>OY804578.1:2794453-3185462 GCA_963680875.1 Bathymodiolus brooksi | reverse complement strand
CACCACAACATGTTATAGACAGTACTAAACTGTGTCTGTAGATAGTAGAATATATAAAGTGGTATAGAAGACACCACAACATGTTCTAGACAGTACTAAACTGTGTCTGTAGATAGTAGAATATATAAAGTGGTATAGAAGACACCACAACATGTTATAGACAGTACTAAACTGTGTCTGTAGATAGTAGAATATATAAAGTGGTATAGAAGAAACCACAACATGTTATAGACAGTACTAAACTGTGTCTGTAGATAGTAGAATATATAAAGTGGTATAGAAGAGACCACAACATGTTCTAGACAGTACTAAACTGTGTCTGTAGATAGTAGAATATATAAAGTGGTATAGAAGACACCACAACATGTTATAGACAGTACTAAACTGTGTCTGTAGATAGTAGAATATATAAAGTGGTATAGAAGACACCACAACATGTTATAGACAGTACTAAACTGTCTGTAGATAGTAGAATATATAAAGTGGTATAGAAGACACCACAACATGTTATAGACAGTACTAAACTGTGTCTATAGATAGTAGAATATATAAAGTGGTATAGAAGACACCACAACATGTTATAGACAGTACTAAACTCTCTGTAGATAGTAGAATATATAAAGTGGTATAGAAGACACCACAACATGTTATAGACAGTACTAAACTGTGTCTGTAGATAGTAGAATATATAAAGTGGTATAGAAGACACCACAACATGTTATAGACAGTACTAAACTCTCTGTAGATAGTAGAATATATAAAGTGGTATAGAAGACACCACAACATGTTATAGACAGTACTAAACTGTGTCTGTAGATAGTAGAATATATAAAGTGGTATAGAAGACACCACAACATGTTATAGACAGTACTAAACTGTGTCTGTAGATAGTAGAATATATAAAGTGGTATAGAAGAGACCACAACATGTTCTAGACAGTACTAAACTGTATCTGTAGATAGTAGAATATATAAAGTGGTATAGAAGACACCACAACATGTTATAGACAGTACTAAACTGTGTCTGTAGATAGTAGAATATATAAAGTGGTATAGAAGAGACCACAACATGTTATAGACAGTACTAAACTGTGTCTGTAGATAGTAGAATATATAAAGTGGTATAGAAGACACCACAACATGTTCTAGACAGTACTAAACTGTGTCTATAGATAGTAGAATATATAAAGTGGTATAGAAGACACCACAACATGTTATAGACAGTACTAAACTGTGTCTGTAGATAGTAGAATATATAAAGTGGTATAGAAGACACCACAACATGTTCTAGACAGTACTAAACTGTGTCTATAGATAGTAGAATATATAAAGTGGTATAGAAGACACCACAACATGTTATAGACAGTACTAAACTGTGTCTGTAGATAGTAGAATATATAAAGTGGTATAGAAGACACCACAACATGTTCTAGACAGTACTAAACTGTGTCTATAGATAGTAGAATATATAAAGTGGTATAGAAGACACCACAACATGTTATAGACAGTACTAAACTGTGTCTGTAGATAGTAGAATATATAAAGTGGTATAGAAGACACCACAACATGTTCTAGACAGTACTAAACTGTGTCTATAGATAGTAGAATATATAAAGTGGTATAGAAGACACCACAACATGTTATAGACAGTACTAAACTGTGTCTGTAGATAGTAGAATATATAAAGTGGTATAGAAGAGACCACAACATGTTCTAGACAGTACTAAACTGTGTCTATAGATAGTAGAATATATAAAGTGGTATAGAAGACACCACAACATGTTATAGACAGTACTAAGCTGTGTCTGTAGATAGTAGAATATATAAAGTGGTATAGAAGACACCACAACATGTTATAGACCGTACTAAACTGTGTCTGTAGATAGTAGAATATATAAAGTGGTATAGAAGACACCACAACATGTTCTAGACAGTACTAAACTGTGTCTGTAGATAGTAGAATATATAAAGTGGTATAGAAGACACCACAACATGTTATAGACAGTACTAAACTGTGTCTGTAGATAGTAGAATATATAAAGTGGTATAGAAGACACCACAACATGTTCTAGACAGTACTAAACTGTGTCTATAGATAGTAGAATATATAAAGTGGTATAGAAGAGACCACAACATGTTCTAGACAGTACTAAGCTGTGTCTATAGATAGTAGAATATATAAAGTGGTATAGAAGACACCACAACATGTTCTAGACAGTACTAAACTGTCTGTAGATAGTAGAATATATAAAGTGGTATAGAAGACACCACAACATGTTATAGACAGTACTAAACTGTGTCTGTAGATAGTAGAATATATAAAGTGGTATAGAAGACACCACAACATGTTATAGACAGTACTAAGCTGTGTCTGTAGATAGTAGAATATATAAAGTGGTATAGAAGACACCACAACATGTTCTAGACAGTACTAAACTGTGTCTGTAGATAGTAGAATATATAAAGTGGTATAGAAGACACCACAACATGTTATAGACAGTACTAAACTGTGTCTGTAGATAGTAGAATATATAAAGTGGTATAGAAGACACCACAACATGTTCTAGACAGTACTAAACTGTGTCTGTAGATAGTAGAATATATAAAGTGGTATAGAAGAAACCACAACATGTTATAGACAGTACTAAACTGTGTCTGTAGATAGTAGAATATATAAAGTGGTATAGAAGACACCACAACATGTTATAGACAGTACTAAACTGTGTCTGTAGATAGTAGAATATATAAAGTGGTATAGAAGACACCACAACATGTTATAGACAGTACTAAACTGTGTCTGTAGATAGTAGAATATATAAAGTGGTATAGAAGACACCACAACATGTTATAGACAGTACTAAACTGTCTGTAGATAGTAGAATATATAAAGTGGTATAGAAGAGACCACAACATGTTATAGACAGTACTAAACTGTGTCTGTAGATAGTAGAATATATAAAGTGGTATAGAAGAGACCACAACATGTTCTAGACAGTACTAAACTGTGTCTGTAGATAGTAGAATATATAAAGTGGTATAGAAGACACCACAACATGTTATAGACAGTACTAAACTGTGTCTGTAGATAGTAGAATATATAAAGTGGTATAGAAGACACCACAACATGTTCTAGACAGTACTAAACTGTGTCTGTAGATAGTAGAATATATAAAGTGGTATAGAAGACACCACAACATGTTATAGACAGTACTAAACTGTGTCTGTAGATAGTAGAATATATAAAGTGGTATAGAAGACACCACAACATGTTCTAGACAGTACTAAACTGTGTCTGTAGATGGTAGAATATATAAAGTGGTATAGAAGAAACCACAACATGTTATAGACAGTACTAAACTGTGTCTGTAGATAGTAGAATATATAAAGTGGTATAGAAGACACCACAACATGTTCTAGACAGTACTAAACTGTGTCTGTAGATGGTAGAATATATAAAGTGGTATAGAAGACACCACAACATGTTCTAGACAGTACTAAACTGTGTCTGTAGATAGTAGAATATATAAAGTGGTATAGAAGAGACCACAACATGTTATAGACAGTACTAAACTGTGTCTGTAGATAGTAGAATATATAAAGTGGTATAGAAGACACCACGACATGTTATAGACAGTACTAAACTGTGTCTGTAGATAGTAGAATATATAAAGTGGTATAGAAGAGACCACAACATGTTATAGACAGTACTAAACTGTGTCTAGATAGTAGAATATATAAAGTGGTATAGAAGAGACCACAACATGTTATAGACAGTACTAAACTGTCTGTAGATAGTAGAATATATAAAGTGGTATAGAAGACACCACAACATGTTATAGACAGTACTAAACTGTGTCTGTAGATAGTAGAATATATAAAGTGGTATAGAAGACACCACAACATGTTATAGACAGTACTAAACTGTGTCTGTAGATAGTAGAATATATAAAGTGGTATAGAAGACACCACAACATGTTCTAGACAGTACTATGCTGTGTCTGTAGATAGTAGAATATATAAAGTGGTATAGAAGAGACCACAGCATGTTATAGACAGTACTAAACTGTGTCTGTAGATAGTAGAATATATAAAGTGGTATAGAAGACACCACAACATGTTATAGACAGTACTAAACTGTGTCTGTAGATAGTAGAATATATAAAGTGGTATAGAAGAAACCACAACATGTTATAGACAGTACTAAACTGTGTCTGTAGATAGTAGAATATATAAAGTGGTATAGAAGACACCACAACATGTTCTAGACAGTACTAAACTGTGTCTATAGATAGTAGAATATATAAAGTGGTATAGAAGACACCACAACATGTTATAGACAGTACTAAACTGTGTCTGTAGATAGTAGAATATATAAAGTGGTATAGAAGACACCACAACATGTTCTAGACAGTACTAAACTGTGTCTATAGATAGTAGAATATATAAAGTGGTATATAAGACACCACAACATGTTATAGACAGTACTAAACTGTGTCTGTAGATAGTAGAATATATAAAGTGGTATAGAAGACACCACAACATGTTCTAGACAGTACTAAACTGTGTCTATAGATAGTAGAATATATAAAGTGGTATAGAAGACACCACAACATGTTATAGACAGTACTAAACTGTGTCTGTAGATAGTAGAATATATAAAGTGGTATAGAAGAGACCACAACATGTTCTAGACAGTACTAAACTGTGTCTATAGATAGTAGAATATATAAAGTGGTATAGAAGACACCACAACATGTTATAGACAGTACTAAGCTGTGTCTGTAGATAGTAGAATATATAAAGTGGTATAGAAGACACCACAACATGTTATAGACCGTACTAAACTGTGTCTGTAGATAGTAGAATATATAAAGTGGTATAGAAGACACCACAACATGTTCTAGACAGTACTAAACTGTGTCTGTAGATAGTAGAATATATAAAGTGGTATAGAAGACACCACAACATGTTATAGACAGTACTAAACTGTGTCTGTAGATAGTAGAATATATAAAGTGGTATAGAAGACACCACAACATGTTCTAGACAGTACTAAACTGTGTCTATAGATAGTAGAATATATAAAGTGGTATAGAAGAGACCACAACATGTTCTAGACAGTACTAAGCTGTGTCTATAGATAGTAGAATATATAAAGTGGTATAGAAGACACCACAACATGTTCTAGACAGTACTAAACTGTCTGTAGATAGTAGAATATATAAAGTGGTATAGAAGACACCACAACATGTTATAGACAGTACTAAACTGTGTCTGTAGATAGTAGAATATATAAAGTGGTATAGAAGACACCACAACATGTTATAGACAGTACTAAGCTGTGTCTGTAGATAGTAGAATATATAAAGTGGTATAGAAGACACCACAACATGTTCTAGACAGTACTAAACTGTGTCTGTAGATAGTAGAATATATAAAGTGGTATAGAAGACACCACAACATGTTATAGACAGTACTAAACTGTGTCTGTAGATAGTAGAATATATAAAGTGGTATATAAGACACCACAACATGTTCTAGACAGTACTAAACTGTGTCTGTAGATAGTAGAATATATAAAGTGGTATAGAAGAAACCACAACATGTTATAGACAGTACTAAACTGTGTCTGTAGATAGTAGAATATATAAAGTGGTATAGAAGACACCACAACATGTTATAGACAGTACTAAACTGTGTCTGTAGATAGTAGAATATATAAAGTGGTATAGAAGACACCACAACATGTTATAGACAGTACTAAACTGTGTCTGTAGATAGTAGAATATATAAAGTGGTATAGAAGACACCACAACATGTTATAGACAGTACTAAACTGTCTGTAGATAGTAGAATATATAAAGTGGTATAGAAGAGACCACAACATGTTATAGACAGTACTAAACTGTGTCTGTAGATAGTAGAATATATAAAGTGGTATAGAAGAGACCACAACATGTTCTAGACAGTACTAAACTGTGTCTGTAGATAGTAGAATATATAAAGTGGTATAGAAGACACCACAACATGTTCTAGACAGTACTAAACTGTGTCTGTAGATGGTAGAATATATAAAGTGGTATAGAAGACACCACAACATGTTATAGACCGTACTAAACTGTGTCTGTAGATAGTAGAATATATAAAGTGGTATAGAAGACACCACAACATGTTATAGACAGTACTAAACTGTGTCTGTAGATAGTAGAATATATAAAGTGGTATAGAAGACACCACAACATGTTCTAGACAGTACTAAACTGTGTCTGTAGATAGTAGAATATATAAAGTGGTATAGAAGACACCACAACATGTTATAGACAGTACTAAACTGTGTCTGTAGATAGTAGAATATATAAAGTGGTATAGAAGACACCACAACATGTTCTAGACAGTACTAAACTCTCTGTAGATAGTAGAATATATAAAGTGGTATAGAAGAGACCACAACATGTTCTAGACAGTACTAAACTGTGTCTGTAGATAGTAGAATATATAAAGTGGTATAGAAGACACCACAACATGTTCTAGACAGTACTAAACTGTGTCTGTAGATAGTAGAATATATAAAGTGGTATAGAAGACACCACAACATGTTCTAGACAGTACTAAACTGTGTCTGTAGATGGTAGAATATATAAAGTGGTATAGAAGAAACCACAACATGTTATAGACAGTACTAAACTGTGTCTGTAGATAGTAGAATATATAAAGTGGTATAGAAGACACCACAACATGTTCTAGACAGTACTAAACTGTGTCTGTAGATAGTAGAATATATAAAGTGGTATAGAAGACACCACAACATGTTCTAGACAGTACTAAACTGTGTCTGTAGATAGTAGAATATATAAAGTGGTATAGAAGAGACCACAACATGTTATAGACAGTACTAAACTGTGTCTGTAGATAGTAGAATATATAAAGTGGTATAGAAGACACCACAACATGTTATAGACAGTACTAAACTGTGTCTGTAGATAGTAGAATATATAAAGTGGTATAGAAGAGACCACAACATGTTATAGACAGTACTAAACTGTGTCTAGATAGTAGAATATATAAAGTGGTATAGAAGAGACCACAACATGTTATAGACAGTACTAAACTGTCTGTAGATAGTAGAATATATAAAGTGGTATAGAAGACACCACAACATGTTATAGACAGTACTAAACTGTGTCTGTAGATAGTAGAATATATAAAGTGGTATAGAAGAGACCACAACATGTTATAGACAGTACTAAACTGTGTCTGTAGATAGTAGAATATATAAAGTGGTATAGAAGACACCACAACATGTTATAGACAGTACTAAACTGTGTCTGTAGATAGTAGAATATATAAAGTGGTATAGAAGACACCACAACATGTTATAGACAGTACTAAACTGTGTCTGTAGATAGTAGAATATATAAAGTGGTATGGAAGACACCACAACATGTTATAGACAGTACTAAACTGTGTCTGTAGATAGTAGAATATATAAAGTGGTATAGAAGACACCACAACATGTTATAGACAGTACTAAACTGTGTCTGTAGATAGTAGAATATATAAAGTGGTATAGAAGACACCACAACATGTTCTAGACAGTACTAAACTGTCTGTAGATAGTAGAATATATAAAGTGGTATAGAAGACACCACAACATGTTATAGACAGTACTAAACTGTGTCTGTAGATAGTAGAATATATAAAGTGGTATAGAAGAAACCACAACATGTTATAGACAGTACTAAACTCTCTGTAGATAGTAGAATATATAAAGTGGTATAGAAGACACCACAACATGTTATAGACAGTACTAAACTGTGTCTGTAGATAGTAGAATATATAAAGTGGTATAGAAGACACCACAACATGTTATAGACAGTACTAAACTCTCTGTAGATAGTAGAATATATAAAGTGGTATAGAAGACACCACAACATGTTATAGACAGTACTAAACTGTGTCTGTAGATAGTAGAATATATAAAGTGGTATAGAAGACACCACAACATGTTATAGACAGTACTAAACTGTGTCTGTAGATAGTAGAATATATAAAGTGGTATAGAAGAGACCACAACATGTTCTAGACAGTACTAAACTGTATCTGTAGATAGTAGAATATATAAAGTGGTATAGAAGACACCACAACATGTTATAGACAGTACTAAACTGTGTCTGTAGATAGTAGAATATATAAAGTGGTATAGAAGAGACCACAACATGTTATAGACAGTACTAAACTGTGTCTGTAGATAGTAGAATATATAAAGTGGTATAGAAGACACCACAACATGTTCTAGACAGTACTAAACTGTGTCTATAGATAGTAGAATATATAAAGTGGTATAGAAGACACCACAACATGTTATAGACAGTACTAAACTGTGTCTGTAGATAGTAGAATATATAAAGTGGTATAGAAGACACCACAACATGTTCTAGACAGTACTAAACTGTGTCTATAGATAGTAGAATATATAAAGTGGTATAGAAGACACCACAACATGTTATAGACAGTACTAAACTGTGTCTGTAGATAGTAGAATATATAAAGTGGTATAGAAGACACCACAACATGTTCTAGACAGTACTAAACTGTGTCTATAGATAGTAGAATATATAAAGTGGTATAGAAGACACCACAACATGTTATAGACAGTACTAAACTGTGTCTGTAGATAGTAGAATATATAAAGTGGTATAGAAGACACCACAACATGTTCTAGACAGTACTAAACTGTGTCTATAGATAGTAGAATATATAAAGTGGTATAGAAGACACCACAACATGTTATAGACAGTACTAAACTGTGTCTGTAGATAGTAGAATATATAAAGTGGTATAGAAGACACCACAACATGTTATAGACAGTACTAAACTGTGTCTATAGATAGTAGAATATATAAAGTGGTATAGAAGACACCACAACATGTTATAGACAGTACTAAACTGTGTCTGTAGATAGTAGAATATATAAAGTGGTATAGAAGAGACCACAACATGTTCTAGACAGTACTAAACTGTGTCTATAGATAGTAGAATATATAAAGTGGTATAGAAGACACCACAACATGTTATAGACAGTACTAAGCTGTGTCTGTAGATAGTAGAATATATAAAGTGGTATAGAAGACACCACAACATGTTATAGACCGTACTAAACTGTGTCTGTAGATAGTAGAATATATAAAGTGGTATAGAAGACACCACAACATGTTCTAGACAGTACTAAACTGTGTCTGTAGATAGTAGAATATATAAAGTGGTATAGAAGACACCACAACATGTTATAGACAGTACTAAACTGTGTCTGTAGATAGTAGAATATATAAAGTGGTATAGAAGACACCACAACATGTTCTAGACAGTACTAAACTGTGTCTATAGATAGTAGAATATATAAAGTGGTATAGAAGAGACCACAACATGTTCTAGACAGTACTAAGCTGTGTCTATAGATAGTAGAATATATAAAGTGGTATAGAAGACACCACAACATGTTCTAGACAGTACTAAACTGTCTGTAGATAGTAGAATATATAAAGTGGTATAGAAGACACCACAACATGTTATAGACAGTACTAAACTGTGTCTGTAGATAGTAGAATATATAAAGTGGTATAGAAGACACCACAACATGTTATAGACAGTACTAAACTGTGTCTGTAGATAGTAGAATATATAAAGTGGTATAGAAGACACCACAACATGTTCTAGACAGTACTAAACTGTGTCTGTAGATAGTAGAATATATAAAGTGGTATAGAAGACACCACAACATGTTATAGACAGTACTAAACTGTGTCTGTAGATAGTAGAATATATAAAGTGGTATATAAGACACCACAACATGTTCTAGACAGTACTAAACTGTGTCTGTAGATAGTAGAATATATAAAGTGGTATAGAAGAAACCACAACATGTTATAGACAGTACTAAACTGTGTCTGTAGATAGTAGAATATATAAAGTGGTATAGAAGACACCACAACATGTTATAGACAGTACTAAACTGTGTCTGTAGATAGTAGAATATATAAAGTGGTATAGAAGACACCACAACATGTTCTAGACAGTACTAAACTGTGTCTGTAGATAGTAGAATATATAAAGTGGTATAGAAGACACCACAACATGTTATAGACAGTACTAAACTGTCTGTAGATAGTAGAATATATAAAGTGGTATAGAAGAGACCACAACATGTTATAGACAGTACTAAACTGTGTCTGTAGATAGTAGAATATATAAAGTGGTATAGAAGAGACCACAACATGTTCTAGACAGTACTAAACTGTGTCTGTAGATAGTAGAATATATAAAGTGGTATAGAAGACACCACAACATGTTCTAGACAGTACTAAACTGTGTCTGTAGATGGTAGAATATATAAAGTGGTATAGAAGACACCACAACATGTTATAGACCGTACTAAACTGTGTCTGTAGATAGTAGAATATATAAAGTGGTATAGAAGACACCACAACATGTTATAGACAGTACTAAACTGTGTCTGTAGATAGTAGAATATATAAAGTGGTATAGAAGACACCACAACATGTTCTAGACAGTACTAAACTGTGTCTGTAGATAGTAGAATATATAAAGTGGTATAGAAGACACCACAACATGTTATAGACAGTACTAAACTGTGTCTGTAGATAGTAGAATATATAAAGTGGTATAGAAGACACCACAACATGTTCTAGACAGTACTAAACTCTCTGTAGATAGTAGAATATATAAAGTGGTATAGAAGAGACCACAACATGTTCTAGACAGTACTAAACTGTGTCTGTAGATAGTAGAATATATAAAGTGGTATAGAAGACACCACAACATGTTCTAGACAGTACTAAACTGTGTCTGTAGATAGTAGAATATATAAAGTGGTATAGAAGACACCACAACATGTTCTAGACAGTACTAAACTGTGTCTGTAGATGGTAGAATATATAAAGTGGTATAGAAGAAACCACAACATGTTATAGACAGTACTAAACTGTGTCTGTAGATAGTAGAATATATAAAGTGGTATAGAAGACACCACAACATGTTCTAGACAGTACTAAACTGTGTCTGTAGATAGTAGAATATATAAAGTGGTATAGAAGACACCACAACATGTTCTAGACAGTACTAAACTGTGTCTGTAGATAGTAGAATATATAAAGTGGTATAGAAGAGACCACAACATGTTATAGACAGTACTAAACTGTGTCTGTAGATAGTAGAATATATAAAGTGGTATAGAAGACACCACAACATGTTATAGACAGTACTAAACTGTGTCTGTAGATAGTAGAATATATAAAGTGGTATAGAAGAGACCACAACATGTTATAGACAGTACTAAACTGTTTCTAGATAGTAGAATATATAAAGTGGTATAGAAGAGACCACAACATGTTATAGACAGTACTAAACTGTCTGTAGATAGTAGAATATATAAAGTGGTATAGAAGACACCACAACATGTTATAGACAGTACTAAACTGTGTCTGTAGATAGTAGAATATATAAAGTGGTATAGAAGAGACCACAACATGTTATAGACAGTACTAAACTGTGTCTGTAGATAGTAGAATATATAAAGTGGTATAGAAGACACCACAACATGTTATAGACAGTACTAAACTGTGTCTGTAGATAGTAGAATATATAAAGTGGTATAGAAGACACCACAACATGTTATAGACAGTACTAAACTGTGTCTGTAGATAGTAGAATATATAAAGTGGTATGGAAGACACCACAACATGTTATAGACAGTACTAAACTGTGTCTGTAGATAGTAGAATATATAAAGTGGTATAGAAGACACCACAACATGTTATAGACAGTACTAAACTGTGTCTGTAGATAGTAGAATATATAAAGTGGTATAGAAGACACCACAACATGTTCTAGACAGTACTAAACTGTCTGTAGATAGTAGAATATATAAAGTGGTATAGAAGACACCACAACATGTTATAGACAGTACTAAACTGTCTGTAGATAGTAGAATATATAAAGTGGTATAGAAGACACCACAACATGTTATAGACAGTACTAAACTGTGTCTGTAGATAGTAGAATATATAAAGTGGTATAGAAGAAACCACAACATGTTATAGACAGTACTAAACTGTGTCTGTAGATAGTAGAATATATAAAGTGGTATAGAAGACACCACAACATGTTCTAGACAGTACTAAACTGTGTCTGTAGATAGTAGAATATATAAAGTGGTATAGAAGACACCACAACATGTTATAGACAGTACTAAACTGTGTCTGTAGATAGTAGAATATATAAAGTGGTATAGAAGACACCACAACATGTTATAGACAGTACTAAACTGTGTCTGTAGATGGTAGAATATATAAAGTGGTATAGAAGAGACCACAACATGTTCTAGACAGTACTAAACTGTGTCTGTAGATAGTAGAATATATAAAGTGGTATAGAAGACACCACAACATGTTATAGACAGTACTAAACTGTGTCTGTAGATAGTAGAATATATAAAGTGGTATAGAAGACACCACAACATGTTCTAGACAGTACTAAACTGTGTCTGTAGATAGTAGAATATATAAAGTGGTATAGAAGACACCACAACATGTTATAGACAGTACTAAACTGTGTCTGTAGATAGTAGAATATATAAAGTGGTATAGAAGACACCACAACATGTTATAGACAGTACTAAACTGTGTCTGTAGATAGTAGAATATATAAAGTGGTATAGAAGAGACCACAACATGTTCTAGACAGTACTAAACTGTGTCTGTAGATAGTAGAATATATAAAGTGGTATAGAAGACACCACAACATGTTCTAGACAGTACTAAACTGTGTCTGTAGATAGTAGAATATATAAAGTGGTATAGAAGACACCACAACATGTTCTAGACAGTACTAAACTGTGTCTGTAGATAGTAGAATATATAAAGTGGTATAGAAGACACCACAACATGTTATAGACAGTACTAAACTGTGTCTGTAGATAGTAGAATATATAAAGTGGTATAGAAGACACCACAACATGTTCTAGACAGTACTAAACTGTGTCTGTAGATAGTAGAATATATAAAGTGGTATAGAAGACACCACAACATGTTCTAGACAGTACTAAACTATGTCTGTAGATAGTAGAATATATAAAGTGGTATAGAAGACACCACAACATGTTCTAGACAGTACTAAACTGTGTCTGTAGATAGTAGAATATATAAAGTGGTATAGAAGACACCACAACATGTTCTAGACAGTACTAAACTATGTCTGTAGATAGTAGAATATATAAAGTGGTATAGAAGACACCACAACATGTTATAGACAGTACTAAACTGTGTCTGTAGATAGTAGAATATATAAAGTGGTATAGAAGACACCACAACATGTTATAGACAGTACTAAACTGTGTCTGTAGATAGTAGAATATATAAAGTGGTATAGAAGACACCACAACATGTTATAGACAGTACTAAACTGTGTCTGTAGATAGTAGAATATATAAAGTGGTATAGAAGACACCACAACATGTTCTAGACAGTACTAAACTGTGTCTGTAGATGGTAGAATATATAAAGTGGTATAGAAGACACCACAACATGTTCTAGACAGTACTAAACTGTGTCTGTAGATAGTAGAATATATAAAGTGGTATAGAAGACACCACAACATGTTATAGACAGTACTAAACTGTGTCTGTAGATAGTAGAATATATAAAGTGGTATAGAAGACACCACAACATGTTCTAGACAGTACTAGACTGTGTCTGTAGATAGTAGAATATATAAAGTGGTATAGAAGACACCACAACATGTTCTAGACAGTACTAAACTATGTCTGTAGATAGTAGAATATATAAAGTGGTATAGAAGACACCACAACATGTTCTAGACAGTACTAAACTGTGTCTGTAGATAGTAGAATATATAAAGTGGTATAGAAGAGACCACAACATGTTCTAGACAGTACTAAACTGTGTCTGTAGATAGTAGAATATATAAAGTGGTATAGAAGACACCACAACATGTTATAGACAGTACTAAACTGTGTCTGTAGATAGTAGAATATATAAAGTGGTATAGGAGACACCACAACATGTTATAGACAGTACTAAACTGTGTCTGTAGATAGTAGAATATATAAAGTGGTATAGAAGAGACCACAACATGTTCTAGACAGTACTAAACTGTGTCTGTAGATAGTATAATATATAAAGTGGTATAGAAGAGACCACAACATGTTCTAGACAGTACTAAGCTGTGTCTGTAGATAGTAGAATATATAAAGTGGTATAGAAGACACCACAACATGTTCTAGACAGTACTAAACTGTGTCTGTAGATAGTAGAATATATAAAGTGGTATAGAAGACACCACAACATGTTATAGACAGTACTAAACTGTGTCTGTAGATAGTAGAATATATAAAGTGGCATAGAAGACACCACAACATGTTCTAGACAGTACTAAGCTGTGTCTGTAGATAGTAGAATATATAAAGTGGTATAGAAGACACCACAACATGTTCTAGACAGTACTAAACTGTGTCTGTAGATAGTAGAATATATTAAGTGGTATAGAAGAGACCACAACATGTTCTAGACAGTACTAAACTGTGTCTGTAGATAGTAGAATATATAAAGTGGTATAGAAGAAACCACAACATGTTCTAGACAGTACTAAACTGTGTCTAGATAATAGAATATATAAGGTGGTATAGAAGACACCACAACATGTTCTAGACAGTACTAAACTGTGTCTGTAGATAGTAGAATATATAAAGTGGTATAGAAGACACCACAACATGTTATAGACAGTACTAAACTGTGTCTGTAGATAGTAGAATATATAAAGTGGTATAGAAGACACCACAACATGTTATAGACAGTACTAAACTGTGTCTGTAGATAGTAGAATATATAAAGTGGTATAGAAGACACCACAACATGTTCTAGACAGTACTAAACTGTGTCTGTAGATAGTAGAATATATAAAGTGGTATAGAAGACACCACAACATGTTCTAGACAGTACTAAACTGTGTCTGTAGATAGTAGAATATATAAAGTGGTATAGAAGACACCACAACATGTTATAGACAGTACTAAACTGTGTCTGTAGATAGTAGAATATATAAAGTGGTATAGAAGACACCACAACATGTTATAGACCGTACTAAACTGTGTCTGTAGATAGTATAATATATAAAGTGGTATAGAAGACACCACAACATGTTATAGACAGTACTAAACTGTGTCTGTAGATAGTAGAATATATAAAGTGGTATAGAAGACACCACAACATGTTATAGACAGTACTAAACTGTGTCTGTAGATAGTAGAATATATAAAGTGGTATAGAAGACACCACAACATGTTCTAGACAGTACTAAACTGTCTGTAGATAGTAGAATATATAAAGTGGTATAGAAGACACCACAACATGTTATAGACAGTACTAAACTGTGTCTGTAGATAGTAGAATATATAAAGTGGTATGGAAGAGACCACAACATGTTATAGACAGTACTAAACTGTCTGTAGATAGTAGAATATATAAAGTGGTATAGAAGACACCACAACATGTTATAGACAGTACTAAACTGTGTCTGTAGATGGTAGAATATATAAAGTGGTATAGAAGAGACCACAACATGTTCTAGACAGTACTAAACTGTGTCTGTAGATAGTAGAATATATAAAGTGGTATAGAAGAGACCACAACATGTTATAGACAGTACTAAACTGTCTGTAGATAGTAGAATATATAAAGTGGTATAGAAGACACCACAACATGTTATAGACAGTACTAAACTGTGTCTGTAGATAGTAGAATATATAAAGTGGTATAGAAGACACCACAACATGTTCTAGACAGTACTAAACTGTGTCTGTAGATGGTAGAATATATAAAGTGGTATAGAAGACACCACAACATGTTATAGACAGTACTAAACTGTGTCTGTAGATAGTCGAATATATAAAGTGGTATAGAAGACACCACAACATGTTATAGACAGTACTAAACTGTGTCTGTAGATGGTAGAATATATAAAGTGGTATAGAAGACACCACAACATGTTATAGACAGTACTAAACTGTGTCTGTAGATAGTAGAATATATAAAGTGGTATAGAAGACACCACAACATGTTCTAGACAGTACTAAACTGTGTCTGTAGATAGTAGAATATATAAAGTGGTATAGAAGAGACCACAACATGTTATAGACGGTACTAAACTGTGTCTATAGATAGTAGAATATATAAAGTGGTATAGAAGACACCACAACATGTTATAGACAGTACTAAACAGTGTCTGTAGATAGTAGAATATATAAAGTGGTATAGAAGACACCACAACATGTTATAGACAGTACTAAACTGTGTCTGTATATAGTAGAATATATAAAGTGGTATAGAAGACACCACAACATGTTCTAGACAGTACTAAACTGTGTCTGTAGATAGTAGAATATATAAAGTGGTATAGAAGACACCACAACATGTTATAGACAGTACTAAACTGTGTATGTATATAGTAGAATATATAAAGTGGTATAGAAGACACCACAACATGTTCTAGACAGTACTAAACTGTGTCTGTAGATAGTAGAATATATAAAGTGGTATAGCAGAAACCACAACATGTTATAGACAGTACTAAACTGTGTCTGTAGATAGTAGAATATATAAAGTGGTATAGAAGACACCACAACATGTTATAGACGGTACTAAACTGGTAAGTCTGTAGATAGTAGAATATATAAAGTGGTATAGAAGACACCACAACATGTTCTAGACAGTACTAAACTGTGTCTGTAGATAGTAGAATATATAAAGTGGTATAGAAGAGACCACAACATGTTCTAGACAGTACTAAACTGTGTCTATAGATAGTAGAATATATAAAGTGGTATAGAAGAGACCACAACATGTTCTAGACAGTACTAAACTGTGTCTGTAGATAGTAGAATATATAAAGTGGTATAGAAGACACCACAACATGTTCTAGACAGTACTAAACTGTGTCTGTAGATAGTAGAATATATAAAGTGGTATAGAAGACACCACAACATGTTATAGACAGTACTAAACTGTGTCTGTAGATAGTAGAATATATAAAGTGGTATAGAAGACACCACAACATGTTATAGACAGTACTAAACTGTGTCTATAGATAGTAGAATATATAAAGTGGTATAGAAGACACCACAACATGTTATAGACAGTACTAAACTAACCCTGTTTTACTATATTTACAGGATTACACACTGTTTTACTATATTACAGGATTACACACTGTTTTACTATATTACAGGATTACACACTGTTTTACTATATTACAGGATTACACACTGTTTTACTATATTTACAGGATTACACACTGTTTTACTATATTTACAGGATTACACACTGTTTTACTATATTTACAGGATTACACACTGTTTTACTATATTTACAGGATTACACACTGTTTTACTATATTACAGGATTACACACTGTTTTACTGTATTACAGGATTACACACTGTTTTACTATATTACAGGATTACACACTGTTTTACTATATTTACAGGATTACACACTGTTTTGCTATATTACAGGATTACACACTGTTTTACTATATTTACAGGAATACACACTGTTTTACTATATTTACAGGATTACACACTGTTTTACTATATTACAGGATTACACACTGTTTTACTATATTACAGGATTACACACTGTTTTACTATATTTACAGGATTACACACTGTTTTACTATATTACAGGATTACACACTGTTTTACTGTATTACAGGATTACACACTGTTTTACTATATTTACAGGATTACACACTGTTTTACTATATTACAGGATTACACACTGTTTTACTATATTACAGGATTACACACTGTTTTGCTATATTACAGGATTACACACTGTTTTACTATATTACAGGATTACACACTGTTTTACTATATTACAGGATTACACACTGTTTTACTATATTACAGGATTACACACTGTTTTACTATATTACAGGATTACACACTGTTTTACTATATTACAGGATTACACACTGTTTTACTATATTACAGGATTACACACTGTTTTACTATATTACAGGATTACACACTGTTTTACTGTATTACAGGATTACACACTGTTTTACTATATTACAGGATTACACACTGTTTTACTATATTACAGGATTACACACTGTTTTACTATATTACAGGATTACACACTGTTTTACTGTATTACAGGATTACACACTGTTTTACTATATTACAGGATTACACACTGTTTTATGATTACAAACCATTAGATATGGAAGATAACACCTTTTCTACGAAAGCTTCAAGGAAATATATCACAGGCCAAACCTTCACGTTAATTAATAATCTACATGCTTGTGAATCTTACAAGTTGATAGTAGCTGTATCAAAACCAGGAAGATGTCGCCCATCACAGTCTACTGTCATGCAGACTGGAGAAGGTATGTTAATTAACACTATAAATAATCAGGTTTTATTAATCTAATAGATTTTAATTTTAAAGTAAATTTGTGTTCATTCACACAATACAAGTGATCGACTGAAATAATGTCATAGGAACATGTGTATCGTAAAATGTTTATAGATATAAATTATATACATTAATTCATTATTGTGCATTCTTATATTGGATTATGAAGCAATTCCACCAAATATCAACAAAACAAACAATCACTCTTCACTCACTGAACACAAAATAGACCACGACATATAACATTGGAAAGCAAGGTCATGACTTCTTTCTTAGTTCTTTGTTCTGGACATATAAAACACATGTGCACTCAAGTTGTTCATCCAAATGGTTTGGACTCATTAAACTAGTTTAACTTAGCAACTTTTTGTTAAAGTGTCATTATCAGGTCAGCAAAGTTAGCGGTCATGTATTTGTGTGCTAGAGGTATCAAAGTTAGCAGTCATGTATTTGTGTGCTAGAGGTATCAAAGTTAGCAGTCATGTATTTGTGTGCTAGAGGTATCAAAGTTAGCAGTCATGTATTTGTGTGCTAGAGGTATCAAAGTTAGCAGTCATGTATTTGTGTGCTAGAGGTATCAAAGTTAGCAATCATGTATTTCTGTGCTAGAGGTATCAAAGATAGCAGTCATGTATTTGTGTGCTAGAGGTATCAAAGTTAGCAGTCATGTATTTGTGTGCTAGAGGTATCAAAGTTAGCAGTCATGTATTTGTGTGCTAGAGGTATCAAAGTTAGCAGTCATGTATTTGTGTGCTTGAGGTATCAATTTTGTCACTTTCTTTCATGTTCTTCTTGCTTTATTAGATTGGAAATGATTTATTGAAGCCATAATTGATTGTGCCATGACATGACCACATCATAGGGAGTACTTTGTTTGTTTTGTCATGACATGACCACAACATAGGGAGCCCTTTGTTTGTTTTGTCATGACATGACCACAACATAGGGAGCACGTTGTTTCTTTTGTCATGACATGACCACAACATAGGGAGCACTTTGTTTTGTCATGACATGACCACAACGTAGGGAGCACTTTGTTTGTTTTGTCATGACCACAACATAGGGAGCACTTTGTTTGTTTTGTCATGACATGACCACAACATAGTGAGCACTTTGTTTGTTTTGACATGACATGACCACAACATAGGGAGCACTTTGTTTTGTCATGACATGATGACCACAACATAGGGAGCACTTTGTTTGTTTTGTCATGACATGACCACAACATAGGGAGCACTTTGTTTGTTTTGTCATGACATGACCACAACATAGTGAGCACTTTGTTTTGTCATGACATGACCACAACATAGGGAACACTTTGTTTGTTTTGTTATGACATGATCACAACATAGTGAGCACTTTGTTTGTTGTGCCATGACATGACCACAACATAGGGAGCACTTTGTTTGTTTTGTCATGACATGACCACAACATAGGGAGCACTTTGTTTGTTGTGCCATGACATGACCACAACATAGGGAGCACTTTGTTTGTTTTGCCATGACATGAGCAGAACATAGGGAGCACTTTGTTTTGTCATGACATGGCCACAACATTAAGAGCACTTTGTTTGTTTTGTCATGACGTGGCCACAACATATGGAGCACTTTGTTTGTTTTGCCATGACATGACAAGAACATAGGGAGCACTTTGTTTGTTTTGTCATGGCATGACCACAACATAGGGAGCACTTTGTTTGTTGTGCGATGACATAACCACAACATAGGGAGCACTTTGTTTGTTTTACCATGACATGACCACAACATAGGGAGCACTTTGTTAGTTTTGCAGTCTTCACGCTTAACTTTTTACCTTACAAGCTCACCGGGCCTGTAAGTTCAAATATTTACAGGCCCACCATCAATTCTACAGGCCCGAATTTGAAAACTACATTAATGACCATTAATTCAAACCACCAAAACTCAAAACATGATGATGTACCAAATATTATGTGGACATGTCAATTATGCATTAGGTAAGACCAGAATGCAAGTAAAAATCACAAAAAGACACTTATTTTGGATTCATGTTTATATTAATCTCCTGAAAATTCTAAAATCATATTGTCAATAGCATCCTCAGTATATTCCATATCATCACTGTCCACATCCTCCACCTGATCATCATCACAACCAATATTGTTATAAGACTCTTATAACAAAAACTTGTGGTGTCATCATTGCGTGAGACATATAATTTGGGGATAATTTTTAATATGTACCCCCCTTCTTTTTTTTAAATATCTCTATGCTTTGAATTAATACCACACAAAATGCAAAAAGTCGTATTTGTGTAGCCTTCAGCAGAAGAAATATGTACAGTATATTCCAATTTGCTCAACGGTCCAACTACATATGTATATATAGAAAGCTAGGGAATGCAAATATAGCACGAACGTATATTGACACTGACAGTCATAAACTGAAGCAACTTAAAGTAAAGATTGTAATTATTATTTGTCAGACCTCAAATTAGAGTGCAACAATGGAACAAAACTACTGTAGTTCAAAGTCTATTTTCTAACTGCAGAGGTATTAACCCTTAACGTAGACACAGGTCTGTCAGCAACAGTTCTATAAATAGATTGCAATTAATAAAAAAAAAAATACCCATCGGATTTGGAAGCGGATCGAAAAAAATCTGAAGTGTCTCCGTGCATTTCAACGAATTTTGAATTACCAACCTTCTCAAATATGAACATATTATATATGAGAACTCAGACTTTATGTCACAGAATTGAGAAAAAAATTAATCAAAAGTTTGTTTGGTTAAAAGTAGCTTCAATCAACATTTCCCATAGCACAGTGTCTGATTGCGCCCCCTTTCTCGTGGTGCCATTTTTATTTGATTTTGAACGAAATTAAAGTTTCTTTAAACCGAAATGGATTACTTTTCAAGAAAGTCACTTTCAAAATACTTAATGAATAACATAGAATTCAATAAACACAATGTCAAGATTTTCATGAATGGCACGTGGCAAAAATACGCGGGCAACATAGGGCGACTCTTCAAAATTTCAAGGCTACTTGAACTTCGCTTTTGACCAACGAGAAATCGAAGTCAACCTTCCCAACGCAACTACTTCGCCCTCTAACGTGAGCCCTGCTTCTCGTCCTTTTTTAAAACCTACATGATAGTAATTTCCTAAAAATATCAACCAATCAAATTGCAATAAACACACACCTAAATCTATTTCGAATATCGGAAATTCTTAAAAGGACTTGTTTGCCTACCCATTTTTTGCATTGACTCGGTAGCAACTGAAAACGGAGAACAATAAACTAAATATCTACACACAATATCTTATGAAATCAACTTTTGAAACTATATGACTTTTTTCACAGGCCTGTCGGACTTGTGGAACTACTCATTTTATACGCCCGTGTACAATTTTACACGCCACGGGCTTCGGACTACCGCCTTATTTCGAAGACTGGTTTTGTCATGACATGACCACAACATAGGGAGCGCTTTGTTTTGTCGTGACATGACCACAACATAGGGAGCGCTTTGTTTTGTCGTGACATGACCACAACATAGGGAGCACTTTGTTTTGTGTTGACATGACCACAACATAGGGAGCGCTTTGTTTTGTCGTGACATGACCACAACATAGGGAGCGCTTTGTTTTGTCGTGACATGACCACAACATAGGGAGCGCTTTGTTTTGTCGTGACATGACCACAACATAGGGAGCACTTTGTTTTGTCATGACATGACCACAACATAGGGAGCACTTTGTTTTGTCGTGACATGACCACAACATAGGGAGCACTTTGTTTTGTCATGACATGACCACAACATAGGGAGCACTTTGTGTTGTCATGACATGACCACAAGATAGGGAGCACTTTGTTTTGTCGTGACATGACCACAACATAGGGAGCCCTTTGTTTGTTTTGTCATGACATGACCACAACATAGGGAGCACTTTATTTTGTCGTGACATGACCACAACATAGGGAGCACTTTGTTTTGTCATGACATGACCACAAGATAGGGAGCACTTTGTTTTGTCGTGACATGACCACAACATAGGGAGCCCTTTGTTAGTTCACCTGGACCAAAGGTCCATGTGAACTATTGCCATCACTTGGCGTCCGTCGTCTGTCGTCTGTAAACTTTTCACATTTCAAGCTTCTTCTCCGAAACCACTTGGCCGATTGGAACCGAACTTAGCAGGAATGTTCCTTGGATGGTCCTCTACAAAGTTACTGTTTTTCGTTCCAGTCGGATATTCAATATGGCTGCCAAGGCCAATAATATGCTCTGATTGGCTGAAATTTCAAAGATCTTCTTCTCTGAAACTAATGAACTGACTGAACCCAAACTGTAAAGGAATGATCATTGGAATGTCCTTTACCAAGTTACTGTTTTTTATGCCGATCGGAAATCCAAGATGGCCGCCATCGCAGGACATAGATTAACATTGGACCCTATGGGAAAATGTTCAAATGCCTTCTTCTCAGAAACTACAAATATGATTAAAGCCAAACTGTACATGAATGTTCATTGGATGGTCCTCTACAATCTTAAGGTTTTTTGTTCCGATATGAAATTCAAAATGGCGGCTACGGCAGGACTTAGTTTAACATTGGACCCTATGGGAAAAATGTTTCAAAATGCTTCTTCTCTGAAACCACTTGGATAATTGAAACCAAACTGCCCAGGAATGATCATTGGAAGGTCCTCTACAAATTTTCTGTTTTTTATGCCGGTCGGGAATCCAAGATGGCCGCCACCGCAGGACATAGATTAACATTGGACCCTATGGGAAAATATTCAAATGCCTTCTACTCAGAAACTACAAATATGATTAAAGCCAAACTGTACATGAATGTTCATTGGATGGTCCTCTACAATTTTAAGGTTTTTTGTTCCGATATGAAATTCAAAATGGCGGCTACGGCAGGACTTAGTTTAACATTAGACCCTATGGGAAAAATGTTTCAAAATGCTTCTTTTCTGAAACCACTTGGAGAGTTGAAACCAAACTGCCCAGGAATGATCATTGGAAGGTCCTCTACAAATATTCTGTTTTTTATGCCGGTCGGAAATCCAAGATGGCCGCCACCGCAGGACATAGATTAACATTGGACCCTATGGGAAAATATTCAAATGCCTTCTACTCAGAAACTACGAATATGATTAAAGCCAAACTGTACATGAATGTTCATTAGATGGTCCTCTACAAACTTTACGTTTTTTGTTCTGGTATGAAATTCAAAATGGCGGCTACGGCAGGACTTAGTTTAACATTGGACCCTATGGGAAAAATGTTTCAAAACGCTTCTTCTCTGAAACCACTTGGATAATTGAAACCAAACTGCCTAGGAATGATCATTGGAAGGTCCTCTACAAATTTTCTGTTTTTTATGCCGATCGGAAATCCAAGATGGCCACCACCGCAATACATAGATTAACATTGGACCCTATGGGAAAATGTTCAAATGCCTTCTTCTCAGAAACTACAAATATTATTAAAGCCAAACTGTACATGAATGTTCATTGGATGGTCCTCTACAAACTTTACGTTTTTTGTTCCGATAAGAAATTCAAAATGGCGGCTACGGCAGGACTTAGTTTAACATTGGACCCTATGGGAAAAATGTTTCAAAACGCTTCTTCTCTGAAACCACTTGGATAATTGAAACCAAACTGCCCAGGAATGATCATTGGAAGGTCATCTACAAAGTTTCTGTTTTTTTATGCCGATCGGAAATTCAAGATGGCTGCCACCGCAGGACATAGATTAACATTGGACCCTATGGGAAAATGTTCAAATGCCTTCTTCTCAGAAACTACAAATATGATTAAAGCCAAACTGTACATGAATGTTCATTGGATGATCCTCTACAAACAATACGTTTTTTGTTCCGATATGAAATTCAAAATGGCGGCTACGGCAGGACTTAGTTTAACATTGGACCCTATGGGAAAAATGTTTCAAAACGCTTCTTCTCTGAAACCACTAGAACAGTTGAAACCAAACTGCCCAGGAATGATCATTGGAAGGTCCTCTACAAATTTTATGTTTTTTATGCCGATCGGAAATCCAAGATGGCCGCCACCGCAATACATAGATTAACATTGGACCCTATGGGAAAATGTTCAAATGCCTTCTTCTCAGAAACTACAAATATTATTAAAGCCAAACTGTACATGAATGTTCATTGGATGGTCCTCTACAAACGTTAGGTTTTTTGTTCCGATATGAAATTCAAAATGGCGGCTACGGCAGGACTTAGTTTAACATTGGACCCTATGGGGAAAATGTTTCAAAACGCTTCTTCTCTGAAACCACTTGGACAATTGAATCCAAACTGCCCAGGAATGATCATTGGAAGGTCCTCTACAAAGTTTCTGTTTTTTTATGCCGATCGAAAATTCAAGATGGCCACCACCGCAGGACATAGATTAACATTGGACCCTATGGGAAAATGTTCAAATGCCTTCTTCTCAGAAACTACAAATATGATTAAAGCCAAACTGTCCATATGTGTGTACATTGGATGGTCCTCTACAAACTTTACGTTTTTTGTTCCGATATGAAATTCAAAATGGCGGCTACGGCAGGACTTAGTTTAACATTGGACCCTATGGGAAAAATGTTTCAAAACGCTTCTTCTCTGAAACCACTTGGATAATTGAAACCAAACTGCCCAGGAATGATCATTGGAAGGTCCTCTACAAGGTGTGTGTTTTTTATGCCGATCGGAAATCCAAGATGGCCACCACCGCAGGACATAGATTAACATTGGACCCTATGGAAAAATGTTCAAATGCCTTCTTCTCAGAAACTACAAATATGATTAAAGCCAAACTGTACACGAATGTTCATTGAATGGTCCTCTACAAAATATACGTTTTTTATTCTGATATGAAATTCAAAATGGCGGCTACGGCAGGACTTAGTTTAACATTGGACCCTATGGGAAAAATGTTTCAAAATGCTTCTTCTCTGAAACCACTTGGACAGTTGAAACCAAACTGCCCAGGAATGATCATTGGAAGGTCCTCTGTTTTTTATGCCGATCGGAAATCCAAGATGACTGCCACCACAGGTCATAGTATTAACACAGAACCATATGGGGAAAATACAGAAATATATTCTTCTCTGAAGCTATTGCACTGATTGAACCTAAACTGTGCATCAATCATTGGATGGTCCTTTACAAACTTTGTGTTTTTTATGTTGATCGTAATTCCAAGATGACGCAGGACATAGTTTTTACATAGGACCAATTGGTTTTTTTTATTACCAGGTGAACGATACAGGCTCTTGAGAGCCTCTGGTTTGTTTTGTCATGACATGACCACAACATATGGAGCACTTTGTTTTGTCGTGACATGACCACAACATAGGGAGCACTTTGTTTTGTTGTGACATGACCACAACATAGGGAGCGCTTTGTTTTGTCGTGACATGACCACAACATAGGGAGCACTTTGTTTTGTCGTGACATGACCACAACATAGGGAGCACTTTGTTTTGTCATGACATGACCACAACATAGGGAGCACTTTGTTTTGTCGTGACATGACCACAACATAGGGAGCACTTTGTTTTGTCATGACATGACCACAACATAGGGAGCACTTTGTTTTGTCATGACATGACCACAACATAGGGAGCACTTTGTTTTGTCGTGACATGACCACAACATAGGGAGCCCTTTGTTTGTTTTGTCATGACATGACCACAACATAGGGAGCACTTTATTTTGTCGTGACATGACCACAACATAGGGAGCACTTTGTTTTGTTGTGACATGACCACAACATAGGGAGCACTTTGTTTTGTCGTGACATGACCACAACATAGGGAGCACTTTGTTTTGTCGTGACATGACCACAACATAGGGAGCACTTTGTTTTGTCATGACATGACCACAACATAGGGAGCACTTTGTTTTGTCGTGACATGACCACAACATAGGGAGCACTTTGTTTTGTCATGACATGACCACAACATAGGGAGCACTTTGTGTTGTCATGACATGACCACAAGATAGGGAGCACTTTGTTTTGTCGTGACATGACCACAACATAGGGAGCCCTTTGTTTGTTTTGTCATGACATGACCACAACATAGGGAGCACTTTATTTTGTCGTGACATGACCACAACATAGGGAGCACTTTGTTTTGTCATGACATGACCACAAGATAGGGAGCACTTTGTTTTGTCGTGACATGACCACAACATAGGGAGCCCTTTGTTAGTTCACCTGGACCAAAGGTCCATGTGAACTATTGCCATCACTTGGCGTCCGTCGTCTGTCGTCTGTAAACTTTTCACATTTCAAGCTTCTTCTCCGAAACCACTTGGCCGATTGGAACCGAACTTAGCAGGAATGTTCCTTGGATGGTCCTCTACAAAGTTACTGTTTTTCGTTCCAGTCGGATATTCAATATGGCTGCCAAGGCCAATAATATGCTCTGATTGGCTGAAATTTCAAAGATCTTCTTCTCCGAAACTAATGAACTGACTGAACCCAAACTGTAAAGGAATGATCATTGGAATGTCCTTTACCAAGTTACTGTTTTTTATGCCGATCGGAAATCCAAGATGGCCGCCATCGCAGGACATAGATTAACATTGGACCCTATGGGAAAATGTTCAAATGCCTTTTCAGAAACTACAAATATGATTAAAGCCAAACTGTACATGAATGTTCATTGGATGGTCCTCTACAATCTTAAGGTTTTTTGTTCCGATATGAAATTCAAAATTGCGGCTACGGCAGGACTTAGTTTAACATTGGACCCTATGGGAAAAATGTTTCAAAATGCTTCTTCTCTGAAACCACTTGGACAGTTGAAACCAAACTGCCCAGGAATGATCATTGGAAGGTCCTCTACAAATTTCCTGTTTTTTATGCCGGTCGGAAATCCAAGATGGCCGCCACCGCAGGACATAGATTAACATTGGACCCTATGGGAAAATGTTCAAATGCCTTCTTCTCAGAAACTACAAATATTATTAAAGCCAAACTGTACATGAATGTTCATTGGATGGTCCTCTACAATCTTAAGGTTTTTTGTTCCGATATGAAATTCAAAATGGCGGCTACGGCAGGACTTAGTTTAACATTGGACCCTATGGGAAAAATGTTTCAAAATGCTTCTTCTCTGAAACCACTTGGACAGTTGAAACCAAACTGCCCAGGAATGATCATTGGAAGGTCCTCTACAAATTTTCTGTTTTTTATGCCGGTCGGAAATCCAAGATGGCCGCCACCGCAGGACATAGATTAACATTGGACCCTATGGGAAAATGTTCAAATGCCTTCTTCTCAGAAACTACAAATATTATTAAAGCCAAACTTTACATGAATGTTCATTGGATGGTCCTCTACAATCTTAAGGTTTTTTGTTCCGATATGAAATTCAAAATGGCGGCTACGGCAGGACTTAGTTTAACATTGGACCCTATGGGAAAAATGTTTCAAAATGCTTCTTCTCTGAAACCACTTGGACAGTTGAAACCAAACTGCCCAGGAATGATCATTGGAAGGTCCTCTACAAATTTTGTGTTTTTTATGCCGGTCGGAAATCCAAGATGGCCGCCACCGCAGGACATAGATTAACATTGGACCCTATGGGAAAATGTTCAAATGCCTTCTTCTCAGAAACTACAAATATGATTAAAGCCAAACTGTACATGAATGTTCATTGGATGGTCCTCTACAATCTTAAGGTTTTTTGTTCCGATATGAAATTCAAAATGGTGGCTACGGCAGAACTTAGTTTAACATTGGACCCTATGGGAAAAATGTTTCAAAATGCTTCTTCTCTGAAACCACTTGGACAGTTGAAACCAAACTGCCCAGGAATGATCATTGGAAGGTCCTCTACAAATTTTCCGTTTTTTATGCCGGTCAGAAATCCAAGATGGCCGCCACCGCAGGACATAGATTAACATTGGACCCTATGGGAAAATATTCAAATGCCTTCTACTCAGAAACTACAAATATGATTAAAGCCAAACTGTACATGAATGTTCATTAGATGGTCCTCTGCAAACTTTACGTTTTTTGTTCTGGTATGAAATTCAAAATGGCGGCTACGGCAGGACTTAGTTTAACATTGGACCCTATGGGAAAAATGTTTCAAAATGCTTCTTCTCTGAAACCACTTGGACAGTTGAAACCAAACTGCCCAGGAATGATCATTGGAAGGTCCTCTACAAATTTTCTGTTTTTTATGCCGGTCGGAAATCCAAGATGGCCGCCACCGCAGGACATAGATTAACATTGGACCCTATGGGAAAATATTCAAATGCCTTCTACTCAGAAACTACAAATATGATTAAAGCCAAACTGTACATGAATGTTCATTAGATGGTCCTCTACAAACTTTACGTTTTTTGTTCTGGTATGAAATTCAAAATGGCGGCTACGGCAGGACTTAGTTTAACATTGGACCCTATGGGAAAAATGTTTCAAAACGCTTCTTCTCTGAAACCACTTGGATAATTGAAACCAAACTGCCTAGGAATGATCATTGGAAGGTCCTCTACAAATTTTATGTTTTTTATGCCAATCGGAAATTCAAGATGGCCACCACCGCAGGACATAGATTAACATTGGACCCTATGGGAAAATGTTCAAATGCCTTCTTCTCAGAAACTACAAATATGATTAAAGCCAAACTGTACATGAATGTTCATTGGATGGTCCTCTACAATCTTAAGGTTTTTTGTTCCGATATGAAATTCAAAATGGCGGCTACGGCAGGACTTAGTTTAACATTGGACCCTATGGGAAAAATGTTTCAAAATGCTTCTTCTCTGAAACCACTTGGACAGTTGAAACCAAACTGCCCAGGAATGATCATTGGAAGGTCCTCTACAATTTTTTTGTTTTTTATGCCGGTCGGAAATCCAAGATGGCCGCCACCGCAGGACAGATTAACATGGACCCTATGGGAAAATATTCAAATGCCTTCTACTCAGAAACTACAAATATGATTAAAGCCAAACTGTACATGAATGTTCATTAGATGGTCCTCTACAAACTTTACGTTTTTTGTTATGGTATGAAATTCAAAATGGCGGCTACGGCAGGACTTAGTTTAACATTGGACCCTATGGGAAAAATGTTTCAAAATGCTTCTTCTCTGAAACCACTTGGATAATTGAAACCAAACTGCCTAGGAATGATCATTGGAAGGTCCTCTACAAATTTCATGTTTTTTATGCCGATCGGAAATCCAAGATGGCCACCACCGCAATACATAGATTAACATTGGACCCTATGGGAAAATGTTCAAATGCCTTCTACTCAGAAACTACAAATATGATTAAAGCCAAACTGTACATGAATGTTCATTAGATGGTCCTCTACAAACTTTACGTTTTTTGTTCTGGTATGAAATTCAAAATGGCGGCTACGGCAGGACTTAGTTTAACATTGGACCCTATGGGAAAAATGTTTCAAAATGCTTCTTCTCTGAAACCACTTGGACAGTTGAAACTAAACTGCCCAGGAATGATCATTGGAAGGTCCTCTACAAATTTTATGTTTTTTATGCCGGTCGGAAATCCAAGATGGCCGCCACCGCAGGACATAGATTAACATTGGACCCTATGGGAAAATGTTCAAATGCCTTCTTCTCAGAAACTACAAATATGATTAAAGCCAAACTGTACATGAATGTTCATTGGATGGTCCTCTACAATCTTAAGGTTTTTTGTTCCGATATGAAATTCAAAATGGCGGCTACGGCAGAACTTAGTTTAACATTGGACCCTATGGGAAAAATGTTTCAAAATGCTTCTTCTCTGAAACCACTTGGACAGTTGAAACCAAACTGCCCAGGAATGATCATTGGAAGGTCCTCTACAAATTTTCCGTTTTTTATGCCGGTCAGAAATCCAAGATGGCCGCCACCGCAGGACATAGATTAACATTGGACCCTATGGGAAAATATTCAAATGCCTTCTACTCAGAAACTACAAATATGATTAAAGCCAAACTGTACATGAATGTTCATTAGATGGTCCTCTGCAAACTTTACGTTTTTTGTTCTGGTATGAAATTCAAAATGGCGGCTACGGCAGGACTTAGTTTAACATTGGACCCTATGGGAAAAATGTTTCAAAATGCTTCTTCTCTGAAACCACTTGGACAGTTGAAACCAAACTGCCCAGGAATGATCATTGGAAGGTCCTCTACAAATTTAAGGTTTTTTATGCCGGTCGGAAATCCAAGATGGCCGCCACCGCAGGACATAGATTAACATTGGACCCTATGGGAAAATATTCAAATGCCTTCTACTCAGAAACTACAAATATGATTAAAGCCAAACTGTACATGAATGTTCATTAGATGGTCCTCTACAAACTTTACGTTTTTTGTTCTGGTATGAAATTCAAAATGGCGGCTACGGCAGGACTTAGTTTAACATTGGACCCTATGGGAAAAATGTTTCAAAACGCTTCTTCTCTGAAACCACTTGGATAATTGAAACCAAACTGCCTAGGAATGATCATTGGAAGGTCCTCTACAAATTTTATGTTTTTTATGCCAATCGGAAATTCAAGATGGCCACCACCGTAGGACATAGATTAACATTGGACCCTATGGGAAAATGTTCAAATGCCTTCTTCTCAGAAACTACAAATATGATTAAAGCCAAACTGTACATGAATGTTCATTGGATGGTCCTCTACAATCTTAAGGTTTTTTGTTCCGATATGAAATTCAAAATGGCGGCTACGGCAGGACTTAGTTTAACATTGGACCCTATGGGAAAAATGTTTCAAAATGCTTCTTCTCTGAAACCACTTGGACAGTTGAAACCAAACTGCCCAGGAATGATCATTGGAAGGTCCTCTACAAATTTTCTGTTTTTTATGCCGGTCGGAAATCCAAGATGGCCGCCACCGCAGGACAGATTAACATAGGACCCTATGGGAAAATATTCAAATGCCTTCTACTCAGAAACTACAAATATGATTAAAGCCAAACTGTACATGAATGTTCATTAGATGGTCCTCTACAAACTTTACGTTTTTTGTTATGGTATGAAATTCAAAATGGCGGCTACGGCAGGACTTAGTTTAACATTGGACCCTATGGGAAAAATGTTTCAAAATGCTTCTTCTCTGAAACCACTTGGATAATTGAAACCAAACTGCCTAGGAATGATCATTGGAAGGTCCTCTACAAATTTTATGTTTTTTATGCCGATCGGGAATCCAAGATGGCCACCACCGCAATACATAGATTAACATTGGACCCTATGGGAAAATGTTCAAATGCCTTCTACTCAGAAACTACAAATATGATTAAAGCCAAACTGTACATGAATGTTCATTAGATGGTCCTCTACAAACTTTACGTTTTTTGTTCTGGTATGAAATTCAAAATGGCGGCTACGGCAGGACTTAGTTTAACATTGGACCCTATGGGGAAAATGTTTCAAAATGCTTCTTCTCTGAAACCACTTGGACAGTTGAAACTAAACTGCCCAGGAATGATCATTGGAAGGTCCTCTACAAATTTTATGTTTTTTATGCCGGTCGGAAATCCAAGATGGCCACCACCGCAGGACATAGATTAACATTGGACCCTATGGGAAAATATTCAAATGCCTTCTACTCAGAAACTACAAATATGATTAAAGCCAAACTGTACATGAATGTTCATTAGATGGTCCTCTACAAACTTTACGTTTTTTGTTCTGGTATGAAATTCAAAATGGCGGCTACGGCAGGACTTAGTTTAACATTGGACCCTATGGGAAAAATGTTTCAAAACGCTTCTTCTCTGAAACCACTTGGATAATTGAAACCAAACTGCCCAGGAATGATCATTGGAAGGTCCTCTACAAAGTTTCTGTTTTTTATGCCGGTCGGAAATCCAAGATGGCCACCACCGCAGGACATAGATTAACATTGGACCCTATGGGAAAATGTTCAAATGCCTTCTTCTCAGAAACTACAAATATGATTAAAGCCAAACTGTACAAGAATGTTCATTGGATGGTCCTCTACAAACTTTACGTTTTTTGTTCCGATATGAAATTCAAAATGGCGGCTACGGCAGGACTTAGTTTAACATTGGACCCTATGGGAAAAATGTTTCAAAATGCTTCTTCTCTGAAACCACTTGGACAGTTGAAACCAAACTGCCCAGGAATGATCATTGGAAGGTCCTCTACAAAGTTTCTGTTTTTTATGCCGGTCGGAAATCCAAGATGGCCACCACCGCAGGACATAGATTAACATTGGACCCTATGGGAAAATGTTCAAATGCCTTCTTCTCAGAAACTACAAATATGATTAAAGCCAAACTGTACAAGAATGTTCATTGGATGGTCCTCTACAAACTTTACGTTTTTTGTTCCGATATGAAATTCAAAATGGCGGCTACGGCAGGACTTAGTTTAACATTGGACCCTATGGGGGAAATGTTTGAAAACGCTTCTTCTCTGAAACCACTAGAACAGTTGAAACCAAACTGCCCAGGAATGATCATTGGAAGGTCCTCTACAAATTTTATGTTTTTTATGCCGATCGGAAATCCAAGATGGCCACCACCACAATACATAGATTAACATTGGACCCTATGGGAAAATGTTCAAATGTCTTCTTCTCAGAAACTACAAATATTATTAAAGCCAAACTGTACATGAATGTTCATTGGATGGTCCTCTACAAACGTTAGGTTTTTTGTTCCGATATGAAATTCAAAATGGCGGCTACGGCAGGACTTAGTTTAACATTGGACCCTATGGGAAAAATGTTTCAAAACGCTTCTTCTCTGAAACCACTTGGACAATTGAATCCAAACTGCCCAGGAATGATCATTGGAAGGTCCTCTACAAAGTTTCTGTTTTTTTATGCCGATCGAAAATTCAAGATGGCCACCACCGCAGGACATAGATTAACATTGGACCCTATGGGAAAATGTTCAAATGCCTTCTTCTCAGAAACTACAAATATGATTAAAGCCAAACTGTCCATATGTGTGTACATTGGATGGTCCTCTACAAACTTTACGTTTTTTGTTCCGATATAAAATTCAAAATGGCGGCTACGGCAGGACTTAGTTTAACATTGGACCCTATGGGGAAAATGTTTCAAAACGCTTCTTCTCTGAAACCACTTGGATAATTGAAACCAAACTGCCCAGGAATGATCATTGGAAGGTCCTCTACAAGGTGTGTGTTTTTTATGCCGATCGGAAATCCAAGATGGCCACCACCGCAGGACATAGATTAACATTGGACCCTATGGGAAAATGTTCAAATGCCTTCTTCTCAGAAACTACAAATATGATTAAAGCCAAACTGTACAAGAATGTTCATTGGATGGTCCTCTACAAACTTTACGTTTTTTGTTCCGATATGAAATTCAAAATGGCGGCTACGGCAGGACTTAGTTTAACATTGGACCCTATGGGAAAAATGTTTCAAAATGCTTCTTCTCTGAAACCACTTGGACAGTTGAAACCAAACTGCCCAGGAATGATCATTGGAAGGTCCTCTACAAATTTAAGGTTTTTTATGCCGGTCGGAAATCCAAGATGGCCGCCACCGCAGGACATAGATTAACATTGGACCCTATGGGAAAATATTCAAATGCCTTCTACTCAGAAACTACAAATATGATTAAAGCCAAACTGTACATGAATGTTCATTAGATGGTCCTCTACAAACTTTACGTTTTTTGTTCTGGTATGAAATTCAAAATGGCGGCTACGGCAGGACTTAGTTTAACATTGGACCCTATGGGAAAAATGTTTCAAAACGCTTCTTCTCTGAAACCACTTGGATAATTGAAACCAAACTGCCTAGGAATGATCATTGGAAGGTCCTCTACAAATTTTATGTTTTTTATGCCGGTCGGAAATTCAAGATGGCCACCACCGTAGGACATAGATTAACATTGGACCCTATGGGAAAATGTTCAAATGCCTTCTTCTCAGAAACTACAAATATGATTAAAGCCAAACTGTACATGAATGTTCATTGGATGGTCCTCTACAATCTTAAGGTTTTTTGTTCCGATATGAAATTCAAAATGGCGGCTACGGCAGGACTTAGTTTAACATTGGACCCTATGGGAAAAATGTTTCAAAATGCTTCTTCTCTGAAACCACTTGGACAGTTGAAACCAAACTGCCCAGGAATGATCATTGGAAGGTCCTCTACAAATTTTCTGTTTTTTATGCCGGTCGGAAATCCAAGATGGCCGCCACCGCAGGACAGATTAACATAGGACCCTATGGGAAAATATTCAAATGCCTTCTACTCAGAAACTACAAATATGATTAAAGCCAAACTGTACATGAATGTTCATTAGATGGTCCTCTACAAACTTTACGTTTTTTGTTATGGTATGAAATTCAAAATGGCGGCTACGGCAGGACTTAGTTTAACATTGGACCCTATGGGAAAAATGTTTCAAAATGCTTCTTCTCTGAAACCACTTGGATAATTGAAACCAAACTGCCTAGGAATGATCATTGGAAGGTCCTCTACAAATTTTATGTTTTTTATGCCGATCGGGAATCCAAGATGGCCACCACCGCAATACATAGATTAACATTGGACCCTATGGGAAAATGTTCAAATGCCTTCTACTCAGAAACTACAAATATGATTAAAGCCAAACTGTACATGAATGTTCATTAGATGGTCCTCTACAAACTTTACGTTTTTTGTTCTGGTATGAAATTCAAAATGGCGGCTACGGCAGGACTTAGTTTAACATTGGACCCTATGGGGAAAATGTTTCAAAATGCTTCTTCTCTGAAACCACTTGGACAGTTGAAACTAAACTGCCCAGGAATGATCATTGGAAGGTCCTCTACAAATTTTATGTTTTTTATGCCGGTCGGAAATCCAAGATGGCCACCACCGCAGGACATAGATTAACATTGGACCCTATGGGAAAATATTCAAATGCCTTCTACTCAGAAACTACAAATATGATTAAAGCCAAACTGTACATGAATGTTCATTAGATGGTCCTCTACAAACTTTACGTTTTTTGTTCTGGTATGAAATTCAAAATGGCGGCTACGGCAGGACTTAGTTTAACATTGGACCCTATGGGAAAAATGTTTCAAAACGCTTCTTCTCTGAAACCACTTGGATAATTGAAACCAAACTGCCCAGGAATGATCATTGGAAGGTCCTCTACAAAGTTTCTGTTTTTTTATGCCGATCGGAAATTCAAGATGGCCACCACCGCAGGACATAGATTAACATTGGACCCTATGGGAAAATGTTCAAATGCCTTCTTCTCAGAAACTACAAATATGATTAAAGCCAAACTGTACAAGAATGTTCATTGGATGGTCCTCTACAAACTTTACGTTTTTTGTTCCGATATGAAATTCAAAATGGCGGCTACGGCAGGACTTAGTTTAACATTGGACCCTATGGGAAAAATGTTTCAAAATGCTTCTTCTCTGAAACCACTTGGACAGTTGAAACCAAACTGCCCAGGAATGATCATTGGAAGGTCCTCTACAAAGTTTCTGTTTTTTATGCCGGTCGGAAATCCAAGATGGCCACCACCGCAGGACATAGATTAACATTGGACCCTATGGGAAAATGTTCAAATGCCTTCTTCTCAGAAACTACAAATATGATTAAAGCCAAACTGTACAAGAATGTTCATTGGATGGTCCTCTACAAACTTTACGTTTTTTGTTCCGATATGAAATTCAAAATGGCGGCTACGGCAGGACTTAGTTTAACATTGGACCCTATGGGGGAAATGTTTGAAAACGCTTCTTCTCTGAAACCACTAGAACAGTTGAAACCAAACTGCCCAGGAATGATCATTGGAAGGTCCTCTACAAATTTTATGTTTTTTATGCCGATCGGAAATCCAAGATGGCCACCACCACAATACATAGATTAACATTGGACCCTATGGGAAAATGTTCAAATGTCTTCTTCTCAGAAACTACAAATATTATTAAAGCCAAACTGTACATGAATGTTCATTGGATGGTCCTCTACAAACGTTAGGTTTTTTGTTCCGATATGAAATTCAAAATGGCGGCTACGGCAGGACTTAGTTTAACATTGGACCCTATGGGAAAAATGTTTCAAAACGCTTCTTCTCTGAAACCACTTGGACAATTGAATCCAAACTGCCCAGGAATGATCATTGGAAGGTCCTCTACAAAGTTTCTGTTTTTTTATGCCGATCGAAAATTCAAGATGGCCACCACCGCAGGACATAGATTAACATTGGACCCTATGGGAAAATGTTCAAATGCCTTCTTCTCAGAAACTACAAATATGATTAAAGCCAAACTGTCCATATGTGTGTACATTGGATGGTCCTCTACAAACTTTACGTTTTTTGTTCCGATATAAAATTCAAAATGGCGGCTACGGCAGGACTTAGTTTAACATTGGACCCTATGGGGAAAATGTTTCAAAACGCTTCTTCTCTGAAACCACTTGGATAATTGAAACCAAACTGCCCATGAATGATCATTGGAAGGTCCTCTACAAGGTGTGTGTTTTTTATGCCGATCGGAAATCCAAGATGGCCACCACCGCAGGACATAGATTAACATTGGACCCTATGGGAAAATGTTCAAATGCCTTCTTCTCAGAAACTACAAATATGATTAAAGCCAAACTGTACAAGAATGTTCATTGGATGGTCCTCTACAAACTTTACGTTTTTTGTTCCGATATGAAATTCAAAATGGCGGCTACGGCAGGACTTAGTTTAACATTGGACCCTATGGGAAAAATGTTTCAAAATGCTTCTTCTCTGAAACCACTTGGACAGTTGAAACCAAACTGCCCAGGAATGATCATTGGAAGGTCCTCTACAAATTTAAGGTTTTTTATGCCGGTCGGAAATCCAAGATGGCCGCCACCGCAGGACATAGATTAACATTGGACCCTATGGGAAAATATTCAAATGCCTTCTACTCAGAAACTACAAATATGATTAAAGCCAAACTGTACATGAATGTTCATTAGATGGTCCTCTACAAACTTTACGTTTTTTGTTCTGGTATGAAATTCAAAATGGCGGCTACGGCAGGACTTAGTTTAACATTGGACCCTATGGGAAAAATGTTTCAAAACGCTTCTTCTCTGAAACCACTTGGATAATTGAAACCAAACTGCCTAGGAATGATCATTGGAAGGTCCTCTACAAATTTTATGTTTTTTATGCCAATCGGAAATTCAAGATGGCCACCACCGTAGGACATAGATTAACATTGGACCCTATGGGAAATTGTTCAAATGCCTTCTTCTCAGAAACTACAAATATGATTAAAGCCAAACTGTACATGAATGTTCATTGGATGGTCCTCTACAATCTTAAGGTTTTTTGTTCCGATATGAAATTCAAAATGGCGGCTACGGCAGGACTTAGTTTAACATTGGACCCTATGGGAAAAATGTTTCAAAATGCTTCTTCTCTGAAACCACTTGGACAGTTGAAACCAAACTGCCCAGGAATGATCATTGGAAGGTCCTCTACAAATTTTCTGTTTTTTATGCCGGTCGGAAATCCAAGATGGCCGCCACCGCAGGACAGATTAACATAGGACCCTATGGGAAAATATTCAAATGCCTTCTACTCAGAAACTACAAATATGATTAAAGCCAAACTGTACAAGAATGTTCATTGGATGGTCCTCTACAAACTTTACGTTTTTTGTTCCGATATGAAATTCAAAATGGCGGCTACGGCAGGACTTAGTTTAACATTGGACCCTATGGGAAAAATGTTTCAAAATGCTTCTTCTCTGAAACCACTTGGACAGTTGAAACCAAACTGCCCAGGAATGATCATTGGAAGGTCCTCTACAAAGTTTCTGTTTTTTATGCCGGTCGGAAATCCAAGATGGCCACCACCGCAGGACATAGATTAACATTGGACCCTATGGGAAAATGTTCAAATGCCTTCTTCTCAGAAACTACAAATATGATTAAAGCCAAACTGTACAAGAATGTTCATTGGATGGTCCTCTACAAACTTTACGTTTTTTGTTCCGATATGAAATTCAAAATGGCGGCTACGGCAGGACTTAGTTTAACATTGGACCCTATGGGGGAAATGTTTGAAAACGCTTCTTCTCTGAAACCACTAGAACAGTTGAAACCAAACTGCCCAGGAATGATCATTGGAAGGTCCTCTACAAATTTTCTGTTTTTTATGCCGATCGGAAATCCAAGATGGCCACCACCACAATACATAGATTAACATTGGACCCTATGGGAAAATGTTCAAATGTCTTCTTCTCAGAAACTACAAATATTATTAAAGCCAAACTGTACATGAATGTTCATTGGATGGTCCTCTACAAACGTTAGGTTTTTTGTTCCGATATGAAATTCAAAATGGCGGCTACGGCAGGACTTAGTTTAACATTGGACCCTATGGGAAAAATGTTTCAAAACGCTTCTTCTCTGAAACCACTTGGACAATTGAATCCAAACTGCCCAGGAATGATCATTGGAAGGTCCTCTACAAAGTTTCTGTTTTTTTATGCCGATCGAAAATTCAAGATGGCCACCACCGCAGGACATAGATTAACATTGGACCCTATGGGAAAATGTTCAAATGCCTTCTTCTCAGAAACTACAAATATGATTAAAGCCAAACTGTCCATATGTGTGTACATTGGATGGTCCTCTACAAACTTTACGTTTTTTGTTCCGATATAAAATTCAAAATGGCGGCTACGGCAGGACTTAGTTTAACATTGGACCCTATGGGGAAAATGTTTCAAAACGCTTCTTCTCTGAAACCACTTGGATAATTGAAACCAAACTGCCCAGGAATGATCATTGGAAGATCCTCTACAAGGTGTGTGTTTTTTATGCCGATCGGAAATCCAAGATGGCCACCACCGCAGGACATAGATTAACATTGGACCCTATGGGAAAATGTTCAAATGCCTTCTTCTCAGAAACTACAAATATGATTAAAGCCAAACTGTACAAGAATGTTCATTGGATGGTCCTCTACAAACTTTACGCTTTTTGTTCCGATATGAAATTCAAAATGGCGGCTACGGCAGGACTTAGTTTAACATTGGACCCTATGGGAAAAATGTTTCAAAATGCTTCTTCTCTGAAACCACTTGGACAGTTGAAACCAAACTGCCCAGGAATGATCATTGGAAGGTCCTCTACAAAGTTTCTGTTTTTTATGCCGGTCGGAAATCCAAGATGGCCACCACCGCAGGACATAGATTAACATTGGACCCTATGGGAAAATGTTCAAATGCCTTCTTCTCAGAAACTACAAATATGATTAAAGCCAAACTGTACAAGAATGTTCATTGGATGGTCCTCTACAAACTACGTTTTTTGTTCCGATATGAAATTCAAAATGGCGGCTACGGCAGGACTTAGTTTAACATTGGACCCTATGGGGGAAATGTTTGAAAACGCTTCTTCTCTGAAACCACTAGAACAGTTGAAACCAAACTGCCCAGGAATGATCATTGGAAGGTCCTCTACAAATTTTCTGTTTTTTATGCCGATCGGAAATCCAAGATGGCCACCACCACAATACATAGATTAACATTGGACCCTATGGGAAAATGTTCAAATGTCTTCTTCTCAGAAACTACAAATATTATTAAAGCCAAACTGTACATGAATGTTCATTGGATGGTCCTCTACAAACGTTAGGTTTTTTGTTCCGATATGAAATTCAAAATGGCGGCTACGGCAGGACTTAGTTTAACATTGGACCCTATGGGAAAAATGTTTCAAAACGCTTCTTCTCTGAAACCACTTGGACAATTGAATCCAAACTGCCCAGGAATGATCATTGGAAGGTCCTCTACAAAGTTTCTGTTTTTTTATGCCGATCGAAAATTCAAGATGGCCACCACCGTAGGACATAGATTAACATTGGACCCTATGGGAAAATGTTCAAATGCCTTCTTCTCAGAAACTACAAATATGATTAAAGCCAAACTGTACATGAATGTTCATTGAATGGTCCTCTACAAAATATACGTTTTTTATTCTGATATGAAATTCAAAATGGCGGCTACGGCAGGACCTAGTTTAACATTGGACCCTATGGGAAAAATGTTTCAAAATGCTTCTTCTCTGAAACCACTTGGACAGTTGAAACCAAACTGCCCAGGAATGATCATTGGAAGTTTCTGTTTTTTATGCCGATCGGAAATCCAAGATGGCTGCCACTACAGGTCATAGTATTAACACAGAACCATATGGGGAAAATACAGAAATATATTCTTCTCTGAAGCTATTGCACTGATTGAACCTAAACTGTGCATCAATCATTGGAAGGTCCTTTACAAACTTTGTGTTTTTTATGTTGATCGTAATTCCAAGATGACGCAGGACATAGTTTTTACATAGGGCCAATTGTTTTTTTTTATTACCAGGTGAACGATACAGGCTCTTGAGAGCCTCTGGTTTGTTTTGTCATGACATGACCACAACATAGGGAGCACTTTGTTTTGTCGTGACATGACCACAACATAGGGAGCACTTTGTTTTGTTGTGACATAACCACAACATAGGGAGCACTTTGTTTTGTCGTGACATGACCACAACATAGGGAGCCCTTTGTTTGTTTTGTCATGACATGACCACAACATAGGGAGCACTTTGTTTTGTCGTGACATGACCACAACATAGGGAGCACTTTGTTTTGTCATGACATGACCACAACATAGGGAGCGCTTTATTTTGTCGTGACATGACCACAACATAGGGAGCGCTTTGTTTTGTCGTGACATGACCACAACATAGGGAGCGCTTTGTTTTGTCGTGACATGACCACAACATAGGGAGCGCTTTGTTTTATCGTGACATGACCACAACATAGGGAGCGCTTTGTTTTGTCGTGACATGACCACAACATAGGGAGCGCTTTGTTTTGTCGTGACATGACCACAACATAGGGAGCGCTTTGTTTTGTCGTGACATGACCACAACATAGGGAGCGCTTTGTTTTGTCATGACATGACCACAACATAGGGAGTGCTTTGTTTTGTCGTGACATGACCACAACATAGGGAGCGCTTTGTTTTGTCGTGACATGACCACAACATAGGGAGTGCTTTGTTTTGTCGTGACATGACCACAACATAGGGAGCGCTTTGTTTTGTCGTGACATGACCACAACATAGGGAGCGCTTTGTTTTGTCGTGACATGACCACAACATAGGGAGCGCTTTGTTTTGTCGTGACATGACCACAACATAGGGAGCGCTTTGTTTTGTCGTGACATGACCACAACATAGGGAGCACTTTGTTTTGTCGTGACATGACCACAAGATAGGGAGCGCTTTGTTATGTCGTGACATGACTACAACATAGGGAGCACTTTGTTTTGTCATGACATGACCACAACATAGGGAGCACTTTGTTTTGTCATGACATGACCACAAGATAGGGAGCACTTTGTTTTGTCGTGACATGACCACAACATAGGGAGCCCTTTGTTTGTTTTGTCATGACATGACCACAACATAGGGAGCACTTTGTTTTGTCGTGACATGACCACAACATAGGGAGCACTTTGTTTTGTCGTGACATGACCACAACATAGGGAGCCCTTTGTTTGTTTTGTCATGACATGACCACAACATAGGGAGCACTTTGTTTTGTCATGACATGACCACAACATAGGGAGCACTTTGTTTTGTCGTGACATGACCACAACATAGGGAGCACTTTGTTTTGTCGTGACATGACCACAACATAGGGAGCACTTTGTTTTGTCGTGACATGACCACAACATAGGGAGCGCTTTGTTTTGTCGTGACATGACCACAATATAGGGAGCGCTTTGTTATGTCGTGACATGACCACAACATAGGGAGCGCTTTGTTATGTCGTGACATGACCACAACATAGGGAGCGCTTTGTTTTGTCGTGACATGACCACAACATAGGGAGCGCTTTGTTTTGTCGTGACATGACCACAACATAGGGAGCGCTTAGTTTTGTCGTGACATGACCACAACATAGGGAGCGCTTTGTTTTGTCGTGACATGACCACAACATAGGGAGCGCTTTGTTTTGTAGTGACATGACCACAACATAGGGAGCACTTTGTTTTGTCGTGACATGACCACAACATAGGGAGCACTTTGTTTTGTCGTGACATGACCACAACATAGGGAGCACTTTGTTTTGTCGTGACATGACCACAACATAGGGAGCACTTTGTTTTGTCGTGACATGACCACAACATAGGGAGCGCTTTGTTTTGTCGTGACATGACCACAACATAGGGAGCGCTTTGTTTTGTCGTGACATGACCACAACATAGGGAGCACTTTTTTTTGTCGTAACATGACCACAACATAGGGAGCACTTTGTTTTGTCATGACATGACCACAACATAGGGAGCACTTTGTTTTGTCGTGACATGACCACAACATAGGGAGCCCTCTGTTTGTTTTGTCATGACATGACCACAACATAGGGAGCACTTTGTTTTGTCGTGACATGACCACAACATAGGGAGCACTTTGTTTTGTCGTGACATGACCACAAAATAGGGAGCACTTTGTTTTGTCGTGACATGACCACAACATAGGGAGCACTTTGTTTTGTCGTGACATGACCACAACATAGGGAGCCCTTTGTTTGTTTTGTCATGACATGACCACAACATAGGGAGCGCTTTGTTTTGTCGTGACATGACCACAACATAGGGAGCACTTTGTTATGTCGTGACAAGACCACAACATAGGGAGCACTTTGTTTTGTCATGACATGACCACAACATAGGGAGCACTTTGTTATGTTGTGACATGACCACAACATAGGGAGCACTTTGTTTTGTCGTGACATGACCACAACATAGGGAGCACTTTGTTATGTCGTGACATGACCACAACATAGGGAGCACTTTGTTTTGTCGTGACATGACCACAACATAGGGAGCACTTTGTTATGTCGTGACATGACCACAACATAGGGAGCACTTTGTTTTGTCGTGACATGACCACAACATAGGGAGCACTTTGTTATGTCGTGACATGACCACAACATAGGGAGCACTTTGTTATGTCGTGACATGACCACAACATAGGGAGCACTTTGTTATGTCGTGACATGACCACAACATAGGGAGCACTTTGTTATGTCGTGACATGACCACAACATAGGGAGCACTTTGTTATGTCGTGACATGACCACAACATAGGGAGCACTTTGTTATGTCGTGACATGACCACAACATAGGGAGCGCTTTGTTATGTCGTGACATGACCACAACATAGGGAGCACTTTGTTTTGTCGTGACATGACCACAACATAGGGAGCGCTTTGTTTTGTCGTGACATGACCACAACATAGGGATCACTTTGTTATGTCGTGACATGACCACAACATAGGGAGCACTTTGTTTTGTAGTGACATGACCACAACATAGGGAGCACTTTGTTTTGTCTCGACATGACCACAACATAGGGAGCACTTTGTTTTGTCGTGACATGACCACAACATAGGGAGCACTTTGTTTTGTCGTGACATGACCACAACATAGGGAGCACTTTGTTTTGTCGTGACATGACCACAACATAGGGAGCGCTTTGTTTTGTCGTGACATGACCACAATATAGGGAGCGCTTTGTTATGTCGTGACATGACCACAACATAGGGAGCGCTTTGTTATGTCGTGACATGACCACAACATAGGGAGCGCTTTGTTTTGTCGTGACATGACCACAACATAGGGAGCGCTTTGTTTTGTCGTGACATGACCACAACATAGGGAGCGCTTAGTTTTGTCGTGACATGACCACAACATAGGGAGCGCTTTGTTTTGTCGTGACATGACCACAACATAGGGAGCGCTTTGTTTTGTAGTGACATGACCACAACATAGGGAGCACTTTGTTTTGTCGTGACATGACCACAACATAGGGAGCACTTTGTTTTGTCGTGACATGACCACAACATAGGGAGCACTTTGTTTTGTCGTGACATGACCACAACATAGGGAGCACTTTGTTTTGTCGTGACATGACCACAACATAGGGAGCGCTTTGTTTTGTCGTGACATGACCACAACATAGGGAGCGCTTTGTTTTGTCGTGACATGACCACAACATAGGGAGCACTTTTTTTTGTCGTAACATGACCACAACATAGGGAGCACTTTGTTATGTCGTGACATGACCACAACATAGGGAGCACTTTGTTTTGTCGTGACATGACCACAACATAGGGAGCACTTTGTTATGTCGTGACATGACCACAACATAGGGAGCGCTTTGTTTTGTCGTGACATGACCACAACATAGGGAGCACTTTTTTTTGTCGTGACATGACCACAACATAGGGAGCACTTTGTTATGTCGTGACATGACCACAACATAGGGAGCACTTTGTTTTGTCGTGACATGACCACAACATAGGGAGCACTTTGTTATGTCGTGACATGACCACAACATAGGGAGCACTTTGTTATGTCGTGACATGACCACAACATAGGGAGCACTTTGTTTTGTCGTGACATGACCACAACATAGGGAGCACTTTGTTATGTCGTGACATGACCACAACATAGGGAATACTTTGTTATGTCGTGATATGACCACAACATAGGGAGCACTTTGTTTTGTCGTGACATGACCACAACATAGGGAGCACTTTGTTTGTTTTGCTTGATTACTACCATATTCTTTATTTGTTTTGCAGATTGAACTTTTAGACTCAAATTTTGTCCCTTTTTAGCTCACCTAAGTGAGCTATTGCCATCACTTGGCGTCCGTCGTCTGTCTGTAAGCTTTTTCAAAAATCTTCTCCTCTGAAACCACTGGCCCAATTTAAACCAGACTTGGCCTGAATCATCCTTAGGGGGTTCCCTTTAAAATTTAAGTCCCTGCTGACCAACACTAGGAAATAGAAAATGCAAATATGCCCGTTTTTTTGCAAATATAACCGGTAAAATGCAAGTAATTAAAGATTACCAGTTATATTAGCGTTTACCAGTTAAATTAGCGAATTGTCTTGTTATATTTGCGTTTTACCTTTTAAATTTGCATTGTCGTGGCATTTTAGCATTTTTCCTTTTAAATTTGCATTGTCATGACGTTTTTCCTTTTAAATTTGCATTGTCGTGGCATTTTAGCATTTTTCCTTTTAAATTTGCATTGTCGTGGCATTTTAGCGTTTTTATACCCCCGCTTCCCGAAGGGGGAGGGGGGTATACTGTTTTACCTCTGTCCGTCTGTCCGTCCTTCCGTCCGTCCTTTCGTCGCATTTTTCTCAGTAACTGTTGATGGCAGAAATCTGATATTTGGTCACAAGCATCATATAGGTATACCATATTGTGGGTAGCGTTTTTGAACCCATCGGATTCCTACTTCCTGTTTGCCAACTTAGTTGGTCTTTATACACATTGAACATATATGCACATTTTTCGTCACATTTTTCTCAGCAACTATTGATGACAGAGATCTGATATTTGGTCACAAGCGTCATATAGGTACCCCATATTGTGGGAAGAGTTTTTGAACCCATCAGATTCCTACTTCCTGTTTGCCGACTTAGTTGGTTTTTATACACATTGAACATATATGCACATTTTTCGTCACATTTTTCTCAGCAACCATTGATGGCAGAAATCTGATATTTGGTCACAAGCTTCATATAGGTACCCCATATCGTGGGAAGCGTTTTTGAACCCATCGGATTCCTACTTCCTGTTTGCCGACTTTGTTGATTTTTATACACATTGAACATATATGCTCATTTTTCGTCGCATTTTTCTCAGCAACTATTGATGGCAGAAATCTGATATTTGGTCACAAGCTTCATATAGGTACCCCATATCGTGGGAAGCAATTTTGGACCCATCAGATTCCTACTTCCTGTTTGCCGATTTTGTTGATTTTTATACACATTTAACATACATTTGTATATGCACATTTTTCGTCGCATTTTTCTCAGCAACTATTGATGACAGGAATCTGATATTTGGTCACAAGCTTCATATAGGTATGCCATATTGTGGGAAGCGTTTTTGGACCCGTCAGATTCCTACTTCCTGTTTGCCGATTTAGTTGGTTTCTATACACATTGAACATATATGCACATTTTTCTCAGCAACTATTGATGGCAGAGATCTGATATTTGGTCACAAGCTTCATATAGGTACCCCACTTCCTATTTGCCAAAGAGTGGGGGTATCATAGGTGAGCATTAGCTCACAGTTCATCTTGTTCCTTTTAAATTTGCATTGTTGTGGCATTTTAGCGTTTTTCCTTTTAAATTTGCATTATCGTGGCATTTTAGCGTTTTTCCTTTTAAATTTGCATTGTCGTGGCATTTTAGCGTTTTTCCTTTTAAATTTGCATTGTTGTGGCATTTTAGCGTTTTTTCTTTTAAATTTGCATTGTCGTGGCATTTTAGCGTTTTTCCTTTTAAATTTGCATTGTCGTGGCATTTTAGCGTTTCTCCTTTTATATTTGCCTTTTTCCTTTTAAATTTGCATTGTCGTGGCATTTTTGCAATAGTCGAGGCATATTTGCATTTTACCAGTTAAATCGCACGGTCATCTAAATCACCCGCCGAGTAGAGAGATTACGTAATACTGTAGTCGTCACTAGCTCATTGAATATGACGATCTATAGTATTATATTATCATGTATCTATATGTATTTATTTATTTATTTATTATTATTATTATTATTATTATTTATGTTATACTAGTCTGGCCCTTAATAAATTTAGTGTATTCAATACACAATAATCCATCAATTGTTGCATATTTGATTTTCATGTCATATTTTAACTTAATGCGATGTTTATTAAGAAATGTGACTTTAAATGTATTAAAATATTAGCAAAGTGTGACACACGTACAGAATACGTATATACTGTTGTTGTCACTTCACTATTACTTGTTTTTGATTATCATGCGAGAAATACATTAACCTTGTATTACTATGCTGAGACTATTTACTAAAAAATGAATTAAATATATATTAAACTAGTGGTCTCTAGTTATTGTGCTTTAAAAGTTCTGATTATTGTAATGAGGCACCTTAATGAAAAATAACACTATTTTTGTTTATGATATAAAACAAATAATCATATCCCTATGTAAACGCCGTAATGCGCCCTTATCCGATCGAACAGAAATATGCAATTTACATGTAAACAATATTTTGTCAGTTAATTAGATTGATCAATAAATACAGGAAAAAAATTTTTGAATGTTTATATAATTCCCTGATAAATATAAGAACAATCTATAATAGTATTATATTATTGTTTATTTATTTGTACCATTCTGGATGATAATAACTTTAGCTATTCAATACACAATAATCCATCAATCGTTGTGTATTTTACAGTAAAGTTATGTATATTTGATTTCTTGATTTTGTTTTTCAGGATCTAGAACTATGCACTCATATTTATTTCAATTTGATGTTGATTTAAATGTAAACCTTTAATATTTTCACGGAGATTCAACATTATAATTTATGTTTATTTATTTTACAGGCGATTGATGCCTTTTAGTGGCCTTTAGTGATTTAAAAATGTTAATTTCTTTTCCTTTTTTAGTTTGTTTGTCATTTTTGATGAGTGAAACGTAAAATATTATGCGGAAAATATATTTCTTATATTTTTCATGTATTTTCAGAAGCGAGAGACCATATTTTAATTTGAAATATTTTATTCTTCAATAAATTAAGACACATAATTCCTGAAATAAGAAGTGAAAGACGGGATTTACTTATTTTTATTTTCATTCTGAAAACGACAGGTACATTCACACCGGTTCACTCAGCAGGGTACCTAATATTGCCAGGCAGAATATACAAGTGTCATTTTACATCCGGTCGACGGGACTCTGACCGAATACTTGAATACATGTGTCACAATCTTTGGCAATAATCAGAAACGCAATACACATTTTGTGACCATTTAACAGTACCCATGACTAGAATAGGAGATGCAATACACATTTTAAAGGTTCTAATAGGTATTCAAAATACACGACCCTGATCAAGTATACATTAGGAATGGGTGCATATTAATGCACACTGGCGGATCAAGGGGGTGTTCGACAATTTAGTAAAATTCGTGTATAAATTGGGTAAAAATTGGCAAACAAGAGCCTGGGACCCCGTTTTCAAAACTGCTGGATCCGCGCCTGATAGCAATGATTCTGGGGCTATTTTCACAAAAAAAATCTTAAGATTAACATTGATCGTAAGTTATATTGGATTGTTCATTTTTATCTTTATTTTGTTTGTGCATCATCAGAATGATATAGCAACAACCAAAATTATGCAGTAAAGCAGGGTGAACAGGGCAGGGTAGAAAATTCTTCTTGCAAACCCCAAAAAGCAAAATAGACAAAAAACATTCATATGCAATTTTTCCTTATAAAAACAACAACCATATTTTTTATGACTATTCTGAGATTAATCAGAAGGGTCCGCCAGTTCGAAAGACATGATTAAAATAAACAAAAAATGTTTTCCTTACGCAGACATATTATATGTTACGCTTTGTTCAAATCAGAAATAACCGTTATGAAAACAGATTAATCTTTTTACTGTTGGCAAGTAAGAATATTGTATTTCCATAAACAAATTATTATATTACGTAAGAGATGTACCCTGAAGTTTTGTATAATAAACTTTAAAAGTATTTATAATACTCATCGTCTGTAATTGTCAAATGAAAACTATTACAAATTATATGTTTACATAATCCTCTCAATTTTATGGCTTCCTACCCTGTAACTTTCTGTGCTTTTAGCTAAGAAGCAGAGCTTATGTGTAGCTTTATTGTAGTGCATGAACGATCGATTACAAAGTGCGATCTTATAAATAATAGCATTAAAACAATTTTGCTCCGTAGCATAGGCCTATTTTTATTTTTTTACGAATTCATGGCATTGTTCCGATGTCCATTCTTTTTTTTCACATAATTTCGTAGTTCTTCAATTTTCGAAAAAAATCTTTTTTAAATGTGTCTCATTAAAGATGGACCGTTTTCTCCGATTCGTTTGTTTTGCCATAAGTATATAGAAACAAAACGTAAATCTGCAAAAAGTGATTGTGTAATAAATTCATAAAAGATGTTAAAGTTTGCTTTTAAAGACGCAAGTACCAAAAACAGTGAACCTACCTACTGAACCATACTTTTTGTAATGCTAAAAATTTACTTCATTTATAAAGTAGCTGGAAAAAAATCCAGAAGGGCTATATAAAATTGAACTATGTCGTCTGCCTTTCAGGCACCGGCTCTTCCTGTCATGTAACTGTCATGGGGTCACTGATCGTACTTGTAAACAAAAGAGCTGACTGAATGAAATGTGCCTGTTTCTTATATAAAATACATGTCACTTTGCAGTGCATTGTGGTTTCAGCACTAAAAAAAAACATCAAAAGTAAACACAATTTTGAAAGTGGTCATTTTCAAACATTCTGTTATTTTATTTAGATGTAGTATGATTTGATAGATGGCCAGAACCATGAAATTTTAAAACCAGCCATTTCCGGATTTTATATTCGTTTCCATCCCGTATATCGGCCCTGTTTTTACTTCAAACGAAAACAGATGACACCATTTTACTGACAGCAAAAGTTGCCAGATAATCGAGAGTATATTAAAATACAAGAATGGCTTTAAAAACAATCTTATGTACAAAGAAATATTTAACTAGCCATTCTTTGAAAATTCCAATCGTCATATGAATGAAGGGTTAACACTGTTAATCGCTATATCTGAAAATCGATAATAGCACGAAAACCGATAACACGATGCTAATAATCGAATATTCTTCTACATATTTTTGGACAGGAAGAGCTCAGATCACATACTCCATTCATTATTGTATTTTTATTCAATAAAATATTTGAAAAAGTTGTTCTTCAATTTTCAATTTCATTAGTTAACGATATTTTTTTTTTTTGATAGCGTCACGTGTTTTGTTGGTTATGCATGTTGTTTGTTGACATCCTAGTTTTAGTAATATTTTGATCTCGGGGTGAAATTTAAATGTATAACAAGCTTGCTTGCTGTATTTATCCTTTCTTAAGAAAAGAATGTCATTATTCCTACAATGTAGCGTCAATTTATGTGTTTTCATCCGTATTTTTACATCCGACATTTTTTTTTATTGACATGTACATGGTTACATAATATAGTCTCTGATCCATTCATACACTTTGCTAATAAGTAATATTTTTGTTAATAGAATAGACGAATTATTGAATAAAGATTTATATAAATGAAACGATTAAAATTGATTGCTAAAAAAAAGTGTTAGCATTCGGGTCATCGAGGGGTCATGTAATCTCGTGGATAAATATTTTCTTTTGAAAAGTTTATTTTTGTCAATGAAATGTTGAATTTTTTTAAAGATTGAACATGAGGTATTTGCATCATCAAGTAGTTCAATAAAAATATTGATTTAAGAAGAAAAATTGAAATAAAGAAAAGTTATAAAATTAATTAGAAATGAAATAATATATTTTATGTAAGAGTAAAGTATGGTCATTTTTTTTTTTTTTTAAAGAATCCAATAGGAAAATAAACCATTAATTAAAATTTTAACAGAAATAATACACCTTAAAACAGTAAAATATGTATACATTAAGGAAAGAAAATAGATCATATATATATATTCTTACAATGGAAATCGAAATGAAGTTCTATTTTTAAAAGTTAATTTTTATAAGAAAATTATTTCTTTCATAACTTGATTTTTTAATTATAAAAAATAGTGAAAAATCAAGCTTGGAGACCATATTTCAGGTTTACTTATATAGTAATATATGTATTAATGTTTAATATAAATATTAATTATTATGTTTTCATATTTCATGTGTGTTTATATTGGTTTAAAATTGATAATAAATATTCAGTATTATATTTTCATATTTTCATATTTCATGTGTAATTTTATAGTTTTAGAGTTTAATAATACATATTCATTAATTTGTTTTCGTATTTTATGTAATTCCATTTATGTAGAAAAAGCAAAAAAGAGAATCAAATTTACCTTTATTTACATGTGATTACCCTGATAATTCACCCTTAATGGGACCCCTTAATTCTTCTTAATTAGGAAGGACACCATTCTTTGATATTATAAAATGTTAGCCTTGAGGGATACATGAAATCTTAAAATTTTATTACTTTGGTAATTCATTACTTACAGCTCACTCCAATACAATATACACTTTAGCAGTAAACACAACATGTGGTACACCTGAGGAAAAGGCCTCTAGGCATATAACTGTTGTGGGGACAACAATTTTGTTCTCTCTGAATTATAGAAAATTAAATTGTTTTTACACTATTTCAACACATTTTAATACAAGGCCTATAAAACAGATGTTTACAGAAGTGAATTTCATTTTTTTTAAACGTTAAACTTAACGTAAAATATTCATATGAATAATTTCTTAGCTCCGAGCTTTGCTTTCAGATGCATACCAATCGATGTTTAACACTGTATTGGCGATTATTTAAAAGAAATATCCATATACATTTTTTTTTATCGAAAACAAGCCCCTAATAAATTACAGAGTTATCGAAGCGAATCATGATTAAGTTGGATATAATGTCGCACAATAGGCTACCCGATTTGTAAGGCTTGAAGTAATTTACCATATAACAATATGTTCGTAATGATGAACGATAAGGCCACTAAAAGGCATCAATCGCCTGTAAAATAAATAAACATAAATTATAATGTTGAATCTACGTGAAAATATTAAACGTTTACATTTAAATCAACATCAAATTGAAATAAATATTCTAGATCCTGAAAAACAAAATCAAGAAATCAAATATACATAACTACTGTAAAATACACAACGATTGATGGATTATTGTGTATTGAATAGCTAAAGTTATTATCATCCAGAATGGTACAAATAAATAAACAATAATATAATACTATTATAGATTGTTCTTATATTTATCAGGGAATTATATAAACATTTGAAGAAAAACAAATTCCTGTATTTATTGATCAATCTAATTAACTGACAAAATACCCGGTGTTTACATGTAAATTGCATATTTCTGTTCAATCGGACAAGGGCGCGTTACAGCGTTTGCATATGGATATGATTATTTGTTTTATATCATAAACAAAAATATTTATTGTTCATTAAGGTGCCTCATTACAATAATCAGAACTTTTAAAGCACAATAACTTTGACGCTGTACATACGCAATCCTGTGCTATAAAACAAGACATAAATAGCTTAATAGAGACGATAGTTTAATATATATTTAATTCATTTTTAGCTCACCTGACCCAAAGGGTCATGTGAGCTATTCCCATCACTTGGCGTCCGTCGTCGTCGTCCGTCGTACGTCGTAAGCTTTTTCAAAAATCTTCTCCTCTGAAAGTACTAGACCAATGGAAACCAAACTTGGTCTGAATCATTACTAGGGTGTCTAGTTTTAAAAATGTGTCCGGTGATGCCGTGCACCAACCAACATGGCCGCTGTTACTAAAAATAGAACATATGGTAAAATTGCAGGTTTTTGGTAATAACTCAAAAACCGTTAGTAATATCAAAAATCTGACATGGGGTAAAATTGATCAGCACATCAAGATCTACCTACCCTGCAATTTTGAAGTAAATCTGATTACCCATCTTGGAGTTATTGCCCTTTTTTCATCAAATTTGTAAAATTTTAATACTTTTCGTCTTATATTTCAAAAACTATAAGAGATAAAGGTTGACTTTAAATTGCAAAAATGTGCGGCATATCAAGATCTACCTACCCTGCAATTTTGAAGTAAATCCCATTACTCATTTTGGAGTTATTTCCCTTTTTTCATAAAATGTTCAAAATTTTAATACTTTTCGTCCTTTATTTCAAAAACTATAAGAGACAGATGGTAAGTTAAAACTGCAAACATGATCAGCATGTCAAGATCTACCTACCCTGCAATTTTGAAGTAAATCTGATTACCCATCTTGGAGTTATTGCCCTTTTTTCATCAATTTTTTTTTCATTTTAATACTTTTCGTCTTATATTTCAAAAACTATTTAGAGATAGATGTTAAGTTTATTGCAAAAATGTGCAGCATATCAAGATCTACCTACCCTGCAATTTTGAAGTAAATCCCATTACCCATTTTGACCGATTATGCAAATTAGAAAAAAGGGGGGATGAAATTAAAAAAAAATCTTCTCCTCTGAATCTACTTATCCAATCTCAACCAAACTTTGCTGAAATGATCCTTTTGTGGTCCCCTTTCAAAATTGTGTCCGTCAGCGCCGTCCTGTATCCAAGATGGCCACCATTACTAAAAATAGGAATTTCTTCAAAGGGCCAAAACTGCTCTATTTTAAGCCAGAAAGTGCCCAAATTTGAACTGTATAAGCATAATGATGAACTTTTTAACATATATTACGGGATTTTTTATGAACTTTGAACTTTTACCGATTTTGACCGATTATGCAAATTAGAAAAAAGGGGGGATGAAATTAAAAAAAAAATCTTCTCCTCTGAAACTACTGAGCCAATCTCAACCAAACTTTGCTGAAATGATCCTTAGGTGGTCCCCTTTCAAAATTGTGTCCGTCAGCGCCGTCCTGTATCCAAGATGGCCGCCATTACTAAAAATAGAAATTTCTTCAAATGGCCAAAACTGCTCTATTTTAAGCCAGAAAGTGCCCAAATTTGAACTGTATAAGCATAATGATGAGCTTTTTAACATATATTACGGGATTTTTTATGAACTTTGAACTTTACCGATTATGCAAATTAGAAAAAAGGGGGGATGAAATTAAAAAAAAATCTTCTCTGAAACTATTGAGCCAATCTAAACCAAACTTTGCTGAAATGATCCTTAGGTGGTCCCCTTTCAAAATTGTGTCCGTCAGCGCCGTCCTGCATCCAAGATGGCCACCATTACTAAAAATAGAAATTTCTTCAAAGGGCCAAAACTGCTCTATTTTAAGCCAGAAAGTGCCCAAATTTGAACTGTATAAGCATAATGATGAACTTTTTAACATATATTACGGGATTTTTTATGAACTTTGAAATTTTGCTGATTTTGACCGATTATGCAAATTGGAAAAAAGGGGGGATGAAATTAAAAAAAAATCTTCTCCTCTGAAACTACTGAGCCAATCTCAACCAAACTTTGCTGAAATGATCCTTAGGTGGTCCCCTTTCAAAATTGTGTCCGTCAGTGCCGTCCTGTATCCAAGATGGCCGCCATTACTAAAAATAGAAATTTCTTCAAATGGCCAAAACTGCTCTATTTTAAGCCAGAAAGTGCCCAAATTTGAACTGTATAAGCATAATGATGAGCTTTTTAACATATATTACGGGATTTTTTATGAACTTTGAACTTTTACCGATTTTGACCGATTATGCAAATTAGAAAAAAGGGGGGATGAAATTTAAAAAAATCTTCTCCTCTGAAACTACTGAGCCAATCTCAACCAAACTTTGCTGCAATGATTCTTGGGTGGTCCTCTTACAAAATTGTGTCCGGCATTTCAGAACACCGACCAAGATGGCCGCCACAGCCGAACTTAATTTAACATAGGACCCTATGGGAAATTCCCGTAAAAATCTTTTTGTCTGAAACCATTTGCTCAACAAGAACAAAATTTTGATGAAATAGTCATTGGATGGTTCTCTTCCAAAAATGTGTCTGGCGGTTCGACCCTTCGATCAATTTTTTTTTTACCTGCAATTTTGAAGTAAATCTGATTACCCATCTTGGAGTTCTTGCCCTTTTTTCATCAAATTTATAAAAAAAAAAATAATACTTTTCGTCTTATATTTCAAAAACTATAAGAGGTAAAGGTTAAGTTTAAATTGCAAAAATTTACAGCATGTCAAGATCTACCTACCCTGCAATTTTGAAGTAAATCCAATTACCCATTTTGGAGTTATTGCCCTTTTTTCATCAAAACGTTCTCAATTTTAATACTATCATCTTATATCTCAAAAACTATTAGAGATAGAGGGAAAGTTTAAACTGCAAAAATGTTCAGCATGTCAAGATCTACAAAAAAATTCCCACAGTTGAAAATGTGAGACAACTGTGAAGAGTTATTCCTCTTGAAATGCATTTTTTTATTGACTCACTGCTTTTGGTTACTCAAATAATCAAAGGGAAGCAACTCTATTACAAAATGTGAAGTACGAAAAGCTAAATTTTGAGAATCGTTGACATATATGTTTTTTTTACAGCAATTTTGATAACTTACATTAAAGGGGGAACCCCTGCCCACATTTTTTTGTGTAGAAGGGGTCTGCAATGACGAAGGCTACATTTGTTAATTTTTTTTACCGAAGTTATCAAGTTTTATTGACTGATGTTGTTATTATACCCAGGTGAGCTATACAGGCTCCTGGGAGCCTCTAGTTTAGTAAATAGTCTCAGCATAGGTAATACAAGGTTAATGTATTTCTCGCATGATAATCAAAAACAAGTAATAGTGAAGTGACAACAGTATATACGTATTCTGTACGTGTGTCACACTTTGCTAATATTTTAATACATTTAAAGTCACATTTCTTAATAAACATCGCATTAAGTTAAAATACGACATGAAAATCAAATATGCAACAATTGATGGATTATTGTGTATTGAATACACTAAATTTATTAAGGGCTAGACTAGTATAACATAAATAATAATAATAATAATAAATAAATAAATAAATAAATAAATAAATACATATAGATACACGATAATATAATACTATAGATCATCATATTCAATGAGCTATTGACGACTACAGTATTACGTAATCTCTCTACTCAGCGGGTGATTTAGATGACCGTGCGATTTAACTGGTAAAATGCAAATATGCCACGATGATGCAAATATGCCTTGACAATTGCAAAAATGCCACACAATGCAAATTTAAAACGAAAATTGCAAATATAAAAGGAAAAACGCTAAAATGCCACGACAATGCAAATTTAAAAGGAAAAACGCTAAAATGCCACGATAATGCAAATTTAAAAGGAAAAACGCTAAAATACCACGACAATGCAAATTTAAAAGGAAAAACGCTAAAATGCCACGATAATGCAAATTTAAAAGTAAAAACGCTAAAATGCCACAACAATGCAAAATTAAAAGGAAAAACGCTATAAATGCCACGACAATGCAAATTTAAAAGGAAAAATGCTAAAATGCCACGACAATGCAAATTTAAAAGGAAAAACGCTAAAATGCCATGACAATGCAAATTTAAAAAGAAAAATGCTAAAATGCCACGACAATGCAATTTTAAAAGGAAAAACGCTAAAATGCCACGACAATGCAAATTTAAAAGGAAAAGCGCAAAAATGCCACAACAATGAAAATTTAAAAGGAAAAACGCTAAAATGCCACAACAATGCAAATTTAAAAGGTAAAACGCAAATATAACAAGACAATTCTCTAATTTAACTGGTAAACGCTAATATAACTGGTAATCTTTAATTATTTGCATTTTACCGGTTATATTTGCAAAAAGCCGGGCATATTTGCATTTTCTATTTCCTAGTGCAACCATCATGGCTGCCATGTCTATAAATAGAACATATGGTAAAATTGCAGGTTTTTGGGTAATAACTCAAAAACCGTTAATAAAAACAGAAATCTGACATTGGATAAAAATGATCAGCATAGCAAGATCTACCTACCCTGCAATTTTGAAGTAAATCTGATTACCAATCTTGGAGTTATTGCCCTTTTTTCATCAAATTTTAAAAATGTTAATACTTTTCGTCTTATATTTCAAAAACTATAAGAGATAGATGTTAAGTTTAAATTGCAAAAATGTGCAGCATGTCAAGATCTACCTACCCTGCAATTTTGAAGTAAATCTGATTACCCATTTTGGAGTTATTGCCCTTTTTTCATCAAATTTTAAAATTTTTAATTCTTTTCATCCTTTATTTCAAAAACTATAAGAGATAGATGTTAAGTTTTAATTGCAAAAATATGCAGCATGTCGAGATCTACCTACCCTGAAATTTTTAAATAAATCCTATTACCCGTTTTGGAGTTGTTGCCCTTTTTTCATCAAAATTTAAAAATTTTAATACTTTTCGTCCTTTATTTCAAAAACTATAAGAGATAGATGTTAAGTTTAAACTGCAAACATGTTCAGCCTGTCAAGATCTACCTACACTGCAATTTTTAACTCGCCTGTATGAGCTATTGCCATCACTTGGCATCCGTCGTCCGTCTGTAAACTTTTTCAAAAATATTCTCCTCTGAAACCACTGGGCCAATTTAAACCAAACTTGGCCTGAATCATCCTTAGGGGGTTCCCTTTAAAAGTTATGTTCGATGACCCTGCCGACCAACCATCATGGCCACCATGTCTATAAATAGAACATAGTAAAATCAGCAAAAAAATCAATTAAAAAATCCAGAAAAATCCTTTCGAGTATATTCATGGCTGCCTGTCTCCAAAATCACAACATTCGGTTGTGAAAAAGAAAACGTGAGAGGTATATCCGGTTGTGATTAAAAAGAAAGAAATTCGCCGCTTCAGAAGGTAGGTACTCCTAGAAATTGATAGTTTTCTTATCATAATAACCTTTTTTCTCAAAAATGGAGAATGTCATCAGCTGTGGTACATATTAAAGTTTGTGAAACAGCCAATTTCATATCTATATTCCGTATAACTTGAGCAGCATTTAATTTTCAGTGAGGAAAAAAGGGGCCTTTTTTTAGTTTTGTTCACAACACTGAGGTCGTTCAAAGACATTATGACAATAAGATATGCATTTTTAATGATATTTGCAACAGCCATACCTCATTTTAAGTGTACATTTCACAAACAATTCATTCATCTACATACATTTGATTATTTTCTCAGGAGTGAAATGTTTTTTAAAGATTGAAGCTTGAGGGGTTGTGATTAAAGGGATGTGATTTAGGGGAATGATTTTGGCTTTAAAATCATACGATTTGGCAACACTGGAAAATTGGCGTCGTAAAATCCGATTCAATTCTCCATTTCCTTGAAAATGCTAGTACCAAGTCGGAGACATTACAGTTTCCCCCGTTTTCGGGTTGTGAATTATGGATTGATCACTTTGTTTACGATGGTTCTTGTCTTTCCCTTCAGACTAACACCTCTATGTTCGGTAATGTTATTACCCACATTTAATATAGGGGATTGGAATACATGTCTTTATTTATGAATAATTCTATATGATGAATTAACTGCAATCTGATTGGTTGATCTGCCTTGAGCAACTCAGGTTATACAGTATAACCTATTTTGATATTGTGACGTCGCCAACGATAAATTCAAATAGTCCCACGAAATAATCTTTATTTGAATCAAGGAATGATTAAATTTTGTTTGAGAAATTAAATTATAAGGAATATTTTCAATTTTTGAACAGGTTATATTTCAATAACCTGGTTTGGAACAGCTTACGCTATTCATAAACCGCTAGCGTAAACTACCCAAAACCAGGTTATATCGTATAGCCTGTTAAAAAAATAGAAATATTCCTTAAATAGCTTAATTAAAACAAAGAAAAAATTCGGGAGAGAGAAAACGATGTTCTTTGTTTTTTACAAAGAAAATTCTGCTGCTCCCAGTGCGAGGTGGAATTTACCACCAAAAGAGCACTAACGGTTCATTCTCGCGGACAACACTCAAACAACACCCATGCTTGTGAGGATTGTGGACAAGAATTTAACTATGAATCATATAAAAGACACAGAAAAAACAAACACACAGAGTGATGAACTTTAATATTAATTTAGCCTCTTTTCCTTTTTCCATGTTTTTTCTTTATTTTTACATGAACACTGTTAATTGTGAACTATTTTTGTTGTTTCTTTTAGATTTTTTACCAGATAGGTAATTGTTTTTGTTATTTTTTACCAGATAGGTAATTGTTTTTGTTATTTTTTACCAGATAGGTAATTGTTTTTGTTATTTTTTACCAGATAGGTAATTGTTTTTGTTATTTTTTACCAGATAGGTAATTGTTTTTGTTATTTTTTACCAGATAGGTAATTGTTTTTGTTATTTTTTACCAGATAGGTAATTGTTTTTGTTATTTTTTTCTACCAATCATGTTTTACTTTTATGTTTTTAATATTTGTTATACTTTGAAAAAAGAGCATTTGAAAAAAAAAAAAAAGGAAAGAATAACATTGAGGGTGATTTGTTTTGTTCAAATGGGCATTAAACAGATTCTCTGGATCGCAACCAAACTTGTTTTATATTTTGAAATAAAACTCAGACTAAAATACACCAGCATTATATAATCCTTCAAATTTTGATGTGATTGTCCAATATTTCAAGTTAACAAATATTATATAGACTATATACGAGACAGCTAGGCGCTATCAGGTAACCCAGGCAACACCGAAATATTTGAATACCACACTTAAATTCAATAATGCGATCTTTCTCCTGTATCATTGGTTGGAAAGTATGTCAATTTGGGTGCGTAAATTTACAAAACGGATCAAAACCATAGTACTTGTGGTGTACTCGAGCCAGTTACTAGTGATTCTAATGTGCTAAAGCGTGTAAAGAACATGTGTTCCATGGTAAACTAGAAAACAGATAAATATATTATGTGTGTCATCATTATATTTTAAATATGAACATAATGACAAAAGACAAAGAAAAGTATATATGTGTACACAGTCTTCAAATTATTCGCCTATTTCCATCCCAAGTCTTTTGGATGGTAAAAGCATTGCCTCATTTATTTTATATCTATTTCGGAGTCTAATAGGTTGCTCTACCATCGCCGGCTGATTCAATGCTTTAGGGAAATACTGCTTTTCTTCCTTAGCTGTTCTTACCCTCTCCATTGTATCAAAGAAATGATCTCTGTAAATCATAATCAACACATACCTCGGAATTAAGACTATGATTTAGAACAAAAATTATTTGGAATACTTGTTTTCATTTATTAAAGCATTATGATTCTGTAAAATAGAGTGCTACTGGAGACATTTACCAACATGAAAACTAGTTAGCTAAAATTCCCCTAATTCACATCCGATCCCTTTAATCACAACCCGGTCCCCTCAAGCGTCAAGTTTTCAAAAACATTTCACTCCTGAGATAATAATCAAACGTATGCAGATGAATGAATTGTTTGTGAAATGTACATTTAAAATGAGGTATGTCTGTTGCAAATATCATTAAAAAATGCATATCTTATCGTCATAATGTCTTTGAACGACCTCAGTGTTGTGAACAAAACTAAAAAAGACCCCCTTTTTACGTACTGAAAATTAAATGCTGCTCAAGTTTTACGGAATATAGAAATGAAATTGGTTGTTCCATAAACTTTAATATATATCACAGCTGATGACATTTTCCTTTATTGAGAAAAAAGGTTATTATGATAAGAAAACTATCAATTTCTAGGAGTACCTACCTTCTGAAGCGGTGTGTTTCTTTCTTTTTAATCACAACCGGATATACCTCTCACGTTTTCTTTTTCACAACCGAATGTTGTGATTTTGGAGAGAGGCAGCCGTGATATTGCAATTAAATTTGATACATATGTAATATTCTTTCAGAATTATGGTTGAGGACCCCATCCCCCATCAAACATGGCCACCATCATTACTATAAATAGAAAATTAGTGAAAAAAGTTCATTAAAAGATTATTTTAAAATCCTGTAAAGAGTCAAATGCAATCAAACCATATGGAAAGAATGCATATGTGGTCTTCTTTAAAAATTTTGATAGAAGACCTACGGCTGTCATCCAACATGGCTGTCACTGTTACAAAAAAATAGAAAAAACATATTTTAAAATCCGGTAAAAAGCCAGTTGCCACTGATCTTTATGGAAATGATGCATATATGATCCACTTTCAGACTTATGGTTGCTAACTCTGATCACTTATGAAAAATGGCTGCTATCGTTACTAAAAATAGATTTTTTTTTTTTTTTTTTTTTAAATATTGCATACCTGTTAACCCTCCCCCTTTGCGCAGGAGTCTCCCACGTAAGAGCCTTATCTACCGTATGGACTGGGTCTCCTGTGCGGGAGACATTAATCTCCCGCACGATCTCCCCCAACAAAAAAATCAAGTACAATAAAATCTTGACCTACATTTTCTGATCAATATTTCTGGAAATTCCCCATTTGGAACTCCCACGCTGATGAAAAACGCCGAGAGATACGAATGGTAAAGGTGTTTAAATGATATCCGGTTATTGATCTGTTTGACACCTTTACAGGTAAATTGGGTCATGGAGATTAATTAAGGTGTTGATGATTATACAACAATTATCCACTGATTGACACTTAATTGGGGATAAGGAAGTGGGTTTGTGGCACACGCTTAGATGATTAGAAGTGTGATAGCGGCAATTAAAAATAGTTATAAACCATTGCAAACAGGAGTCGGACAACCTTTGATGCCGAGGAAAACTTCTTATTTCGATCAAACGTGCAATGAATTCATCTCGGATTGAGTTGTTATGGCTTGTTTGGGACCAAAGCCGATCAAAGTATTATTTAAGGACTAAGTTCCAGGATGGAATTGATAAACCACAAAAATGCCGAAAGGTATGCTATCACCCCAACGCACCAGCAGCAAAGTGACTCTTTAATTTTAGTGCTCTATGACTTTATTGTTCTGTCTTCATTGTTATTGCTTTGTTATAATCTTATGATTATGAATGATTATGAATAAATTATAAATACAGTTTGTATCCTTCATTCATCATATGAAATACTACTAATAAGACAGAAATGTAAACAATATATATTGAAATGGGATGCAGTTGGTTCAATACTGAAACAAACAAAAAGAAAACATCAATTAACAATAAAAAGATGCATCAAATACGTTGATAAAAAATCACCAGTTATGAGACCAAATCTCCAGCCAAAAATTTACAAATCTCCAGTTGTAGCATAGCAACTCCATCACATGTATGCAACTACAAGGTACAATTTTGTGCGTTTATAGGTGACGCACAAAATCTCCCCCACAGCAGTTCCCAGAGGTTAGCGGGTATGAATATTGTAAAGAGCCAATGTTGCTACCAAACTATAAAGGAACAATGCATATATAATTCTCTTTCAGACCATGAATGATGACCCCGACTGCCATCAAACATGGCCGTTGCCACTTCTCAAACTTGAAAATTGGTGAAAAAAATCAGTAAAAAATAGAAAACTTCTCCTCTGAAACCGCTTTGCCATATGGACCAAAACTTGGTAGGATGCATCTATGGGAGGTCCTCTATAAAGATTGCTCATTTCGTCCGGATCCATTAACAAATATGGCTGCCACAGGCAATTCTTGTTTCTAATTGGTCGATTTCAAAAATCTTCTCCTCTGAAACCGCTTTGCCAAATGAACAGAAACTTGGTAGGAAGCATCTATGGAAGGTTCTCTACAAGGATTGCTAATTTTGTTCCGATCATTAACAAACATGGCCACCACAGGCAATTATTGTTTCTGATTGGTCAATTTCAAAAAATCTTCTACTCTGAAGCAGCTTGGCCAAATGGACTGAAACATGGTAGGAAGCATCTATGGGAATTGCTCATTACGTTTTGATCCATTAACAAACATGGCCATCATAGGCAATTCTTGTTTCTTATTGGTCGATTTCTAAAACAGCTTTTCCTCTGAAGCCACTTGGCCAAATGATATGAAACTTGATAAGAAGCCTATGGAAGGTCCTCTATAGAGATTGCTCATTTCGTTTTGATCCATTAACAAACATGGCTGCCACAGGCAATTCTTGTTTTAGATTGGTGAATTTCTAAAAATCTTCCTCTCTGAAACTACTATGCCAAAATGAAAAGAAATTTGGTGGGAAGCACCTATGGAAGGTTCTGTATTAAGTTTCCTCAAAGCAGAATGAAAGGTGAGCGACTCAGGCCCAGCCCACTGAGCCTCTAGTTAAGGAATTACAATGTATCTTTCCTAGATAAAAGAATGTGTGGGAAAGATGTATGTTTTTGTGTCAAAAATAACATTTAATTTGAAATTCTTTTCAGATGACAAAGCTCAACCAGAAATCTTAAAAATAGAATTTCCAAATTTGACATCAGTTATTGTATCATGGAATGCTGGGTGTTATAATCCTGAAGAACAATTGGTAAGCAAATGTTTTATGAATGGACAAGGCAGGGGGTAGTATCTACTTCAGTATATATTACATTGAAAACTTTGTGTTATAGTCCTACAGAACTAACAAAACAAACTGCCTGTCTTCCTGCTGGCAGTTAAAGAAAAGGTGTTTTTTACAGGTATTATTGTGTTAGTTCACACTTCCAGGATAAAACAGCTGATTAGATTAGTCTTCTCTATTATTTTTCTTAAATATTCTGCAAAGGACTATGTGCTGGAAGAGTCGATTGTGGCCTCCATTTTGATCTTATAATTTGGCTCTCCTGAGTTTTCTGATTGATAAGGGTATGGCATCTGTCTGTCTGTCTGTATGCCATAACCCTTTCTTAATTGTTGCTCTAGAGGTCCTGAAGAAATATTGTATCTTTTTGAAGCGATTTGAAATCCAAGATGTTTGTCCTGGCCTCTGATTGACCGAGACATTTACGACTTCTTGAAAATTACTGCATGTGAAGTCAACAGATTTTCCCAAAATGTTCTTTTAGAGCATGGGTCAAAACATTTTTTACTTCTTTTTTTTTGTCTTATTCCCTATTGAGAAAACATTTCAGCTGTATCCTCACATAGGATAAACTATAAATTCTAAAACTAAAGGGCCTAAACAGCATAGCCAGAATCGACTAAGATCACCCATGTCACCTTTTGATGAGATATATTGTTTTCCATTCCTACATTTTATATTTCCCCAACAAAGCAATACAATTTTCAGCATTTACCTCATTATTCTTGCATTTCCCCTTTTTTTCCTGCATCTGCATTGATCATAGTTCACAAATCTGCTACATCTGTACAGTTACAGGACATTTTTGTGATGTTGTTTTCAAATAAAGGGATGAAAAATGTACATCTTTCCATTTTTAGCTCGCCTGACCTGTGAGCTATTGTCACCACTGAGCGTCCGTCGTCCGTCCGTTAACTTTTCACATTTTAATCAACTCCTCTGAAGCCACTGGGCCAATTTGAACCAAACTTTGGTGGAATGGTCCTTGGATGGCCCCCTTCCAAAATTGTGTCCGGTGATCCTGACTTCCAATCAAGATGGCCACCAAGCTAAAAATAGAAAAAAGGGGGATGAAATTTTAATTGTTCATTGCTGCTTTAGTATAAGTCAAAATGAGCTACTGCAGCTACATGGCAAGGAGTAGTTTAACATATATTCCATGTTTTTCTGTGAAATTTTTCTTTCAGCCGATATATATGATTATGCAAATTAGGCATATTTTGATAAAAGATCACATTTAAATCTTCTCCTATGAAACCGCTGAACCAAATTAAACCAAACCTGGCAGGGATGGTCCCTGGGTGGGTCCCTTTCAAAATTGTGTCCGACAGCCCCGCCCTCCATTCAAGATGGCTGCTGTTACTAAAAATAGAAATTTCTTCAATTGTCCATTGCTGCTTTAGCATAAGTCAAAATGAGCTTAAATTTTAACTGCAGCTACATGGTAAGGAGTAGTTTAACATATATTCCGCATTTTTCTGTGAAATTTTTCTTTCAGCCGATATATACGATTATGCAAATTAGGCATATTTTGATAAAAGATCACATTTAAATCTTCTCCTATGAAACCGCTGAACCAAATTAAACCAAACCTGGCAGGGATGGTCCCTGGGTGGGTCCCTTTCAAAATTGTGTCCGACAGCCCCGCCCTCCATTCAAGATGGCTGCTGTTACTAAAAATAGAAATTTCTTCAATTGTCCATTGCTGCTTTAGCATAAGTCAAAATGAGCTTAAATTTTAACTGCAGCTACATGGCAAGGAGTAGTTTAACATATATTCCGCATTTTTCTGTGAAATTTTTCTTTCAGCCGATATATACGATTATGCAAATTATGCATATTTTGATAAAAGATCACATTTAAATCTTCTCCTATGAAACCGCTGAACCAAATTAAACCAAACCTGGCAGGGATGGTCCCTGGGTGGGTCCCTTTCAAAATTGTGTCCGACAGCCCCGCCCTCCATTCAAGATGGCTGCTGTTACTAAAAATAGAAATGTCTTCAATTGTCCATTGCTGCTTTAGCATAAGTCAAAATGAGCTTAAATTTTAACTGCAACTACATGGTAAGGAGTAGTTTAACATATATTCCGCATTTTTCTGTGAAATTTTTCTTTCAGCCGATATATACGATTATGCAAATTATGCATATTTTGATAAAAGATCACATTTAAATCTTCTCCTCTGAAACCGCAGAACTAAATTACACTAAACCTGGCAGGGATGGTCCTTGGGTGGGTCCCTTTCAAAATTGTGTCCGACAGTCCCGCCCTCCATTCAAGATGGCTGCTGTTACTAAAAATAGAAATTTCTTCAATTGTCCATTGCTGCTTTAGCATAAGTCAAAATGAGCTTAAATTTTAACTGCAACTACATGGTTAGGAGTAGTTTAACATATATTCCGCATTTTTCTGTGAAATTTTTCTTTCAGCCGATATATATGATTATGCAAATTATGCATATTTTGATAAAAGATCACATTTAAATCTTCTCCTATGAAACCGCTGAACCAAATTAAACCAAACCTGGCAGGGATGGTCCCTGGGTGGGTCCCTTTCAAAATTGTGTCCGACAGCCCCGCCCTCCATTCAAGATGGCTGCTGTTACTAAAAATAGAAATTTCTTCAATTGTCCATTGCTGCTTTAGCATAAGTCAAAATGAGCTTAAATTTTAACTGCAGCTACATGGTAAGGAGTAGTTTAACATATATTCCGCATTTTTCTGTGAAATTTTTCTTTCAGCCGATATATACGATTATGCAAATTAGGCATATTTTGATAAAAGATCACATTTAAATCTTCTCCTATGAAACCGCTGAACCAAATTAAACCAAACCTGGCAGGGTGGGTCCCTTTCAAAATTGTGTCCGATAGCCCCGCCCTCCATTCAAGATGGCTGCTGTTACTAAAAATAGAAATTTCTTCAATTGTCCATTGCTGCTTTAGCATAAGTCAAAATGAGCTTAAATTTTAACTGCAACTACATGGTAAGGAGTAGTTTAACATATATTCCGCATTTTTCTGTGAAATTTTTCTTTCAGCCGATATATACGATTATGCAAATTATGCATATTTTGATAAAAGATCACATTTAAATCTTCTCCTCTGAAACCGCAGAACTAAATTACACTAAACCTGGCAGGGATGGTCCTTGGGTGGGTCCCTTTCAAAATTGTGTCCGACAGTCCCGCCCTCCATTCAAGATGGCTGCTGTTACTAAAAATAGAAATTTCTTCAATTGTCCATTGCTGCTTTAGCATAAGTCAAAATGAGCTTAAATTTTAACTGCAACTACATGGTTAGGAGTAGTTTAACATATATTCCGCATTTTTCTGTGAAATTTTTCTTTCAGCCGATATATATGATTATGCAAATTATGCATATTTTGATAAAAGATCACATTTAAATCTTCTCCTATGAAACCGCTGAACCAAATTAAACCAAACCTGGCAGGGATGGTCCCTGGGTGGGTCCCTTTCAAAATTGTGTCCGACAGCCCCGCCCTCCATTCAAGATGGCTGCTGTTACTAAAAATAGAAATTTCTTCAATTGTCCATTGCTGCTTTAGCATAAGTCAAAATGAGCTTAAATTTTAACTGCAGCTACATGGTAAGGAGTAGTTTAACATATATTCCGCATTTTTCTGTGAAATTTTTCTTTCAGCCGATATATACGATTATGCAAATTAGGCATATTTTGATAAAAGATCACATTTAAATCTTCTCCTATGAAACCGCTGAACCAAATTAAACCAAACCTGGCAGGGTGGGTCCCTTTCAAAATTGTGTCCGATAGCCCCGCCCTCCATTCAAGATGGCTGCTGTTACTAAAAATAGAAATTTCTTCAATTGTCCATTGCTGCTTTAGCATAAGTCAAAATGAGCTTAAATTTTAACTGCAACTACATGGTAAGGAGTAGTTTAACATATATTCCGCATTTTTCTGTGAAATTTTTCTTTCAGCCGATATATATGATTATGCAAATTAGGCATATTTTGATAAAAGATCACATTTAAATCTTCTCCTATGAAACCGCTGAACCAAATTAAACCAAACCTGGCAGGGATGGTCCCTGGGTGGGTCCCTTTCAAAATTGTGTCCGACAGCCCCGCCCTCCATTCAAGATGGCTGCTGTTACTAAAAATAGAAATTTCTTCAATTGTCCATTGCTGCTTTAGCATAAGTCAAAATGAGCTTAAATTTTAACTGCAGCTACATGGCAAGGAGTAGTTTAACATATATTCCGCATTTTTCTGTGAAATTTTTCTTTCAGCCGATATATACGATTATGCAAATTATGCATATTTTGATAAAAGATCACATTTAAATCTTCTCCTATGAAACCGCTGAACCAAATTGAACCAAACCTGGCAGGGATGGTCCCTGGGTGGGTCCCTTTCAAAATTGTGTCCGACAGCCCCGCCCTCCATTCAAGATGGCTGCTGTTACTAAAAATAGAAATTTCTTCAATTGTCCATTGCTGCTTTAGCATAAGTCAAAATGAGCTTAAATTTTAACTGCAACTACATGGTAAGGAGTAGTTTAACATATATTCCGCATTTTTCTGTGAAATTTTTCTTTCAGCCGATATATACGATTATGCAAATTATGCATATTTTGATAAAACATCACATTTAAATCTTCTCCTCTGAAACCGCAGAACTAAATTACACTAAACCTGGCAGGGATGGTCCTTGGGTGGGTCCCTTTCAAAATTGTGTCCGACAGTCCCGCCCTCCATTCAAGATGGCTGCTGTTACTAAAAATAGAAATGTCTTCAATTGTCCATTGCTGCTTTAGCATAAGTCAAAATGAGCTTAAATTTTAACTGCAACTACATGGTAAGGAGTAGTTTAACATATATTCCGCATTTTTCTGTGAAATTTTTCTTTCAGCCGATATATATGATTATGCAAATTATGCATATTTTGATAAAAGATCACATTTAAATCTTCTCCTATGAAACCGCTGAACCAAATTAAACCAAACCTGGCAGGGATGGTCCCTGGGTGGGTCCCTTTCAAAATTGTGTCCGACAGCCCCGCCCTCCATTCAAGATGGCTGCTGTTACTAAAAATAGAAATTTCTTCAATTGTCCATTGCTGCTTTAGCATAAGTCAAAATGAGCTTAAATTTTAACTGCAGCTACATGGCAAGGAGTAGTTTAACATATATTCCGCATTTTTCTGTGAAATTTTTCTTTCAGCCGATATATATGATTATGCAAATTATGCATATTTTGATAAAAGATCACATTTAAATCTTCTCCTATGAAACCGCTGAACCAAATTAAACCAAACCTGGCAGGGATGGTCCCTGGGTGGGTCCCTTTCAAAATTGTGTCCGACAGTCCCGCCCTCCATTCAAGATGGCTGCTGTTACTAAAAATAGAAATTTCTTCAATTGTCCATTGCTGCTTTAGCATAAGTCAAAATGAGCTTAAATTTTAACTGCAGCTACATGGCAAGGAGTAGTTTAACATATATTCCGCATTTTTCTGTGAAATTTTTCTTTCAGCCGATATATACGATTATGCAAATTATGCATATTTTGATAAAAGATCACATTTAAATCTTCTCCTCTGAAACCGCAGAACTAAATTACACTAAACCTGGCAGGGATGGTCCTTGGGTGGGTCCCTTTCAAAATTGTGTCTGACAGTCCCGCCCTCCATTCAAGATGGCTGCTGTTACTAAAAATAGAAATTTCTTCAATTGTCCATTGCTGCTTTAGCTTAAGTCAAAATGAGCTTAAATTTTAACTGCAGCTACATGGTAAGGAGTAGTTTAACATATATTCCGCATTTTTCTGTGAAATTTTTCTTTCAGCCGATATATACGATTATGCAAATTATGCATATTTTGATAAAAGATCACATTTAAATCTTCTCCTCTGAAACCCTAGAACTAAATTACACTAAACCTGGCAGGGATGGTCCTTGGGTGGGTCCCTTTCAAAATTGTGTCCGACAGTCCCGCCCTCCATTCAAGATGGCTGCTGTTACTAAAAATAGAAATTTCTTCAATTGTCCATTGCTGCTTTAGCATAAGTCAAAATGAGCTTAAATTTTAACTGCAGCTACATGGGAAGGAGTAGTTTAACATATATTCCGCATTTTTTTGTGAAATTTTTCTTTCAGCCGATTTATAACGATTATGCAAATTAGGCATAATTTGATAAAAGATCACATTTAAATCTTCTCCTCTGAAACCGCAGAACTAAATTACACTAAACCTGGCAGGGATGGTCCTTGGGTGGGTCCCTTTCAAAATTGTGTCCGACAGCCCTGCCCTCCATTCAAGATGGCTGCTGTTACTAAAAATAGAAATTTCTTCAATTGTCCATTGCTGCTTTAGCATAAGTCAAAATGAGCTTAAATTTTAACTGCAGCTACATGGTAAGGAGTAGTTTAACATTATTCAGCGTTTTTCTGTGAAATTTGTCTTTCAGCCAATTTAAACCGATTATGCAAATTATGCATATTTTGATAAAAGATCACATTTAAATCTTTTCCTCTGAAACCGCTGAACAAAATTAAACCAAACCTTGCAGGGATAGTCCTTGGGTAGTCCCATTTCAAAATTGTGTCCGACAGCTCCACCCTCCATTCAAGATGGCTGCTGTTACTAATTTCTTCAATTGTCCATTGCTGCTTTATTATAAATCAAAATGAGCTCAAATTTTAACTGTAGCTACATGACAATGAGTAGATTAACATATATTCTTGGTTTTTCTGTGAATTTTTTCTTTCAACCGATTTATACTGATTATACAAATTAGACATATTTTGATAAAAGATCACATTTAAATCTTCTCCTCTGAAACCGCTGAACCAAGCTAAAGCAAATTTGGCTGGGGTGGTCCTTGGGTGGTCCCCTTTCAATATTGTGTCCGACAGCGCCGCCCTCCATTCAAAATGGCTGCTGTTACTAAAAATAGAAATTTCTTTAGTTGTCAATTTCCGCTTTATTACAAATCAAAATGAACTCAAGTTTTAACTGCAGCTATATGGCAATGAGTAGTTTAACATATATTCTGGGTTTTTCTGTGAGATTTTTTCAGCCAGTTTATTCCGTTTAGGAATATTATATGAGATAAAAATCAAATCAAAATCTTTTGCTCAGAAATTTGAGTTGAAATGATCTTTGGGTGGCCCACTTTCAAAATTATGTGTAACACCCCCATTTTCTATCAACTTTAGATGTCAAATTTAAAACCAGGTGAGCGATTACAGGCTCCTGGGAGCCTCTAGTTATATAATGATTTTATTACTTTTAAGAGATATGTTTTTATACTGAAATAGCTATCATGATTTAATTATATTTTATTACTTTTCTTTCAGAGTTACATTATTAATGTGACAGAAGATAAAACACATAGGTCTTGGTCTTATCAAACTGCAAAATCAAACAATCTTACAATGTACCACCAAATAAAAAATCAGTTGAAAAGGGGAGCTAACTACACCTTCATGGTAAAAAACAATGTAGCAAAAGCACGTTGGTCTGAACCACAACATATTGAAGTTTGTAAGTATTATCTACCACTAGAGTTTCCCATGTACTTCCTAACATGATGTTCTTTATAGAGGGTTGCTGATAACATGATGTCCTTTATAGAGGGTTGCTGATAACATGATGTGCTTTATAGAGGGTTGCTGATAACATGATGTCCTTTATAGAGGGTTGCTGATAACATGATGTCCTTTATAGAGGGTTGCTGATAACATGATGTCCTTTATAGAGGGTTGCTGATAACATGATGTCCTTTATAGAGGGTTGCTGATAACATGATGTCCTTTATAGAGGGTTGCTGATAACATGATGTCCTATATAGAGGGTTGCTGATAACATGATGTCCTTTATAGAGGGTTGCTGATAACATGATGTCCTTTATAGAGGGTTGCTGATAACATGATGTCCTTTATAGAGGGTTGCTGATAACATGATGTCCTTTATAGAGGGTTGCTGATATCATGATTTCCTTTATAGAAGGTTGCTGCTAACATGATTGAATGGCTAATATATGTTTTTAATTCACTACACTAAGATTACAAGTAGAAGTGTTTTATATTTTGGTATGAATGGTGTTTGTCAAGTGTTTTATATTTTGGTATGAATGATGTTTGTCAAGTGTTTTATAGTTTGGTATGAATGGTGTTTGTCAAGTGTTTTATATTTTGGTATGAATGGTGTTTGTCAAGTGTTTTATATTTTGGTATGAATGGTGTTTGTCAAGTGTTTTATAGTTTGGTATGAATGGTGTTTGTCAAGTGTTTTATAGTTTGGTATGAATGGTGTTCGTCAAGTGTTTTATATTTTGGTATGAATGGTGTTTGTCAGTGTTTCATAGTTATGTCTGAATGGTGTTTGTCAAGTGTTTTATATTTTGGTATGAATGGTGTTTGTCAAGTGTTTTATAGTTTGGTCTGAATGGTGTTTGTCAAGTGTTTTATATTTTGGTATGAATGGTGTTTGTCAATTGTTTTATAGTTATGTCTGAATGGTGTTTGTCAAGTGTTTTATAGTTTGGTATGAATGGTGTTTGTCAAGTGTTTTATATTTTGGTATGAATGGTGTTTGTCAAGTGTTTTATATTTTGGTATGATTGGTGTTTGTCAAGTGTTTTATAGTTTGGTATGAATGGTGTTTGTCAAGTGTTTTATATTTTGGTATGATTGGTGTTTGTCAAGTGTTTTATAGTTTGGTATGAATGGTGTTTGTCAAGTGTTTTATAGTTTGGTATGAATGGTGTTTGTCAAGTGTTTTATAGTTTGGTATGAATGGTGTTTGTCAAGTGTTTTATATTTTGGTATGATTGGTGTTTGTCAAGTGTTTTATAGTTTGGTATGAATGGTGTTTGTCAAGTGTTTTATATTTTGGTATGATTGGTGTTTGTCAAGTGTTTTATATTTTGGTATGAATGGTGTTTGTCAAGTGTTTCATAGTTATGTCTGAATGGTGTTTGTCAAATGTTTTATATTTTGGTATGAATGGTGTTTGTCAAGTGTTTTATAGTTTGGTCTGAATGGTGTTTGTCAAGTGTTTTATATTTTGGTATGAATGGTGTTTGTCAAGTGTTTTATATTTTGGTATGAATGGTGTTTGTCAAGTGTTTTATAGTTTGGTATGAATGGTTTTTGTCAAGTGTTTTATAGTTTGGTTTGAATGGTGTTTGTCAAGTGTTTTATATTTTGGTATGAATGGTGTTTGTCAAGTGTTTTATAGTTTGGTATGAATGGTGTTTGTCAAATGTTTTATAGTTTGGTATGAATGGTGTTTGTCAAGTGTTTTATAGTTTGGTATGAATGGTGTTTGTCAAGTGTTTTATAGTTTGGTATGAATGGTGTTTGTCAAGTGTTTTATAGTTTGGTATGAATGGTGTTTGTCAAGTGTTTTATATTTTGGTATGAATGGTGTTTGTCAAGTGTTTTATAGTTTGGTATGAATGGTGTTTGTCAAGTGTTTTATATTTTGGTATGAATGGTGTTTGTCAAGTGTTTTATAGTTTGGTATGAATGGTGTTTGTCAAGTGTTTTATAGTTATGTCTGAATGGTGTTTGTCAAGTGTTTTATATTTTGGTATGAATGGTGTTTGTCAAGTGTTTTATATTTTGGTATGATTGGTGTTTGTCAAGTGTTTTATATTTTGGTCTGAATGGTGTTTGTCAAGTGTTTTATATTTTGGTATGAATGGTGTTTGTCAAGTGTTTTATATTTTGGTATGATTGGTGTTTGTCAAGTGTTTTATAGTTTGGTATGAATGGTGTTTGTCAAGTGTTTTATATTTTGGTATGATTGATGTTTGTCAAGTGTTTTATAGTTTGGTATGAATGGTGTTTGTCAAGTGTTTTATAGTTTGGTATGAATGGTGTTTGTCAAGTGTTTTATATTTTGGTATGATTGGTGTTTGTCAAGTGTTTTATAGTTTGGTATGAATGGTGTTTGTCAAGTGTTTTATATTTTGGTATGATTGGTGTTTGTCAAGTGTTTTATATTTTGGTATGAATGGTGTTTGTCAAGTGTTTCATAGTTATGTCTGAATGGTGTTTGTCAAATGTTTTATATTTTGGTATGAATGGTGTTTGTCAAGTGTTTTATAGTTTGGTCTGAATGGTGTTTGTCAAGTGTTTTATATTTTGGTATGAATGGTGTTTGTCAAGTGTTTTATATTTTGGTATGAATGGTGTTTGTCAAGTGTTTTATAGTTTGGTATGAATGGTTTTTGTCAAGTGTTTTATAGTTTGGTTTGAATGGTGTTTGTCAAGTGTTTTATAGTTTGGTATGAATGGTGTTTGTCAAGTGTTTTATAGTTTGGTATGAATGGTGTTTGTCAAGTGTTTTATAGTTTGGTATGAATGGTGTTTGTCAAATGTTTTATATTTTGGTATGAATGGTGTTTGTCAAGTGTTTTATAGTTTGGTATGAATGGTGTTTGTCAAATGTTTTATATTTTGGTATGAATGGTGTTTGTCAAGTGTTTTATATTTTGGTATGAATGGTGTTTGTCAAGTGTTTTATAGTTATGTCTGAATGGTGTTTGTCAAGTGTTTTATATTTTGGTATGATTGGTGTTTGTCAAGTGTTTTATATTTTGGTATGAATGGTGTTTGTCAAGTGTTTTATAGTTTGGTATGAATGGTGTTTGTCAAGTGTTTTATATTTTGGTATGAATGGTGTTTGTCAAGTGTTTTATAGTTTGGTATGAATGGTGTTTGTCAAGTGTTTTATAGTTTGGTATGAATGGTGTTTGTCAAGTGTTTTATAGTTTGGTATGAATGGTGTTTGTCAAGTGTTTTATAGTTTGGTATGAATGGTGTTTGTCAAGTGTTTTATAGTTTGGTATGAATGGTGTTTGTCAAGTGTTTTATATTTTGGTATGATTGGTGTTTGTCAAGTGTTTTATAGTTTGGTATGAATGGTGTTTGTCAAGTGTTTTATATTTTGGTATGATTGGTGTTTGTCAAGTGTTTTATATTTTGGTATGAATGGTGTTTGTCAAGTGTTTCATAGTTATGTCTGAATGGTGTTTGTCAAATGTTTTATATTTTGGTATGAATGGTGTTTGTCAAGTGTTTTATAGTTTGGTCTGAATGGTGTTTGTCAAGTGTTTTATATTTTGGTATGAATGGTGTTTGTCAAGTGTTTTATATTTTGGTATGAATGGTGTTTGTCAAGTGTTTTATAGTTTGGTATGAATGGTTTTTGTCAAGTGTTTTATAGTTTGGTTTGAATGGTGTTTGTCAAGTGTTTTATATTTTGGTATGAATGGTGTTTGTCAAGTGTTTTATAGTTTGGTATGAATGGTGTTTGTCAAGTGTTTTATAGTTTGGTATGAATGGTGTTTGTCAAGTGTTTTATAGTTTGGTATGAATGGTGTTTGTCAAATGTTTTATATTTTGGTATGAATGGTGTTTGTCAAGTGTTTTATAGTTTGGTATGAATGGTGTTTGTCAAATGTTTTATATTTTGGTATGAATGGTGTTTGTCAAGTGTTTTATATTTTGGTATGAATGGTGTTTGTCAAGTGTTTTATAGTTATGTCTGAATGGTGTTTGTCAAGTGTTTTATATTTTGGTATGATTGGTGTTTGTCAAGTGTTTTATATTTTGGTATGAATGGTGTTTGTCAAGTGTTTTATAGTTTGGTATGAATGGTGTTTGTCAAGTGTTTTATAGTTTGGTATGAATGGTGTTTGTCAAGTGTTTTATATTTTGGTATGAATGGTGTTTGTCAAGTGTTTTATATTTTGGTATGAATGGTGTTTGTCAAGTGTTTTATATTTTGGTATGATTGGTGTTTGTCAAGTGTTTTATAGTTTGGTATGAATGGTGTTTGTCAAGTGTTTTATATTTTGGTATGAATGGTGTTTGTCAAGTGTTTTATAGTTTGGTATGAATGGTGTTTGTCAAGTGTTTTATATTTTGGTATGATTGGTGTTTGTCAAGTGTTTTATAGTTTGGTATGAATGGTGTTTGTCAAGTGTTTTATATTTTGGTATGATTGGTGTTTGTCAAGTGTTTTATATTTTGGTATGAATGGTGTTTGTCAAGTGTTTCATAGTTATGTCTGAATGGTGTTTGTCAAATGTTTTATATTTTGGTATGAATGGTGTTTGTCAAGTGTTTTATAGTTTGGTCTGAATGGTGTTTGTCAAGTGTTTTATATTTTGGTATGAATGGTGTTTGTCAAGTGTTTTATATTTTGGTATGAATGGTGTTTGTCAAGTGTTTTATAGTTTGGTATGAATGGTTTTTGTCAAGTGTTTTATAGTTTGATTTGAATGGTGTTTGTCAAGTGTTTTATAGTTTGGTATGAATGGTGTTTGTCAAGTGTTTTATAGTTTGGTATGAATGGTGTTTGTCAAGTGTTTTATAGTTTGGTATGAATGGTGTTTGTCAAATGTTTTATATTTTGGTATGAATGGTGTTTGTCAAGTGTTTTATATTTTGGTATGAATGGTGTTTGTCAAGTGTTTTATAGTTTGGTCTGAATGGTGTTTGTCAAGTGTTTTATATTTTGGTATGAATGGTGTTTGTCAAGTGTTTTATATTTTGGTATGAATGGTGTTTGTCAAGTGTTTTATAGTTTGGTATGAATGGTTTTTGTCAAGTGTTTTATAGTTTGATTTGAATGGTGTTTGTCAAGTGTTTTATAGTTTGGTATGAATGGTGTTTGTCAAGTGTTTTATAGTTTGGTATGAATGGTGTTTGTCAAGTGTTTTATAGTTTGGTATGAATGGTGTTTGTCAAATGTTTTATATTTTGGTATGAATGGTGTTTGTCAAGTGTTTTATATTTTGGTATGAATGGTGTTTGTCAAGTGTTTTATATTTTGGTATGATTGGTGTTTGTCAAGTGTTTTATATTTTGGTATGAATGGTGTTTGTCAAGTGTTTTATAGTTTGGTATGAATGGTGTTTGTCAAGTGTTTTATAGTTTGGTATGAATGGTGTTTGTCAAGTGTTTTATATTTTGGTCTGAATGGTGTTTGTCAAGTGTTTTATAGTTTGGTATGAATGGTGTTTGTCAAGTCTTCTGCATAGATTTCTCATTTCATTATGTTCAGGAAAATTCAGGTGTCTTTGGAAATATTAGAAGACCAGAGATGTTCCTGTGAGCCTCTGGTTCCTTGAACATGCACTGTAGTCACCTAATTTTATAAACATTTTTATTGTATTTATGCATTCTTTGATTATTTGAAGTTCACTGAACTTTTTTGTTGCATTTAAAACTTCTAGTCAGATTTAATTGGTTTTTTTTAAACACAGTACCCTATGGACCGCCAGCAGAATTTGAGGAGGTACTGGTGGATGAGAAGAAGATAGAGCTCTACTGGAACCCACCAAGAGAGGATAAAGGTCATGTTAAGGTAAGTCAATATAGATTACAGTAGACTTTGTAAATATAAGTCAGAAATAATTCATGGAAGCCATACTGTGTTGTGAGTTTTAACATGGGTTGGCGGATATTTAGGAGATAAGTATTGTATTCATAGCTTTGGGGACGTAAATCGTCGGTTTTACAGTTGCAAATTGGGTTTACCTAGCAATGTGTGGCGGAGCTAGGTAAACGGATAATTGCAACTGCAAAGCCAAGATTTATATCCGCAAAGCTTAAAATACAATACAGTTATCTCCATTTAAATGCAACACTGAACATAAAAATACATTCCTGCATTTCCCGGGGTCTAAAAATCACACAAATTAAAATTCAGCGAAATATTGTTGACGACTTTGGCACATAAACAACTAGCTGCGGAACCGTAGTTCTTATGGTCCTTGGCAAGTTTTCTGATATTTGCGGACCACGGTTCCTCAGCTAATAAACAACATGACGTCATATGAAGACTTCCAGTTTAAAACGTAAAGATCAGATATTTTTTGGCTTCATGTATGCTTCAATTTTGATAATATTTTAAACTAAAAATAAGTTTGCAAGGTAGGGATTTTACTTATTTTTGTGTATTGTTGTAAATGTGACATGTAGGATTTCACATCTTCAAGATCATGGATCCTTTCAGCTGAACCCTTTAGTTACGAATGGTAGAATGAGAATTTTACGTAGAATAGTAACCAATAGGGAAAACCACAGACCTGTTGCAAATTACTGACAAACTCTATCATACTGTTTCAAGATCAAATACACCATGATATGAGCAGTATTCACACTCACAACTAATAATCATACGATCACGACGGCTGCTCTTAATGGCAAATGTTGAAATGATTTCAAGATTTCCAGTACTAACCAAATCCATCTTGTCAAAATTATTTGAACAAATCAGATCTTCTTGAAACAGTATTGATATATATTTCTTATTTTCTCTAGAATTATGAGATATATGTCAAAAAACAAAGATCAGCTACAGACAAAAATGACTTTGCGTTGTTAACTAATGTAGATAGGGACACTACTACATACAGTTTAACTGGTATAGATCCTCATACAGAATATTCCTTTAAGATCAGAATTATGGCAGATAATGGTTACCCAGGACTGTATACAGAACCATTAATAGTCATGGGAGGTAAGTCATTGTGTAATACCCAGGACTGTATACAGAACCATTAATAGTCATGGGAGGTAAGTCATTGTGTAATACCCAGAACTGTATACAAAACCATTAATAGTCATGGGAGGTAAGTCATTGTGTAATACCCAGGACTGTATACAGAACCATTAATAGTCATGGGAGGTAAGTCATTGTGTAATACCCAGGACTGTATACAGAACCATTAATAGTCATGGGGGGTAAGTCATTGTGTAATACACAAGACTATACAGAACCGTTAATAGTCACAGGGGGTAGATCATTGTTACATAATGTAATAGTATGAACCTCAGCCCATTGCTGTGTAATAGTATGAACCTCAACCCATTACAGTGTGTAATAGTATGAACCTCAACCCATTACAGTGTGTAATAGTATGAACCTCAACCCATTACAGTGTGTAATAGTATGAACCTCAACCCATTACAGTGTGTAATAGTATGAACCTCAACCCATTACAGTGTGTAATAGTATGAACCTCAGCCTATTGCAGTGTGTAATAGTATGAACCTCAGCCTATTACAGTATTTAATAGTATGAACCTCAACCCATTATAGTGTGTAATAGTATGAACCTCAACCCATTACAGTGTGTAATAGTATGAACCTCAACCCATTACAGTGTGTAATAGTATGAACCTCAACCCATTACATAGTGTAATAGTATGAACCTCAACCCATTACAGTGTGTAATAGTATGAACCTCAACCCATTACAGTGTGTAATAGTATGAACCTCAACCCATTACAGTGTGTAATAGTATGAACCTCAACCCATTACATAGTGTAATAGTATGAACCTCAACCCATTACAGTGTGTACTAGTATGAACCTCAACCCATTACAGTGTGTAATAGTATGAACCTCAACCCATTACATAGTGTAATAGTATAAACCTCAACCCATTACAGTGTGTAATAGTATGAACCTCAACCCATTACAGTGTGTAATAGTATGAACCTCAGCCTATTACAGTATTTAATAGTATGAACATCAACCCATTACAGTGTGTAATAGTATGAACCTCGACCCATTACAGTGTGTAATAGTATGAACCTCAACCCATTACATAGTGTAATAGTATGAACCTCAACCCATTACAGTGTGTAATAGTATGAACCTCAGCCCATTACAGTGTGTAATAGTATGAACCTCAACCCATTACATAGTGTAATAGTATGAACCTCAACCCATTACAGTGTGTAATAGTATGAACCTCAACCCATTACATAGTGTGTAATAGTATGAACCTCAGCCCATTACATAGTGTAATAGTATGAACCTCAACCCATTACAGTGTGTAATAGTATGAACCTCAACCCATTACAGTGTGTAATAGTATGAACCTCAACCCATTACAGTGTGTAATAGTATGAACCTCAACCCATTACATAGTGTAATAGTATGAACCTCAACCCATTACAGTGTGTAATAGTATGAACCTCAGCCCATTACAGTGTGTAATAGTATGAACCTCAACCCATTACATAGTGTAATAGTATGAACCTTAACCCATTACAGTGTGTAATAGTATGAACCTCAGCCCATTACAGTGTGTAATAGTATGAACCTCAACCCATTACATAGTGTAATAGTATGAACCTCAACCCATTACAGTGTGTAATAGTATGAACCTCAGCCCATTACAGTGTGTAATAGTATGAACCTCAACCCATTACATAGTGTAATAGTATGAACCTCAACCCATTACAGTGTGTAATAGTATGAACCTCAACCCATTACAGTGTGTAATAGTATGAACCTCAGCCTATTACAGTATTTAATAGTATGAACATCAACCCATTACAGTGTGTAATAGTATGAACCTCAACCCATTACAGTGTGTAATAGTATGAACCTCAACCCATTACATAGTGTAATAGTATGAACCTCAACCTATTACAATGTGTAATAGTATGAACCTCAACCCATTACATAGTGTAATAGTATGAACCTCAACCCATTACAGTGTGTAATAGTATGAACCTCAACCCATTACAGTGTGTAATAGTATGAACCTCAGCCCATTACAGTGTGTAATAGTATAAACCTCAACCCATTACATAGTGTAATAGTATGAACCTCAACCCATTACAGTGTGTAATAGTATGAACCTCAACCCATTACAGTGTGTAATAGTATGAACCTCAGCCTATTACAGTATTTAATAGTATGAACATCAACCCATTACAGTGTGTAATAGTATGAACCTCAACCCATTACAGTGTGTAATAGTATGAACCTCAACCCATTACATAGTGTAATAGTATGAACCTCAACCCATTACATAGTGTAATAGTATGAACCTCAACCCATTACATAGTGTAATAGTATGAACCTCAACCCATTACAGTGTGTAATAGTATGAACATCAGCCCATTACAGTGTGTAATAGTATGAACCTCAACCCATTACAGTGTGTAATAGTATGAACCTCAACCCATTACATAGTGTAATAGTATGAACCTCAACCCATTACAGTGTGTAATAGTATGAACCTCAACCCATTACAGTGTGTAATAGTATGAACCTCAACCCATTATAGTGTGTAATAGTATGAACCTCAGCCTATTACAGTATTTAATAGTATGAACATCAACTCATTACAGTGTGTAATAGTATGAACCTCAACCCATTTCAGTGTAATAGTATGAACCTCAACCCATTAGTGTGTAATTGTATGAACCTCAACCCATTACATAGTGTAATAGTATTAACCTAAACCTATTTCAATGTTGAATAGTATGAACCTCAACCCATTACAGTGTTTAATAGTATTTATTCATTTGTTTTCTTTACAGAACCAGAAGCTCACAGTCAAACTGACATCAAGATATCCAGAACTAGATTGATTGCCATCATTGTGTCAGTCACAGGGGTTGTTATTGCTTTGGTGCTGGTTATGGGATTCTTCATTGTCAGACACAGAAGACTCCAGAGGAGTTTCCTAGCATTCGCTAATAGTCATTATGATACAAGATCAGGAACAACAACTTTTGAGAGTAATGAATTAGGTTTGTATTCAAAATTTGGCAGAAATGCTTTTTATATCATCCCATTTAAAATGATACGCTACAGCTTTACTTAAGAATATTGTATCATTTCATTCTGATCAGCTGATCTCCTATGTAACCACTATCCCATATGAACAGAAGAATATTCTGTAAGTAGTTCTATGAAAAACGTAGTTAGTTCCAAATTACATTCAGTATGGCCATCATAAGGCACTTAATTCTCATATTTGGACATCCTGGCATTTGATAATCAAAGGAGGTGAAGCCAGCAGACATATTATACAATAATAGCCTTTTGATGAGGTCAATACATGGATTTATTAATTAACCTTGATTTATTATCCTTAATATTGTCAAATCTGTCAATACAATATAAAAACTTTCATTGGGCCAATACGACAAAAACCAGTCCTATACGGATATTTTCCGTATTGGCCCAGATTTCGGTCCGTCCAATAACAGCTAGATCGGAATCCACTAGACGTTTCGACAATCGCAAGGAAAAGTCTCGAGAGATGTCAGTCGTCGGCTGAAGTTGAAAATGGAGAGACGCAGACCAAACAGAGAGTTCAAAAACTCTGAAGATGTGCAGGATGCACTTATTGAAGATTATTTTAGATACAACGATCTGTCAAGAATGGAAGCAGATGATATATTAATGAATATATCTGAAATTGAAAGCCTAAATTACAAGTACGTTGAACTTGATCTGCTGAACTTACCCAGAGATTTGTCAACAAACCTGAACGAGGATTCCGACAATCGGAAAGAAAATGTCATACCAACCAAAAGACAAAAACAAAAAGTGACATGAAAGTGATCACAGACTTTTTCACTTCTATTGGTAAGGAAAGAGCACCGACCGGGACAGATACCCCCCAAAGACCTTGACAGTATTATGGCTAGATTCTTCCTGGGTGTACTCAAAAAGGATGGTACTGAATATGAACCAGATTCTCTGGGTTCCATGTACAACAGCCTTGACAGACACTTGAGAGACATGAAATCTCCAATCAGGTATGTACTGACATTTTTGTCATTCAAAATAGTAAACATTCATCATAAATTTGCCTGATATTTATAGGATAATTAATTAGGCATTGTGAATATTGAAAATAATATCATGAGTGACGAATAACACAGTGTGTTTCAGAACTTTATAATTAGGGCCCTGCCAAGTTTTGGCGGATACCCACCCTATAGTAATCACTCTGTTCGTCCACACTTTCTGTCGCACAATAACTCATGATCCTATGATCTTTCAAAATTTTTTTTACAGATACATCGTAACTCATCAATCAATCATATCATTTTACTTGTGTTATCTTGAAACAGTTTATACTACATTAATAGTACCAGTTGCAATATGTAAAAATGAAAAAGTAATTAACAAATATGAATATAGATAGTAAATTTATTTTTTATATTTCATTTTCAGACAACCCAGAAGCTTTAATTAATGCAGTCTTTCTAAACAATGGTGCATACTTTGGGTTAAGAGGAAGACAAGACCATGTACATATAACATGGGGTGATATACAGCTGAAAAGTACTTCTGGAGGACAAACATGACAATCCATTGGCCCTCTTTTGTGGGGCAACTGTTTCGGGTGGTGTAATTAACATTAATGTATACTCTGCAGATAGAAAGAACACAATTAACTGTAGTTAGTAACTGTAGCTGGATTCTTAAGTCATTTCTAACAATATTTGACTTTTAATATTTCTAATTCAGATATTCTGCAGTTTTGTTTGATTCAGTAATGTTGTTTTATTGTTTTTCTTGAATTTGCTTGAATGAGTCATACAATGCCTAAAAAACTTGTCATTTGATGGAAATCACATGTTTTCATATTGGCCTATATAGTTAACATCATATTGGACTGGTTAATTAATAAAGGTATCATTACATGATGTTTTTCATATTGGCCTAGTTATAGGTCCTCGGTCTGCTGTATTTGCCTTCGGCTGCACATCGGGCCAATACAGCAGGCCTCAGACCTATAACTAGGCCAATATGAAAAACATCACATAATAATACTATACTAAGTATATTGACCTCGTCGTCCTAGGTCAATATACTTTTAACGGGTCGATAAATCCATGTATTGACCGATATTAAAAGGCTACAATACGGTTGTTTCGAATCATTTCCATTCCGTCAAATTTTGTTATTTTCGTCCGCCAGATCACGTGATTTCGATGGACTAATCGGCATTGAACTTCCGGTGTCAATGTACACAACAAAAACTCCAATCGATATGTGCCGTTTTAACGTTCGATCCTCAACTTGAAAAAATCTTAACATTTTCTGTAAAAGACAGATATCAATTAAATTATTTTATTTGTATCAAAGACTTCAGTACAGAGACAAATACTTCTTTAAAATTAAATTTGTTTTCTTTCTTTATTTGCGTCTGTCAACATCATCAAAGGAAAACGATCTGCCTTTATGTATATATTTCTGATATCAGACAGATAGTGGGGTACCGAACACCAGTATTTATTCAGCGGTTTCCTGGGCGTCTCCATATTACAATTACTTATAATCTACCGCATCTACGACTATGATATGCTGACGTTGTCACAGTAATAGCGTAAACGGAACGTGGTCGGAATTGACATGATTCAAAACAACCGTATTGCTTTATTATTTTTTGTAACACTGGAAAAAAGTAGGCTATAAATTTTATGAAAATTGAAATTTTTTAAAACAATTTAAAATTTTATCATTTTGAAATTTTTTGAAAATTTTGAACTTTAAAATTTTTTATTTTTTTATTTTAAAATTTTGAAATTTTTTGAAAATTTTGAACTTTAAAATTTTTTATTTTGAAATTTTTGGAAAATTTTGAAAATTGTTTTTAAATTTTTGGAAATTTTGGAAAAAGTGCACTCGACTAATTCCGTGGCGGAAGTCAATACATGTTTTTAAGATAGACCATGTGACTATTTCTTGGCCAATAAGGATGTTTAAATAATATCAAATAATAATAATTATACTATAACTAATTGATGAGTTTCATTATCAAAAATATGTCACGAATGACCAAATAACACAGTAACTCACGAATGATAATGAAACTCGTCAATTAGTTATAGTATTTATTATATAGATAAAAAAAAAGGTTTTGAATCGAATTTAATATAAAATGAGTTTAATTGCACTATATTACGTGTGTAGCATAAGGATATACTATAATGTGTATTGCTTCAAAAAACATGGCGCCACCCACCCACGACAATAAAATAATTAAAATGCTTACCTTGAAATATTATTTTAGTTAAATTTGATCCAAATTGAAGAGTACACGAAGCCAAATAACGTCTAATTTTTACTTTTCAAACTGGAAGTCTTCATATGACGTCGACAACGAAATGGCGCGAAATATAGCGAGAGTGAAATTAAAAACGATAATTTCACTGTGAAATTATCATTTTTATTTAACTCGGTAAATTCTGTAATTCACAGCTATCTATATAATAAATATATATAAATATAGCGAGAACAACGTAATGTCGTCGATATAATCTCCCATCTGATGATGTTTTCAGACCTTTTTATTTTTCTCTCTGTTTTCATTTAATTAAAAAGCACAGTAATTGCTAAGAAATAAGCAGTTTACAATGACATGAGAAGCTAAAAATAACGTAGTCGGGAACGTTTAGATTTTTTATCAGTTGTATTTTCCATTTGCATAATGTGTAAATAAACGGTTGTTTTTCATTGGATAGAAAGAATTACGTAAACAATTGGCATTTTTCAATAAGCAGGAGCTGTATGGAAACGATCGTAAGTATTTTTTCAACAATTTTCCTACTTTGTCCCGGCGTTTTTTGCTCATGAAAAACTTCTATAACTTGCCGTCCTATTTATTGCCTGTATTTCTGCATAGAAGTCAGAATGTTATTAATTCAAAATCTCAGCTTTCCAATGATACCAACATGACACTTGAACACTTAGTTCATCATAGTGCAAACCAAATAATTGAGAGTTGGTTTCCTGTGGTGTCCTTCATTTTTGACTTCCGGAAGTTAAACGTTTCGATAATTATTTCCCTTGAAATGCAACCACCTGTCCAAAAAGAAATTCAAAAAAAATATACAACAAACCGAGAATATGCATGAATACAATCGAAGGTAAAAAAAAAATTAGCAAACATATTTCACCTTTTTAACACGATGAACATTATTTTACCCCCCCCCCCCCCCCCGCAAACATAGTTTGGGAAGGGGGTATATAAGAATCTGTCTCTCTGTCTGTCCGGACCAACTTCCACATCTTTTATCCGATTTCCACCAAACTTTGTGGAATTTAAGATCATGATGTGTGTACTTTGCAGTATAAAGGATTGTATTGTCCATTGAGTTTTACCTTTGTTATGCCTCTTTGGACTTACAAATTTTGAGACAATTCAGTATGCACTTTGTCATCACAAATTCTCCTACATGATTAATCAGAAGTTCATAAAACTTTGTACATTGCAAGATCCTAATAAGAAGATGTGCACATTAGTAGTATATCTTGGTCCATCAAGTTTTCCCAGAATTATGAGTCTAAAATTTGTGTTCCAAATATGTTTTGGTTCAATTAAGATGATGGGGACGTGGGGGGTATTAGTCCCGCATAGCGGACAGTTAAGTTATTCCATTTATGTATCAATGCGGGACTCCTGCGTCCAGCAGTACCTCTGGTTTATTTTGTCATCATTTACAAACATACCAAAAAAATAATGCAATTCGCAGGATAAAATCAATGTTTACATTTGTTTCAGTTTCTGTCACTACTAGGCTAGTTCCTAGCATTTGAATTTCGATTTTAAAGTTATAACAGACCATGACAGGTGGGATAATGCTTGGATAAGGGTATAAATTTATTCAATCCTTGGATATGAGTAGCATAAAAAATCTCACAATGGGTTCTGAAATCACACTTCAGGCTTGGAAAATATTGAAATCATGTATCACATGTACAACATAGTTTAGTTTTTACACCTTAATAAGACAGCCATCTAAACATTATGCTTATTTTCTATGATCTTTTCATGTATCTTTTACACCTTAATAAGACAGCCATTAAAACATTATGCTTATTTTCTATGATCTTTTCATGTATCAGGCTTATCCAGATCATGATTCATAACATATTAGGCAACATTTGATTCTCAAGGGGGGATAGACTTGGATTTTTTTAAAATATGTTTTTCAATATAAAAAAAATACATCCACTATTAATTAAAAAAAATGTTTGGGATTGGTCAGGAAACAATATATATTTTTTTAGATGATAAACAAACAGAAATTGGCTGTAGATAGATATCCACACCCTCTCAGAGATAATCAAGTAGTTGTTCACTTAAACTTAGACAGCCCCTTTCATAATTATTTATTCAGAAGGGTAGAAATATTATCTAAATGTACTAATAAACTGAACAAATGATAATTTCTATTCACACAGTATCTTACCATGACTGATTTTATATATACTTGTGTAGAACAAAGATATTTTTATATCCATAGATTTTTTTTATTCTAAATTGTACTAAGCATGTAACTGTAAATAAAATTATATATTTTGGGTCTAGGACAAAAGCTCCACGAACACAAGCCCCCCTGACAAAAGTATAAGTTAATGTTTTTGTTCCATATATTTTATTAATTTGTGTCTTTGCTTAACTGTTCAGATATGTACAATTTTCTTTGTATTTTCTATCATAATTAAACACTTTTTTTACATCTACATTTTAATTCATTGAACTTCTCTGTATTATTATCCTGAACCATATTTATATATTTGTATCTTTGCACACATTTTAGACTTATTATCCTGCTATTTATGGGTTAACATTATTTTTGAGTATACCATTTTTCATAATAAGTTATTTTTAGGAACATGAAAATATCATAAACAATTTTTCATAATAAGTTATTTTTAGGAACATGAAAATATCATAAACAATTGAAGTATTTGTTTTAAGAATAACCCTCATCAAAGAAAGTAAAAACAAAAATAAAGTTGTTTCATCTTAAAAAAATCATTATAGTATGATGAGAAAATAGCTCACTCATTACTTTGAATAACTTCAAATGCTATAAAAGTAATTATCAATAAAACAATTCCTGATTAACTTTGCCTGATTAATTTCAATTTAATCAGTTAGGCAGTGGGTTTGTTTAAATTTACACTTTATAGCAATGAACAAAATGTGGACAAAGATGTTATTAAAGTATTTTATTTTCTGTATTAATTCACAAACCTCCTTTTTTAATAAGGATGAGTTTTTATCTTTAAGATCACCATCAATATAAAAACAAATAAAATATATGGCACAAAAAACATTAATTATACTTTTTATTAATGGTTTTTTTTTGTCCTGTTCCCATATATTTTTCATCCTTTGAACTAAAGATATTTATTGAATCAAATTTGAATCCTCAAGACCTGTCGGTTTAATTCGTGCAGCACACATTTCTGTTTCTTCTTATGGTTGTACAGTAGTACTATTTTGTTTCTTTGACATGCTTTTGACTTTATATTTGTTGTGTGTATAGGTATATCTATCATATATCTTTATTATTATTATGACCTGTCGGAATCGGTTGGACAAACTTTGCTGCAGTTGCCATGGAAACAAAAAAGGGGGGATTTAAAAAAAAATTTAATTACTTTCATCAAACTTCATGAAACATCGTAGGAATATTCACCGTAGTGTGTGGAAGCTTTTGACGTGTTGATAAAATTCAAAATGGTATTACCATGGAAACCGAGGTACCAAAATAATGGGGTTGGGTGATGTCCCCTATTGCTTTGCAATGGCAATTCTAGTTATCATTATTACATCACCCCGACTGCTGAGCAGTCGGGGTGATGTATTGCTATTCTACGTTTCTTTTTCACTATTCTTATTATTATTCTTCCACACATTTTGTCCGCTCGATTTCTCGGAGATGCCTTGATCAAACTTTATGAAACCATGTAGGAATATCATATGCCATGTGAAGTTGTGCTGTTAAGGGTTGATTTTTTTCAAAATGGCTGCCATTGTCATGGAAACGGTCAAAATGCTTAAAAATTAAAAAACACAAAAATGATCATAGCAGGTTACTCACCAAACAGAAATTGATGAAACTTGATAGGAACAACATCCACATCTAGTGGAACGCAATAAGCCAAAAAAAATTGGAATCGGTTGAACAAAATTTGCCGCAGTTGCCATGGAAACAAAAAAGGGGGGATTTACAAATATTTTGGATTCCTTTCATCAAACTTCATGAAACTTTGTAGGAATATCCACTGTAGTGTGTGGCAGCTTTTGGGGGTTGAACAAATTCAAAATGGCGGCCATTGCCATGGTAACCAAAGTGCAAAAAGTGTTAAATTCACTCCAAACTTCACAAAGTTTTACAGTAATGTTTCTTGTCACATCCACATCTAGTGGAACGAGATAAGCCAACAAAATCGGAATCGGTAGGACAAACTTTGCTGCAGTTGCCATGGAAATAAAAAAAAAGGGGGATTTAAAAAAAAATAGATTTCTTTCATCAAGCTTCTTGAAACATCGTAGGAATATTTACCGTAGTGTGTGGAAGCTTTGGCGTGTTGATAAGATTCAAAATGGCGTTACCATGGAAACCGAGGTGCCAAAATAATGGGGTGGGGTGATGTCCGCTAAAAAAATCGGAATCAGTAGGACAAACTTTGCCGCAGTTGCCATGGAAATAAAAAAAGGGGGGTTTTTGGTTTTTTTTTTGATTTCTTTCATCAAACTTCATGAAACATTGTAGGAATATTCACCGTAGTGTGTGGAAGCTTTTGGTGTGTTGATAAAATTCAAAGTGGCATTACCATGGAAACCGAGGTACCAAAATAATGGGGTGGGGTGATGTCTGCTATTGCTTTGCAATGGCAATTCTAGTTGCATCATACCGACTGCTGTCGGGTGATGTATTGCTATTCTACGTTTCTTTTTCACTATTATTCTTATTATTATTATTCTTCCACACATTTTTGTCCGCTCGATATCTCGGAGATGCCTTGATCAAACTTTATCAAACCTTGTAGGAATATCATATGCCATGTGAAGTTGTGCTGTTAAGGGTTGATTTTTTCAAAATGGCTGCCATTGCCATGGAAACGGCCAAAATGCTAAAAAACTGAAAAGCACAAAAATGATCATAGCAGGTTACTCGCCGAACAGAAATTGATGAAACTTGATGGGAACAACATCCACAGCTAGTGGAACGAGATAAGCCAAAAAAATCGGAATCGGCTGGACAATCTTTGCCGCAGTTGCCATGGAAACAAAAAAGGGGGGATTTAAAACAATTTTGAATTCCATTCATCAAACTTCATGAAACTTTGTAGGAATATTCACCGTAGTGTGTGGAAGCTTTTGGCGTGTTGATAAAATTCAAAATGGCGTTACCATGGAAACCGAGGTACCAAAATAATGGGGTGGAGTGATGTCTGCTATTGCTTTGCAATGACAGTTCTAGTTATTATTCTTATTCTTCTCTTTCTCTTCCTACTTTCTTTCTTTGGTACATGAACTTGTCCACAGCAGATCTCAGGAACTACTGGACAGAATTTCATGAAACTTGGTGGAGTTATAGATATATGATTCTAGTTGATCCTAAAGTTTTCAGCTTTGTGGTAAAGGGGGTCAAAATCATATTTTGAGGGGTTCAAAGGGGGTGGGGGTTACTATAGAATCCTATGGGAAAGTTGAAATTTCGTACATTAATGTTGATAACTTCTAAATGGATAATGATAGAGACATAAAATTTGACATAGTGATAGGTCACCATTAGAGGAGCAATTCTGCGTTTTCAAAATTTTCAAAATGACTGCCAAAACACGGCATAAACTATGGGCGGTAAAAATTCAACATTTTCCGATATCATCAAAATTTGATATGTGGGTAGATAATGATGTCCCGAATTGATTCCTGACATTGAAAAATTTCTACCTATTATCATTTTCAAAATGGCCACCACAATACCACAAAAATTCAACATTGTCCGATATCATCTAAATTTGATATGTGGGTAGATTATGATGTCCCGAATTTATTCCCGACATTGAACAATTTCTAGCAGTCGCCATTTTCAAAATGGTCACCACAATACCGCACAAATTCAACATTGTCCGATTTCAACGACATTTCATATGTGGGTAGATTATGATGTTCCGAATACATTCCCGACAGTGAAAAATTTCTAGCGGTCGCCATTTTCAAAATGGCCACCACAATGCCGCACAAATTCAACATTGTCCGATTTCAACGACATTTCATATGTGGGTAGATTATGATGTCCCGAATTTATTCCTGACATTGAAAAATTTCTAGCGGTCGCCATTTTTAAAATGGCCGCAAAAATTCATCATTGTCCGATATCATCTAAATTTGATATGTGGGTAGATAATGATGTCCCGACATTGAAAAATTTCTACCGGTCGCTATTTTCAAAATGGCCACCACAATACCGCACAAATTCAACATTGTCCAATTTCAACGACATTTCATATGTAGGTAGATTATGATGTCCCGAATTGATTCCCGACATCAAAAAATTTCTACCGGTCTCCATTTTCAAAATGGCTGCAACAATTCCACAAAAATTCAACATTGTTCGATTTCAAAGGTAGCTTTTGATTTATTTTTTAAACCTGTTGTCAGTGGCCGGTTTGGGAGACTTGATTATAATCATATCTTGTTATCATAATAGTCTGTTTAAAATATATTTTGACTAATTATATATATAATTCACTTCCAGAAGACATTATATGGACATATATAAATATATCCTTGCTTCATTGTTATGCATTATGATTATATTAAAACTAGTGTAATGATATCTGTATATATTAAATATGCTTTTATGTTTCTATATTTTAGGTACATGGATATCAATTTTAACAGTGGTTCAACATTGTGTATGAGGGAGAAGACACAGTCAAAACATACAAATTATAGGAGGACCTTAAAAATGAACATTTAAAAATTTTATAATTATTGTGAAATGAAAATTGTATATGATGGCATTTAGTCTGAAACATACATATAGAATACAAAATTATAGATATATGAAATGATTTTATTTTATTACTTGTGTAGATGATGGGGACTAGATCATCAGTAATGAAAATTAATGCAGGCATACAGAGAAAGCCATGACAACAAATATAAAACAGGAAATACAGTATAGCACAATACGGAGCATTCAGAATGTATGTCATAGACTAAGAATGAACTGATGTGTTCTAGTCTGACATGATATGTGTCTTGGTCATATAGAATTGAATTTTGCTCTTGAGATCTGTAGGTGAAGAAACTTGATATAGATCTAGAGAAGGCTCTCAAATGCTTGAAAACAATTGTGTGATTTTTGGGGTCAAGCTCACAAGTGGGACATGACCTAAAGATTATACTGATTCATATATAAATATACTGAATATCTTAAGGCTACATTAAATAGTAAAAAAAATTAAAACTGTGCAAAAAAAACCTTTATAATTTGAACTTGAGTTCAAAAGTCAAGATCATATGTGAGTAGTGATATTCTCGTGACGATGTACACAATTACCAAATATCAAATTAAAGAAACAAAGATATTACCTAGACAAAGCTTCTGTTCACAGTTTTGTGAATTGAAAAGTTCAAATTAAAAAAGCACACACCAACTGAATGCTGAGGAGGAACTGTTTAGTGGACTAAACATATGCCTCTTCTTCATCTGTAGAAGTCACTCTGGTAACGGAAATGCTCAACAATGATATTCTACTACTAAGCTAATTCATTTGTGGTGTGTATGATGGGCTTTTACTTTATGCTCAGTTATTTGACCTTGAGATCAAAGGTCATGACCATATATGATATGGGGGGTGCATTGTGTTCGTGATCGTATGGTAGTTGGATTTATTACTAACCACAATCAGTGCCTATCACCACTAACGTTATGAGGTGTACTCGATACAACATTATGTGATAAAGTTTGTCGGTGGCTTGTGACAGGTCTGGAGTTTTCTCCAGATACTCCAGTTTCCTCCACCAATAAAACTGACCGCCATAATAAAACTGAAATATTGTTGAAAGTGGCGTTAAGCACCATAAAAGCCAACATATATGATATGGCAAGGTCACATGAAGGTCATGATGATAAGCAACTCATTGTTCATGGCAATACATCTTTATACCAAATTTCATAAGCAAAAGATGACAGTATGGACACGAAAATGACCCCAAAATTCATTTAAATCTGGAAAAACATTTTGTCTTAATATACAAGTGTCTCTGAAGCAAGCTGCACAAGTTCTTCATACTCTTGTAAGACCAAACTGCACGAGTTCTTCATACTCTTGTAAGACCAAACTGCACGAGTTCTTCATACTCTTGTAAGACCAAACTGCACGAGTTCTTCATACTCTTGTAAGACCAAACTGCACGAGTTCTTCATACTCTTGTAAGACCAAACTGCACGAGTTCTTCATACTCTTGTAAGACCAAACTGCACGAGTTCTTCATACTCTTGTAAGACCAAACTGCACGAGTTCTTCATACTCTTGTAAGACCAAACTGCACGAGTTCTTCATACTCTTGTAAGACCAAACTGCACGAACTCTTCATACTCTTGTAAGACCAAACTGCACGAACTCTTCATACTCTTGTAAGACCAAACTGCACGAGTTCTTCATACTCTTGTAAGACCAAACTGCACGAACTCTTCATACTCTTGTAAGACCAAACTGCACAAACAAATTACTATACAACAATTTCTGAAAATTGACCAAAGAGTGGCAGAAAAATTTCAATATACACGTGCATTCAAATGAGGCTGACGTCATCAAAATGCACCAAAATCTTGTGTATCTATTGTATTAATGAGTTACACATTAAGCAAGCTTTATGTCGATATAAAGTTTGATATATTTAATTTGAAGTTTAAAAATCATCTGAACTACCTAATATATATATATATATATATACATCAGAAAATTTAACCCAACTGTGTTTTTGTTTTCCCTCGGGATTTGAAATCACACCATTGATACTCTGCAGCACCAATCGCTTACCCTTATGTCCAACGCCCTAGATCAGTTAGCTACATCCGTTATACATATACACGTCTGAAAATATCAACCAATCACAGTCAGATTTGATTTATATAAAAATATATAAATACACTTCGACCAAAGTTAAGAGCCACCAAGTATTTTTTTCAGAATTGTTTTTCCTTTTTTAAGGATGAAAGAAGTTGAACCCTAAATGTTTTTTTGGTAATATTTCATTATAGATTAGATCAAGGGGCTACAATGTGTGTCATATTTGAAGCTGTTGTTAGTTGTAACAAGTGGAAAAAAGGGAGATAACACAGACATTTTAAAACTTCTATGCCGCCAGACTCGAAAGAGGCTATCCACTGGCAACAATAAAAATCAGTTTTTGTCTGACCAATGGACTTGTTTCCAATTACGAATATTCCAACGAAGATGGTCATGTGACCAATTCCAACGATCCCGTCGATGATGCAATGACAATAGCGGTCGTTTTATGGGTTGCTCTGCTCTCAGACACTGCTCATAGAGCCATCTGTTAACAGTCCTTACAGATACATTACTCCCAAAATTCAATTCATCTCGAAAACAAGGTGATGTAGCAAAATTATTTCTCTGGGCACACCAGGCTATTAGCTATCCTCTAGGGGTAATTTTGTGGGGCCTGATAAATCGGGGACGTTCCCCATCCATTCGAGTCACTTGTAAGCGCTGCATTAGATGATCAATTACAGAATGGTGTACCTCCAATTGCCCTGCCACCCTTCTATTGTTAAAACCTGACTGTGACATGCCAACAGCTTGCCACCTCTCTGCTAAAGTCAATTTTCGTCTAACCATAATTTAGTGATGAAAACACTCTATACGAAAAACTCTACAACCTGAACTTGCCAATACACTTTGTGTAATTAGGTATGACACCAATTGTAAACAGATTTTAATCAAACACGACTTTATCCATCAATGAGGTGTTACACATTTAATTAAAGCTTATGTGTACAGATATTCTTTACAGCTATCACATTTTAAAATAGTTAATTTTCAAAAAAAGATATTTATGAAATAAATCAAGTGGTGCTTAACTTTTGTCAAAGTGTATATATTGCTATATGTTTCTATTTAAAGATGGAGATGATGATTTACCTGTTTTCTATTTACAGGTGAAGATGAAGATTCTCCAATGATACAAGGATTTTCTGATGATGAACCACTTGTTATTGCCTGAGATTTTACTTTGTTCAAGATTAACTGAAGCCCTCATATCATTATTAATTTGTTTGCATAATATTTCTGCCATGTGTATTCTGCATTAGGACTCCATGAGGTTGTGTATTTATGTATTCCTGTTGGAATACACATGTGTAGACTTCCAGATAACCAGGTTATACTGTGTATTTATGTGTTTCTGATTAAATACACATGTGTAGACTTTCAGATAACCAGGTTATGCTGTGTATTTATGTGTTTCTGATTAAATACACATGTGTAGACTTCCAGATAACCAGGTTATGCTGTGTATTTATGTGTTTCTGATTAAATACACATGTGTAAACTTCCAGATAACCAGGTTATATCATGTATTTATGTGTTCCTGCTGAAATACACATGTTTAAACTTCCAGATAACCAGGTTATGCTGTGTATTTATGTGTGTCTTATTAAATACACATGTGTAGACTTCCACAAAACCAGGTTATACATCAAAAATGGAATGCCTGGTACAAAAATGGGTGATCCAGTAATGGAGTGATTATATTTATACAATAGTGTTTAATATTCCATGTAGTAATCTGTATTACAAAATTATATTGTATAAAATCTCTGGTTTTAATCTGTGTGGCCTTTTATAAGTCAGTCTTATCTGGATTATAATTCAACTGTGTATGTATTTTAACAGGAATACAATTTAATTACCATGGCAATAAATTAAAGGTTGAGATTTGTCTTAATGCAGAGTTATATTATATACTTCTATATTCCATTTATGTAACCAAAGATCTTTCAATCTTTAATTGTGTTGTAGTATATCATTTGTTATTGTACTGTTATCCCCAGCTGATTAAGTTCACCTTTCACAAGGATAGTATACATCAACTGGCACAAAGAAATTAGTTGAGGCACATTACATGTAAACATTGGTATAAAGTTTGACTACTCATAAGGGGAGACTATTGTAAAATAAGAGATTTTTGTACATTTTAAGATTATCTTCCTTTTTGGGTGACCTCATTTTAAATAATTATTAAGTTGATACGAGAACTTATTGGTTTGTTATTTGACATTCTAAAGTTGATTTATTTTTATTTTTGAGAGAACATTTAAATGGAAAAAAATTAAAATTTAAGTTTATATGATATATTTATTTGTGCCACAGTAGGATTAAAGTTAGTTTGATGATCTACTGCCATCTAATATTTGACAAATAAAAAGGTATAGAAATTTACAACTTTTACATATCTGTACGGTATATAAAATTTTTATATTTCATCCTAATTTGATCTGTGTTTTTTTCTTCATTGAGAGCTTCCAGTATTATGGTGACTGATTTCCTTTATCTTTTACTGTTTCCAAGATAAACTCAACCAAGATGCCTAAAAAATGTCAACTTCCAAAATTTGATCTGACTAATTGTTCTTCCTGTTTTAATGCTGTATTTCCTGTAAAGATTGTGTAAGTTCCACCATAGTTTTTGTGTTCACAGGCATTTTGTAATGTTCATGCTAATGTGTTGTGTTCACAAACATTTTTGTAATGTTCATGCTAATGTGTTGTGTTCACAAACATTTTTGTAATGTTCGTGCTAATGTGTTGTGTTCACAGACATTTTTGTAATGTTCATGCTAATGTGTTGTGTTCACAGACATTTTTGTAATGTTCATGCTAATGTGTTGTGTTCACAGATATTTTGTAATGTTCATGCTAATGTGTTGTGTTTACAGACATTTTTGTAATGTTCATGCTAATGTGTTGTGTTCACAGACATTTTTGTAATGTTGATGCTAATGTGTTGTGTTCACAGACATTTTTGTAATGTTGATGCTAATGTGTTGTGTTCACAGATATTTTGTAATGTTCATGCTAATGTGTTGTGTTCACAGACATTTTTGTAATGTTCATGCTAATGTGTTGTGTTCACAGACATTTTTGTAATGTTGATGCTAATGTGTTGTGTTCAGACATTTTTGTAATGTTCATGCTAATGTCTTGTGTTCACAGACATTTTTGTAATGTTCATGCTAATGTCTTGTGTTCACAGACATTTTTGTAATGTTCATGCTAATGTGTTCTGTTCACAGACATTTTTGTAATGTTCATGCTAATGTGTTGTGTTCACAGACATTTTTGTAATGTTCATGCTAATGTCTTGTGTTCACAGACATTTTTGTAATGTTCATGCTAATGTGTTGTGTTCACAGACATTTTTGTAATGTTCATGCTAATGTCTTGTGTTCACAGACATTTTTGTAATGTTCATGCTAATGTGTTGTGTTCACAGACATTTTTGTAATGTTCATGCTATTGTGTTGTGTTCACAGACATTTTTGTAATGTTCATGCTAATGTGTTGTGTTCACAGACATTTTTGTAATGTTCATGCTAATGTCTTGTATTCACAGACATTTTTGTAATGTTCATGCTAATGTCTTGTGTTCACAGACATTTTTGTAATGTTCATGCTAATGTCTTGTGTTCACAGACATTTTTGTAATGTTCATGCTAATGTCTTGTGTTCACAGACATTTTTGTAATGTTCATGCTAATGTCTTGTGTTCACAGACATTTTTGTAATGTTCATGCTAATGTCTTGTGTTCACAGACATTTTTGTAATGTTCATGTTAATGTGTTGTGATCTTATCAAGTTTCGTAATTAGAGTTTATTTATACATGTTTAATCAATAGTAGATGATCAATCTAGGTCAAATAATGAATCGACCAGAAATTAAAATAAGTAGATGTTAATTGCAGTATAAAATGGGGACAAACTATGTTGTACATATCTGGTTACATTTTTTTTTTATTTCATTAATTTATGTTTTTAATGAATATTTCTCATAATTAGACTATATGTATTATATTAATAATGTTGACTTGTATAAGATTCCATATGGAGGTAATTTCTGTTGTCAATATTTTGAATTTAAATCTCCAGAATAGAAAACTTTATTATTTGTAATTGTACAAACATCTTGCATGTAACTGGTTGCTTTGAAAGAAAAACCTGGTTTACTGTGTTTGTTTCCCTGTATATCGGCTATCAATATTTTTCAAGTGCACCAGTACTTCACTATTTACAGGCGGTAATTTTTATTAAAATTTGAACAATTTTCATGAATATCTTATAAAACACTCTTTAAAATCAGGAGGTACCAAAGACCATATTAGGTGGGTAAAAGTACCTGGTACTGCCCCTTACTGAAAGGCATGTGTATTTCTAGCTTACTTGTCTGGTTTCCTGTATTTCTAGTTTACTATATTTGGATCCCTGCATCTGGTTAATTGGAATTGTATATTTTACAATGATCTGGTTTCTTTTATCTGGTTTATTGGATCTGTATATTTTATAATGATCTGGTTTCCTGTATTTCTGGTGTACTGTATCTGGTTTATTGGATCTGTATATTTTACAATGATCTGGTTCCCTGTATATGGTTTATTAGATTTGTATATGATTTTACTATGATCTGGTTTATTGGATCTGTATATTTTACAATGAACTGGTGTACTGTATCTGGTTCCCTGCATCTGGTTTATTGAATCTGTATATTTTATAATGATCTGGTTTCCTGTATTTCTGGTGTACTGTATCTGGTTTATTGGATCTGTATATTTTACAATGATCTGGTTCCCTGTATATGGTTTATTAGATTTGTATATGATTTTACTATGATCTGGTTTATTGGATCTGTATATTTTACAATGAACTGGTGTACTGTATCTGGTTCCCTGCATCTGGTTTATTGAATCTGTATATTTTACAATGATCTGGTTTCCTGTATTTCTGGTTCCCTGTATCTGGTTTATTGGATCTGTATATTTTACAATAATTTGGTTATTAGAATCTCCTGCTATTTTCTCTAATAGTTTGTAATATGTTCATCAAACTTTCCCCGTGTAATTCAAGTTTACAAAGAGTTCTGTCCCTTTTTGATAGGTATTTTTATTGTTTACAGAGAAAGTTTTGGTACTTTAATGATTTCAATCCTACTATTTCAACACCAAATTTCCTGATAGTTTGTATTTTCATTTTTTTTTTAAGATTTTTAACGATGTTCTTTTCATGTGCAAAAAATTATTTCTTTCCATGAAAAATGCATATTTACATAATTTCTCCACTGACAGACAACATATAAAATAAGAAAAGGCAGGTAATATGTTTACATTCCATAAATAGGATGTCATTACTATGACAGACTTATTTGACGCTTAGTGTATAACAAGTACTACAATGTGCCATATAGTGTATATCATTTACACAGTTATCTAATCTTTGTGAAATGGTGTGGAGAAGCTTCCTTTATCACAATAACCAAAAATATTGATCTGATACAGTGAAAATAAATAAATTGTGGTGTGAATAATTATTTTAAGAAGTTGTATATTTTAAGATGATGTAAATATTACTTATAGATATATTTTTTACTATGCTTATACTAACTGGATGATTAACACCTTATCTAATAGAATTCCTCGTCTGTCATCTCATTGATAAAGACTGGATGATTAACACCTTATCTAATAGAATTCCTCGTCTCATCTCATTGATAAAGACTTTTTTCTACTTCTTCAGTATATAGTTATATAACTTTATATATGTATATCATTTAGATGGATTACTAATGTTTTATTACAAAGATGGATCAGTTTGACAAATGACAGATATTTCATCTGTTTCAAGAGACAACACACATATTACTTCTAATTTGATTTAATTGGTTTAACACAGCAACATTTGTGTGCCTGTCTCAGGCCAGGACCTTAATTTAACTGGCTTAGCCTTATCACATTAGTGTGCCTGTCACAGGTTATAACCTTGATTTTTACTGGTTTAGCCCTGTCACCTTATGTTCCTGTTCTAAGCCAGGACCTAGATTTTTTCAGATTTTTTCTTTATTGGTATTTTTGTGTGTTTTTAGAGTTTGAAGTTGTATTGTGGACCATTTCTGTGTTATATTTTTGTTAAGTATCAGATCTGATATCATTTTCATTGTACTGTGTACTGGGATAACTTTTCTCATGTTATATAGTTTTTTGTGATGGTCAGAAGGAACACACTTTTTATCATTTTCAAATCCCTGTCATGTTTATAAAGTGTTTGCTTATATACAAGAACTTGTTTGTAAATTTTGATACTTAATTTTTGGGGATTTTTTTACAGAAAGAATTTCAACACTTTTTTTCATTCAGTTTATTTTTTTAAATTTAAAGTGGTAGAATGTTTAGTGTTATCATTATAGATAGAAGAAATTAAGGATTGAATAAACTTTTTAGCCAAGTTTGGTCATGACATCCCTCAAGATATCTCACTTTCAAAATAGTTAAATGATGCATGACAGAGTTATCTCCCTTTGTAGATGTGTATTCACTTTAAAAATAAATAACTGATGCTGGACAGATGTATCTCCCTTTGTACATGTGTGATCACTTTCAAAATAGTAAACTGATGCTTGACAGATTTATCTCCCTTTGTACATGTGTGATCACTTTCAAAATATTAAACTTATGCTTGACAGATTTATCTCCCTTTGTACATGTGTGATCACTGTCCAAATATTTACCTGATGCTTGACAAAACTACATTTGTGTAAATAACATAAAAATTGTGTTTCTTTTGACAAGTAAGTTAGTGCTACAATTTTGTCTGGTAATGAGATCTAAGATTTTTGTTTTAATGTGTTAAATCATAATATACATCATTCAAAATAAAATTATGTTTTCTGTACTTGTTATACAAATGCCTTTGAAACCTGTCTAATCTGTACACCACATAATACCAATGTGATTGACCAGAATTATAATGAGAAACCTGTCTAATCTGTGCACCACATAATACCTCTGTGATTGACCAGAATTATAATGAGAAACCTGCCTAATCTGTAAACCACATAATACCAGTGTGATTGACCAGAATTATAATGAGAAACCTGTCTAATCTGTACACCACATAATACCAGTGTGATTGACGAGAATTATAATGAGAAACCTGTCTAATCTGTACACCACATAATACCTCTGTGATTGAACCTGGGGATGTAATATTCAGGAGTTCTGCATTTCTCAAGAGTTCAATAACAAATCGTAGAAACAGAGGCAAAATCAATATCCCTATCATACATGAATGCCCACCCTAACACACACATATGAACACCCACCCTAACACACACACACATGAATGCCCACCCTAACACACATACATGAACGCCAACCCTAACACACATACATAAACGCCCACCCTAACACACATACATGAATGCCCACCCTAACACATACATTAATGCCCACCCTAACACATACATGAACGCCCACCCTAACACACATACATGAACGCCAACCCTAACACACATGAACGCCCACCCTAACACACACATGAACGCCCACCCTAACACACACATGAACACCCACCCTAGCACACATACATGAATGCCCACCCTAACACATACATGAAAGCCCACCCTAACACACATACATGAACGCCAACCCTAACACACATGAATGCCCACCCTAGCGCACACATGAACGCCCACATAAACGCCCACCCTAACACACATACATGAACGCCCACCCTAACACACATGAATGCCCACCCTAACACACATACATGAACGCCCACCCTAACACACCTACATGAACACCCACCCTAACACACATACATGAATGCCCACCCTAACACACCTACATGAACGCCCACCCTAACACACATACATGAATGCCCACCCTAACACATACACGAATGCCCACCCTAACACACATACATGAACGCCCACCCTAACACACATGAATGCCCACCCTAACACACATACACGAATGCCCACCCTAACACACATACATGAACGCCCACCATAACACGGATACATGAACGCCCACCCTAATACACATACATGAACGCCCACCCTAACACACATACATGAATGCCCACCCTAACACATACATCAACGTCCACCCTAACACACATAAATGAATGCCCACCCTAACACACATACAAGAACGTCCACCCTAACACATACATCAATGCCCACCCTAATACACATATATGAATGACCACCCTAACATACATATGAACACCCACCCTAACACACATACATGAACGTCCACCCTAACACACATAAATGAATGCCCAACCTAACACACATACATGAATACCCACCCTAACACATACATGAATGGCCACTCTAACACATACATGAACGCCCACCCTAACACATACCTGAACGCCCACCCTAACACACATTCATGAATGCCCACCCTAACACACATACATGAATGCCCACCCTAACACATACATGAATGCCCACCCTAACACATACATGAACGCCCACCCTAGCACATACATGAATGCCCACCCTCGCACACATACATGAATGCCCACCCTAACACATACATGAATGCCCACCCAAACGCACATACATGAACGTCCACCCTAACACATACATAAATGCCCACTCTAATACATACATGAATGCTCACCCTAACACACATACATGAATGCCCACCCTAGCACACATATGAATGCCCACCCTAGCACACATACATGAACGCCCACCCTAACACACATACATGAACGCCCACCCTAACATGCATACATGAATGCCCACCCTAACACACACATGGACACCCACCCTAACACACATTCATGAATGCCCACCCTAACACACATACATGAACGCCCACCCTAACACACATACATGAACGCCCACCCAAACACACCTACATGAACACCCACCCTAACACACATGAACGCCCACCCTAACACATACATGAACGCCCACCCTAACACATACATGAACGCCCACCCTAACACACATACAAGAACGTCCACCCTAACACATACATGAATACCCACCCTAACACACATACATGAATGCCCACCCTAACACACATACATGAATGCCCACCCTAGCACACACATGAACGCCCACCTTAACACACATGAATGCCCACCCTAGCACACATACATGAACGCCCACCCTAACACACCTACATGAACGCCCACCCAAACACACCTACATGAACGCCCACCCTAGCGCACATACATGTACGCCCACCCTAGCACACCTACATGAACGCCCACCCTAACACACCTACATGAACACCCACCCTAACACCTACATGAACGCCCACCCTAACACACACATGAACGCCCACCCTAACACACATACATGAATGCCCACCCTAACACACATACATAAACGCCCACCCTAACACACACATGAACGCCCACCCTAGCACACACATGAACGCCCACCCTAACACACATACCTGAACACCCACCCTAACACATGATTGCCCACCCTAACACACATACATGAACGCCCACCCTAACACACCTACATGAACGCTCACCCTAACACACCTACATGAACGCCCATCCTAACACACATGAACGCCCACCCTAACACACATACATGAACGCCCACCCGAACACATATACATGAACGCCCACCCTAACACACATACATGAACGCCCACCCTAACACACATACACGAACGCTCACCCTAACACACCTATATGAACGCCCACCCTAACACACACATGAACGCCCACCCCAACACACATACATGAACGCCCACCTAACTCCCCTACATGAACGCCCATCCTAGCACACATACATGAACGCCCACCCTAACACACACATGAACGCCCACCCTAACACATACATGAACGCCCACTCTAACACACCTACATGAACGCCCACCCTAACACACCTACATGAACGTCCACCCTAACACACACACATGAACGCCCACCGTAGCACACATATATGAATCCTCACCCTAACACACATACATGAATGCACACCCTAACACATACACGAACGCCCACCCTAACACATACATGAACGCCCACCATAACACGGACACATAAACGCCCACCCTAACACACATACATGAACGCCCACCCTAACACACATACATGAATGCCCACTCTAACACACATACAAGAACGTCCACCCTAACACATACATGAATGCCCACCCTAACACACATATATGAACACCCACCCTAACACACATACATGAACGTCCACCCTAACACACATAAATGAATGCCCACCCTAACACACATACATGAACGCCCACCCTAGCACACATGAACACCCACCCTAACACACATACATGAATGCCCAGCCTAACACACATACATGAACGCCCACCCTAACACATACATGAACGCCCACCCTAGCGCACATACATGAACGCCCACCCTAGCACACCTACATGAACGCCCACCCTAACACACCTACATGAACACCCACCCTAACACCTACATGAACGCTCACCCTAACACACACATGAACGCCCACCCTAACACACATACATGAATGCCCACCCTAACACACATACATGAATGCCCACCCTAACACACATACATGAACGCCCACCCTAACACACACATGAACGCCCACCCTAACACACATACCTGAACACCCACCCTAACACATGAACGCCCACCCTAACACACATACATGAACGCCCACCCTAACACACCTACATGAACGCTCACCCTAACACACCTACATGAACGCCCATCCTAACACACATGAACGCCCACCCTAACACACATGCATGAACGCCCACCCGAACACATATACATGAACGCCCACCCTAACACACATACATGAACGCCCACCCTAACACACATACACGAACGCTCACCCTAGCACACCTACATGAACGCCCACCCTAACACACACATGAACGCCCACCCCAACACACATACATGAACGCCCACCTAACTCACCTATATGAACGCCCATCCTAGCACACATACATGAACGCCCACCCTAACACACACATGAACGCCCACCCTAACACATACATGAACGCCCACTCTAACACAGCTACATGAACGCCCACCCTAACACACCTACATGAACGTCCACCCTAACACACACACATGAACGCCCACCGTAGCACACATATATGAATCCTCACCCTAACACACATACATGAATGCACACCCTAACACATACACGAACGCCCACCCTAACACATACATGAACGCCCACCATAACACGGATACATAAACGCCCACCCTAACACACATACATGAACGCCCACCCTAACACACATACATGAATGCCCACTCTAACACACATACAAGAACGTCCACCCTAACACATACATGAATGCCCACCCTAACACACATACATGAATACCCACCCTAACACACATGCATGAACGTCCACCCTAACACACATATATGAACACCCACCCTAACACACATACATGAACGTCCACCCTAACACACATAAATGAATGCCCACCCTAACACACATACATGAATGCCCAACCTAACACACATACATGAACGCCCACGCTAACACATACATGAACGCCCACCCTAACACATACATGACGCCCACCCTAACACACATACATGAATGCCCACCCTAACACATACATGAACGCCCACCCTAACACATACATGAACGCCCACCCTAGCACATACATGAATGCCCACCCTAACACACATACATGAACGCCCACCCTAACACATATACATGAACGCCCACCCTAACGCACATACATGAATGTCCACCCTAACACACATGTATGAATGCCCACCCTAGCACATACATGAACGCCCACCCTAACATACACATTGAACGCCCACCCTAACACACATGAATGCCCACCCCTAACACACATACATGAATTCCCACCCTAACTCACATGAACGCCCACCCTAGCACACACATGAACGCCCACCCTAGCACACATACATGAATGCCCACCCTAACACACATACATGAACGCCCACCGTAACACACATACATGAATGCCCACCCTAACACACATACATGAATGCCCACCCTAACACAAATACATGAACGCCCACCCTAACACACATACATGAACGCCCACCCTAACACACATGAACGCCCACCTTAGCACACACATGAATGCCCACCCTAACACACATACATGAATGCCCACCCTAACACATACATGAACGCCCACCCTAACACACATACATGAACGCCAACCCTAACACACATGAACGCCCACCCTAACACACATGAACGCCCACCCTAGCACACATAAATGAATGCCCACCCTAACACACATACATGAATACCCACCCTAACACATACATGAACGCCCACCCTAACACATACATGAACGCCCACCCTAACACATACATGAACGCCCACCCCAACACACATACAAGAACGTCCACCCTAACACATACATGAATACCCACCCTAACACACATACATGAATGCCCACCCTAACACACATACATGAATGCCCACCCTAGCACACACATGAACGCCCACCTTAACACACATGAATGCCCACCCTAGCACACATACATGAACGCCCACCCTAACACACCTACATGAACGCCCACCCTAGCGCACATACATGTACGCCCACCCTAGCACACCTACATGAACGCCCACCCTAACACACCTACATGAACACCCACCCTAACACCTACATGAACGCCCACCCTAACACACACATGAACGCCCACCCTAACACACATACATGAATGCCCACCCTAACACACATACATAAACGCCCACCCTAACACACACATGAACGCCCACCCTAGCACACACATGAACGCCCACCCTAACACACATACCTGAACACATGATTGCCCACCCTAACACACATACATGAACGCCCACCCTAACACACCTACATGAACGCTCACCCTAACACACCTACATGAACGCCCATCCTAACACACATGAACGCCCACCCTAACACACATACATGAACGCCCACCCGAACACATATACATGAACGCCCACCCTAACACACATACATGAACGCCCACCCTAACACACATACACGAACGCTCACCCTAACACACCTATATGAACGCCCACCCTAACACACACATGAACGCCCACCCCAACACACATACATGAACGCCCACCTAACTCCCCTACATGAACGCCCATCCTAGCACACATACATGAACGCCCACCCTAACACACACATGAACGCCCACCCTAACACATACATGAACGCCCACTCTAACACACCTACATGAACGCCCACCCTAACACACCTACATGAACGTCCACCCTAACACACACACATGAACGCCCACCGTAGCACACATATATGAATCCTCACCCTAACACACATACATGAATGCACACCCTAACACATACACGAACGCCCACCCTAACACATACATGAACGCCCACCATAACACGGACACATAAACGCCCACCCTAACACACATACATGAACGCCCACCCTAACACACATACATGAATGCCCACTCTAACACACATACAAGAACGTCCACCCTAACACATACATGAATGCCCACCCTAACACACATATATGAACACCCACCCTAACACACATACATGAACGTCCACCCTAACACACATAAATGAATGCCCACCCTAACACACATACATGAACGCCCACCCTAGCACACATGAACACCCACCCTAACACACATACATGAATGCCCAGCCTAACACACATACATGAACGCCCACCCTAACACATACATGAACGCCCACCCTAGCGCACATACATGAACACCCACCCTAGCACACCTACATGAACGCCCACCCTAACACACCTACATGAACACCCACCCTAACACCTACATGAACGCCCACCCTAACACACACATGAACGCCCACCCTAACACACATACATGAATGCCCACCCTAACACACATACATGAATGCCCACCCTAACACACATACATGAACGCCCACCCTAACACACACATGAACGCCCACCCTAACACACATACCTGAACACCCACCCTAACACATGAACGCCCACCCTAACACACATACATGAACGCCCACCCTAACACACCTACATGAACGCTCACCCTAACACACCTACATGAACGCCCATCCTAACACACATGAACGCCCACCCTAACACACATGCATGAACGCCCACCCGAACACATATACATGAACGCCCACCCTAACACACATACATGAACGCCCACCCTAACACACATACACGAACGCTCACCCTAGCACACCTACATGAACGCCCACCCTAACACACACATGAACGCCCACCCCAACACACATACATGAACGCCCACCTAACTCACCTACATGAACGCCCATCCTAGCACACATACATGAACGCCCACCCTAACACACACATGAACGCCCACCCTAACACATACATGAACGCCCACTCTAACACACCTACATGAACGCCCACCCTAACACACCTACATGAACGTCCACCCTAACACACACACATGAACGCCCACCGTAGCACACATATATGAATCCTCACCCTAACACACATACATGAATGCACACCCTAACACATACACGAACGCCCACCCTAACACATACATGAACGCCCACCATAACACGGATACATAAACGCCCACCCTAACACACATACATGAACGCCCACCCTAACACACATACATGAATGCCCACTCTAACACACATACAAGAACGTCCACCCTAACACATACATGAATGCCCACCCTAACACACATACATGAATACCCACCCTAACACACATGCATGAACGTCCACCCTAACACACATATATGAACACCCACCCTAACACACATACATGAACGTCCACCCTAACACACATAAATGAATGCCCACCCTAACACACATACATGAATGCCCAACCTAACACACATACATGAACGCCCACGCTAACACATACATGAACGCCCACCCTAACACATACATGACGCCCACCCTAACACACATACATGAATGCCCACCCTAACACATACATGAACGCCCACCCTAACACATACATGAACGCCCACCCTAGCACATACATGAATGCCCACCCTAACACACATACATGAACGCCCACCCTAACACATATACATGAACGCCCACCCTAACGCACATACATGAATGTCCACCCTAACACACATGTATGAACGCCCACCCTAGCACATACATGAACGCCCACCCTAACATACACATTGAACGCCCACCCTAACACACATGAATGCCCACCCCTAACACACATACATGAATTCCCACCCTAACTCACATGAACGCCCACCCTAGCACACACATGAACGCCCACCCTAGCACACATACATGAATGCCCACCCTAACACACATACATGAACGCCCACCGTAACACACATACATGAATGCCCACCCTAACACACATACATGAATGCCCACCCTAACACAAATACATGAACGCCCACCCTAACACACATACATGAACGCCCACCCTAACACACATGAACGCCCACCTTAGCACACACATGAATGCCCACCCTAACACACATACATGAATGCCCACCCTAACACATACATGAACGCCCACCCTAACACACATACATGAACGCCAACCCTAACACACATGAACGCCCACCCTAACACACATGAACGCCCACCCTAGCACACATAAATGAATGCCCACCCTAACACACATACATGAATACCCACCCTAACACATACATGAACGCCCACCCTAACACATACATGAACGCCCACCCTAACACATACATGAACGCCCACCCCAACACACATACAAGAACGTCCACCCTAACACATACATGAATACCCACCCTAACACACATACATGAATGCCCACCCTAACACACATACATGAATGCCCACCCTAGCACACACATGAACACCCACCTTAACACACATGAATGCCCTCCCTAGCACACTTACATGAACGCCCACCCTAACACACCTACATGAACGCATACCCAAACACACCTACATGAACGCCCACCATAGCGCACATACATGAACGCCCACCCTAGCACACCTACATGAACGCCCACCCTAACACACCTACATGAACACCCACCCTAACACCTACATGAACGCCCACCCTAACACACACATGAACGCCCACCCTAACACACATACATGAATGCCCACCCTAACACACATACATGAACGCCCACCCTAACACACACATGAACGCCCACCCTAGCACACACATGAACGCCCACCCTAACACACATACCTGAACACCCACCCTAACACATGAACGCCCACCCTAACACACATACATGAACGCCCACCCTAACACACCTATATGAACGCCCATCCTAACACACATGAACGCCCACCCTAACACACATACATGAACGCCCACCCGAACACATATACATGAACGCCCACCCTAACACACATACATGAACGCCCACCCTAACACACATACACGAACGCTCACCCTAACACACCTACATGAACGCCCACCCTAACACACACATGAACGCCCACCCCAACACACATACATGAACGCCCACCTAACTCACCTACATGAACGCCCATCCTAGCACACATACATGAACGCCCACCCTAACACACACATGAACGCCCACCCTAACACATACATGAACGCCCACTCTAACACACCTGCATGAACGCCCGCCCTAACACACCTACATGAACGTCCACCCTAACACACACACATGAACGCCCACCGTAGCACACATATATGAATCCTCACCCAAACACACATACATGAATGCACACCCTAACACATACACGAACGCCCACCCTAACACATACATGAACGCCCACCATAACACGGATACATAAACGCCCACCCTAACACACATACATGAACGCCCACCCTAACACACATACATGAATGCCCACTCTAACACACATACAAGAACGTCCACCCTAACACATACATGAATGCCCACCCTAACACACATACATGAATACCCACCCTAACACACATACATGAACGCCCACCCTAACACACATATATGAACACCCACCCTAACACACATACATGAACGTCCACCCTAACACACATAAATGAATGCCCACCCTAACACACATACATGAACGTCCACCCTAACACACATACATGAACGGCCTCCTTAACACATACATATGAATGCCCACCCTAACACACATACATGAACGCCCACCCTAACACACATACATGAATGACCATCCTAACACACATGCATTTTATTTTATTTTATTTTTTCCTATAGTCAGGATTTTACAATCCCCTGTACATTACCACCTGACTAGGGTATACAGGGGTATTAAAAAGAAATCAGTGAAAAAATAATGACTATTTCATTTTTTACAAATTAAATTTCAAAAGAGTTACAAAAAAAATTTAAATATTAATTTGAAAAATTAGACTCTCTCTCCATCTCTCATACACACATTTACTCTTTACATTCTGTCTGTTACAACTTGTACATTTTCAAATATTTGCTAATACTGTAAAAAGTGTATTCTTGTTCCTATCATATACAATTGCTTTACAATACCTTTTTAATTCAGGATAATATATATAGGTGCCCAAAATGTTTCATAGGCTTGAACCGTATTATTTTTATTTGCTATATACTGATCAAAAGATTGATACTTCTTTAAAATCTTATTTTTTAACTCAATTGTGTTTGGTTTTTTTATCAATGTGTGACGTAAAAGTGTCTTTGACATTTATTTCACTGAGTTTGGTGCTGTTTTGACAACTGTTTTACCTGTTTTGTTCAAGTATTGTTATAAATACTGTTATAGTGTCAGCCGGAAACTTTGAGCCGTAATGAAAGCGGGAGGTTTGGCGCTTTAAAATCTGATTCAACCCACCATTTCTTTAGAAATGCCTGTACCAAGTCAGGGTCATTACGGTTTTCACAGTTTTCCGGTTGTTGACTGATTTTGTCTGTCTATATACTTATGAATTTTGACTTTCCCTTTGTAAGATTGTTCGGAGTTCGGTAATTTTGTTATTGCCCTTACACACATTTACTCTCTACATTCTGTCTGTTACAACTTGTACATTTTCAAATATTTGCTAACACTGTAAAAAGTGTATTCTTGTTCCTATCATATACAATTGCTTTACAATACCTTTTTAATTCAGGATAATATATATAGGTGCCCAAAATTTTTCATAGGCTTGAACCGTATTATTTTTCTTTGCTATATACTGATCAAAAGATTGATACTTCTTAATCTTATTTGTTTAACTCAATTGTGTTTGGCTTTGCTTCATTGAGTTTGCATTTGTAAATATAGTTTTTTGTAAGCATTATCAATAAATTCAGCAATAAACTTTTATCCTTACAGCCAAGGAAAATGTTTTCTTTGTTCAAAACAAAATTAACAAAATATAGTTTAAATCTGTTCGAAATAAATTGCCACAATCGATAAGTAATAGGACAATCAAAGAACAAATGTTCAATGGTTTCGTCATTTGCTTTACAAAAGGTACATAAGTGTGTATCTTTTAATTTTATTTTATACAATCAGAGGCTCTCAAGAGCCTGTATCGTTCACCTGGTTATAAAAAGAACCAATTGGTCCTATGTAAAAACTATGTCCTGCAGTGGTAGTCATCTTGGAATTCCGATCAACATAAAAAACACAAAGTTTGTAAAGGACCTTCCAATGATTGATGCACAGTTTAGGTTCAATCAGTGCAATAGCTTGAGAGAAGTACATATTTCTATATTTTCCCCATATGGTCCTGTGTTAATACTATGACCTGTGGTGGTGGCCATCATGGATTTCCGATCGGCATGAAAAACAAAAACTTTGTAGAGGACCTTCCAACGATCATTCCTGGGCAGCTTGATTTCAACTGTCCAAGTGGCTTCAGAGAAGAAGCGTTTTAAAACATTTTTCCCATAGGGTCCAATGTTAAACTAAGTCCTGCCGTAGCCGCCATTTTGAATTTCATATCAGAACAAAAAATGCAAAGTTTGTACAGGACCATCCAATGAACATTCATGTACAGTTTGGCTTTAATCATATTTGTAGTCTCTGAGAAGAAGGCATTTGAACATTTTCCCATAGTGTCCAATGTTAATCTATGTCTTGCGGTGGCGGCCATCTTGGATTTCCGATCGGCATAAAAAACAGATCCTTTGTAGAGGACCTTCCAATGATCATTCCTGGGCAGTTTGCTTTCAATTGTCCAAGTGGTTTCAGAGAAGAAGCGTGTTGAAACATTTTTCCCATAGGGTCCAATGTTAAACTAAGTCCTGCCGTAGCCGCCATTTTGAATTTCATATCAGAACAAAAAATGCAAAGTTTGTACAGGACCATCCAATGAACATTCATGTACAGTTTGGCTTTAATCATATTTGTAGTCTCTGAGAAGAAGGCATTTGAACATTTTCCCATAGTGTCCAATGTTAATCTATGTCTTGCGGTGGCGGCCATCTTGGATTTCCGATCGGCATAAAAAACAGATCCTTTTTAGAGGACCTTCCAATGATCATTCCTGGGCAGTTTGCTTTCAATTGTCCAAGTGGTTTCAGAGAAGAAGCGTGTTGAAACATTTTTCCCATAGGGTCCAATGTTAAACTAAGTCCTGCCGTAGCCGCCATTTTGAATTTCATATCGGAACAAAAAACCTTAAGATTGTAGAGGACCATCCAATGAACATTCATGCTCAGCTTGGCTTTAATCATATTTGTAGTTTCTGAGAAGAAGGCATTTGAACATTTTCCCATAGGGTCCAATGTTAATCTATGTCCTGCGGTGGCGGCCATCTCGGATTTCCGATCGGCATAAAAAACAGATCCGTTGTAGAGGACCTTCCAATGATCATTCCTGAGCAGTTTGGTTTCAGTTGTCCAAGTGGTTTCAGAGAAGAAGCGTTTTGAAACACTTTTCCCATGGGGTCCAATGTTAAACTAAGTCCTGCCGTAGCCGCCATTTTGAATTTCATATCGGAACAAAAAATGCAAAGTTTGTACAGGACTATCCAATGAACATTCATGTACAGTTTGGCTTTAATCATATTTGTAGTTTCTGAGAAGAAGGCATTTGAACATTTTCCCATAGTGTCCAATGTTAATCTATGTCTTGCGGTGGCGGCCATCTTGGATTTCCGATCGGCATAAAAAACAGATCCTTTTTAGAGGACCTTCCAATGATCATTCCTGGGCAGTTTGCTTTCAATTGTCCAAGTGGTTTCAGAGAAGAAGCATTTTGACACATTTTCCCCATAGGGTCCAATGTTAAACTAAGTCCTGCCGTAGCCGCCATTTTGAATTTCATATCGGAACAAAAAACCTTAAGATTGTAGAGGACCATCCAATGAACATTCATGTACAGCTTGACTTTAATCATATTTGTAGTTTCTGAGAAGAAGGCATTTGAACATTTTCCCATAGTGTCCAATGTTAATCTATGTCCTGCGGTGGCGGCCATCTCGGATTTCCGATCGGCATAAAAAACAGATCCGTTGTAGAGGACCTTCCAATGATCATTCCTGAGCAGTTTGGTTTCAGTTGTCCAAGTGGTTTCAGAGAAGAAGCGTTTTGAAACACTTTTCCCATGGGGTCCAATGTTAAACTAAGTCCTGCCGTAGCCGCCATTTTGAATATCATATCGGAACAAAAAATGCAAAGTTTGTACAGGACTATCCAATGAACATTCATGTACAGTTTGGCTTTAATCATATTTGTAGTTTCTGAGAAGAAGGCATTTGAACATTTTCCCATAGTGTCCAATGTTAATCTATGTCTTGCGGTGGCGGCCATCTTGGATTTCCGATCGGCATAAAAAACAGATCCTTTTTAGAGGACCTTCCAATGATCATTCCTGGGCAGTTTGCTTTCAATTGTCCAAGTGGTTTCAGAGAAGAAGCATTTTGAAACATTTTTCCCATAGGGTCCAATGTTAAACTAAGTCCTGCCATAGCCGCCATTTTGAATTTCATATCGGAACAAAAAACCTTAAGATTGTAGAGGACCATCCAATGAACATTCATGTACAGTTTGGCTTTAATCATATTTGTAGTTTCTGAGAAGAAGGCATTTGAACATTTTCCCATAGTGTCCAATGTTAATCTATGTCCTGCGATGGCGGCCATCTTGGATTTCCGATCGGCATAAAAAAACAGAAACTTGGTAAATGACATTCCAATGATCATTCATTTACAGTTTGGGTTCAATCAGTTCATTAGTTTCAGAGAAGAAGATCTTTGACATTTCAGCCAATCAGAGCATATTATTGGCCCTGGCAGCCATGTTGAATATCCGACTGGAACGAAAAATAGAAACTTTGTAGAGGACCACCCAAAGAACATTCCTGCTAAGTTTGGTTCCAATTGGCCCAGTGGTTTCGGAGAAGAAGCTTGAAATGTGAAAGGTTTACAGACGACGGACGCCAAGTGATGACCTTTGGTCCAGGTGAACTATAAATGAATTCGTAGCTATAATCCTATGCAGAAATTTAAACTGAAAGTTTCTCAAATAGGTGTCTGCATGATCTTTTTATAATTACAAAATATTCTGACAAATCAGTAATCTCTATATCCAACAATTCTTCCCATTTCAAAAATCTGTCAGTTGGATTTTGTACAATCTTATCTATAAGACTTCTGTATATAAATTTAGCTTTTTTACAAAAGTATCAGTTGTATCAAAATGAATATCTAAAAGGTTTTCTTTTAAGCAATCTTTGAAAGCTTTCGGAATTCTAGCAATCAATCTATAAAACTTCGGGAAATTGTTAGTTTCTAATTTCTCTTGAATTTGCTCTAAATTATAAAATTGCTTATTTTCATGATTAATAAGATCACTTACAAACTGCACACCTCTGTTTTTCCATAGTAAGTAATATGGAAAATCATCTAAAGAAGAAAAATTCAAAATATCTAATGATAAAATGTCATTAACAGAAGAACCAGTTTGTGGTTTTGCTTCACTGAGACAAAGTAAAACATCACTCCAGAAAGGGTTTTTTAAACTAACAGAAATTTCTCTGAGCTTTTCTTTCTGTAGATATAAAACTCTTTCACCACCATACTGTTTAAGGTCAGTTAAAAATAACTTCTGCCATTTACCCTCTGGATTAGTCAGAAGTATTTTTATCCAACTAAGTTTTAGATAAATTTCCCCCATTAATGTAAGTTTTCTATGTTGCCAGGTCTTTAAAATTGCTGAGACCTCCTTAATCTTGTTTGAAAAAATAATTTCTGTAATACGGTTCAAGTCTAAAGAAAATTCAATCCCCAAAAGTTAAAAATTTCAATGTGACCAATGAAGGTTTGATTCAGGACATAGAATAACACACATACATGAATGCCCACCCTAACCCACATGAACGCCCACCCTAACACACACATGAATGCCCACCCTAACAAACATACATGAACTCCCACCCAAACACAAATACATGATTGCCCACCCTAACACACATACATGAACGCCCACCCTAACACATTTGTCATACAAGAACGCCGACCCTAACACACATACATGAAGGCCCCCCCTAACAAACATACACGAATGCCCACCCTAACAAACATACATGACTGCCCACCCTAGCACATACATGAACGCCCACCCTAACACATATACATGAACGCCCACCCTAACACACCTACATGAACGCCCACCCTAACTCGTACACGAACGCCCACCCTAACACGAACATGAACGCCCACCCTAGTACACACACGAATGCCTACCCTAACAAACATACATAAACTCCCACCCTAACACAAATACATGAATGCCCACCCTAACACACATACATGAACGCCCACCCTAACACACATACAAGAACGCCCACCCTAACACACATACATAAAGGCCCACCCTAACACACATACACGAATGCCCACCATAACACACATACACGAACGCCCACCCTAACACATACATGAACGCCCACCCTAACACACATACAGGAACGCCACCCTAACACACCTACATGAACGCCCACCCTAACTCGTAAACGAACGCCCACCCTAACACGAACATGACCGCCCACCCTGACACATCTACATGAACACCCACCCTAACAAACATACATGAACGCATACCCTAACACACATACATGAACGCCCATCCTAACACACATATATGCACGCCCATCCTAACACACGTACATGAACGCCCACCCTGACACATACATGAACGCCCACCCTAACACACATACATGAATGCCCACCCTAACACACATACATTAACGCCTACCCTAACACACATACATGAAGGCCCACCCTAACAAACATACATGAATGCCCATCCTAACACACATATCTTAACGCCCACCCTAACACACATACAAGAACGCCCACCCTAACACACATACATGAACGCCCACCTTAACACACATACATGAATGCCCACCCTAACACACATACATTAACGCCCACCCTAACACACATACATGAATGCCCACCCTAACACAAATACATGAACGCCCACCCTAACACACATGCATGAACGCCCACCCTAACACACATACATGAACGCCCACATTAACACATACATGAACGCCCACCCTAACACACATACATGAATGCCCACTCTAGCACACATACATGAATGCCCACCCTAACACACATGAACGCCCACCCTAACACACACTTGAATGCCCACCCTAACTCACATACATGAACGCCCACTCTAACACACATACATAAACGCCCACCCTAACACACATACATGAACGTCCACCCTAACACACATACATGAACGCCCAACCTAACACACATACATGAACACCCACCCTAACACGTACACGAACATCCACCCTAACACGTACATGAACACCCACCTTAACATACCTACAAGAACGCCCACCCTAACAAACATACATGAACGCCCATCCTAACACACACACATGAACGCCCACCCTAGCACATACATGAACGCCCACCCTAACACATACATGAACGCCCTCCCTAACACACATACATGAACGACCACCCTAACACACATACATGAATGCCCTCCCTAACACACATACATGAACGACCACCATAACACACATAAATGAATGTCCATCCTAACACACACACATGAACGCCCACCCTAACACACATACATGAACGCCCACCGTAAATACACCTGCATGAACGCCCACCCTCACACACATACATGAATGCCCACCCTAGCACGTACACGAACGCCCACCCTAACACACATACATGAACGCCCACCATAACACGGATACATGAACGCCCACCCTAATACACATACATGAACGCCCACCCTATCACACATACACGAATGCCCACCCTAACACGCATACAAGAACGTCCACCCTAACACATACATGAATTCCCACCCTAACACACATACATGAATGCCCACCCTAACACACATATGAACACCCACCCTAACACACATACATGAACGTCCACCCTAACACACATAAATGGATGCCCACCCTAACACACATACATGAATACCCACCCTAACACATACATGAACGCCCACCCTAACACATACATGAACGCCCACCCTAACACACACACATGAATGCCCACCCTAACACACACACATGAATGCCCACCCTAACACATACATGAACGCCCACCCAAACGCACATACATGAACGTCTACCCTAACACACACACATGAACACCCACCCTAACACACACATGAACGTCCACCCTAACACACACACATGAATGCCCACCCTTACACACATACATGAACGCCCACCCTACCACACATACATGAACGCCCACCCTAACACATACATGAACGCCCAACATAACACACCTACATGAACGCCCACCCTAACACACATACATGAACGTCCACCCTTACACACATACATGAACACCCACCCTAACACACATACATGAACGCCCACCATAACACACACATACATGAACGCCCACCATAACACACCTACATGAATGTCCACCATAACACACACATTAACACCCACCCCAACACACACACATGAACGTCCACCCTAACACACACACACACACATGAATGCCCACCCTTACACACATATATGAACGCCCACCCTACCACACATACATGAACGCCCACCCTAACACATACATGAACGCCCACCCTAACACACATACATGAACACCCACCCTAACACATATACATGAACGCCCACCCTAACACACATACATGAACGCCCACCATAACACACATACATGAACGCCCACCCTTACACACATACATGAACGCCCACCATAATACGTACACGAACGCCCACCCTAACACGTACATGATCGCCCACCCTAACACACCTACATTAACGCCCACCCTAACAAACATACATGAACGCCCATCCTAACACATTTACATGAACGCCCACCCTAGCACATACATGAACGCCCACCCTAACACATACATGAACGCCCTCCCTAACACACATACATGAAGGCCCACCCTAACACACATACATTAACGCCCACCCTAACACACATACATGAATTCCCTCCCTAACACACATACATGAAAGCCCACCCTAACACACACACATGAATGCCCACCCTAACACACATACATGAAGGCCCACCCAAACACACATACATGAACGCTCACGCTAGCACATATACATGAATGCCCACCCTAACACACATACATTAGTTTAATAATATTTTATTGTACATAAACAATAGGATTGGACAGCAAGATATACCAACTTATATGAAGTCCTCTCCTTACAAAATACACATGAATTAATGACAGCAAAACAAAACACAGACAATAGACATTTAAAATTTTGACACTAGAAGAAAGTAAGACACATACATTAATGCCCACTATAACACACATGCATGAATGTCCACCCTAACACACACATTAACGCCCACCCTAACACACACACATGAACGTCCACCCTAACACACACACACATGAATGCCCACCCTTACACACATACATGAACGCCCACCCTACCACACATACATGAACGCCCACCCTAACACATACATGAACGCCCACCCTAACACACATACATGAACACCCATCCTAACACACATACATGAACGCCCACCATAACACACACATACATGAACGCCCACCATAACACACCTACATGAACGCCCACCCTAACACACATATATGAACGTCCACCCTAACACACATACATGAACACCCACCCTAACACACATACATGAACGCCCACAATAACACATACATGAATGCCCACCCTAGCAAATAAATGAACGCTCACCCTAACACACATACATGAATGCCCACCCTAACACATATACATGAACGCCCACCCTAACACACATACATGAACGCCCACCATAACACACATACATGAACGCCCACCCTAACACACATACATGAACACCCACCATAACACGTACACGAACGCCCACCCTAATACATACATGAACTCCCTCCCTAACACACATACATGAAGGCCCACCCTAAGACACATACATGAACGCCCACTCTAACACACATACATGAACGCCCACCCTAACACACATACATGAATTCCCTCCCTAACACACATACATGAAAGCCCACCCTAACACACACACATGAATGCCCACCCTAACACACATACATGAAGGCCCACCCTAACACACATACATGAACGCCCACGCTAGCACATATACATGAATGCCCACCCTAACACACATACATTAGTTTAATAATATTTTATTGTATATAAATAATAGGATTGGACAGCAAGTTATACCAACTTATATGAAGTCCTCTCCTTACAAAATACACATGAATTAATGACAGCAAAACAAAACACAGACAATAGACATTTAAAATTTTGACACTAGAAGAAAGTAAGAAGTACAAGTGAAAAAGTGAAAAAGTGAAAAAGTAAAAAATTGCTGACATTAGCCCTAAAATCTTTTTGATTGATTTATAAAAGTTCGAACTTTTCCAAATATTTTGGAGTTGACGTCATAACTATGCTTATCGTTCCCAAAGAGCAAAGTTTCAATATTGATATTGATATCGTCGCAATTACTCAGAAGTGTTCTTCTTTCGTTCAGGTATAAAGGACATTCTAGAAAATAATGTATAGCATCTTCAAAAGAAGCACCGCAATTACATTTAAAATTATTTATTATATGTATTTTTGACAGATCGGCATTGAGTGAGCTGCATTGGTGTCTAAGTCTAGTATGTAATATACTTAGTTTCCGTGGGCCTTCATTATAATACTTTGGGGTTTTATAAATATCAGCTTTCACTCTGTTTTTAAACGAAGATAATGTAGGAGAATTTCTTATTGATATGTCTAGATTGTTCCAAAGCGAAACGGTAGATGGAATAAATGAGCTTGCTGATGTTCTCAGTCTGCATCTGGGTGGAACATAATTCTGATTATTTCTAAGGTTATAACTATTTATATCTGATGTAATTGGAGGTAAACAGTTAAATAAATGAGGGCATAATTTATTATGAATTTTATAAAAAGTAGTTAATTTACGAGTTTCACGCTGATTGGCCAAAGTTTCCCATCCAGTCTCAAAATATAATGAATCCTTACTAGCAAATTTTGTCAGACCTATTACAATTCGTGCCGCTTCTAATTGTATTTTTTCTAATTTTTCAATGTCCCGTTCATAACACCCATCCCACACTTCACATGCATATTCTAGTACTGGTCTGATAAATGTAAGATAGATATTTGACAAAGCTTGTTTAGATAAAATAAATTTTAATCTACGAAGAACATTTACTTGTGTTAATACTGATCTAGCTATGTTTTCAATATGTACAGTCCAGTTTCCATCAGATACAAATGTTACGCCCAGATGTTTATGATTATCAACAAGTTCAACTGATTCGTCATTAAAACGTATGTTTAATTCAGGAATATTAGTATTATTTGATATAATAAGGGCTTTAGTTTTTTTAGGGTTAAAGTATACAAGCCATGTTTTTGCCCATTGATCCAATATTTGTAAATCATTATTTATCTCAATTTGCATCAAATCAAAGTTTTTCCCAGAGTATGACAATGAGGTGTCGTCAGCAAACAGTCTCGCCAAATTGCCTAAGTTATCTGTAATGTCATTAATATATAATAAAAATAATAAAGGGCCAAGTACAGATCGTTGGGGTACACCTGCTTTGAAAAGACCAGAATCTGATAGTTCATTATTAACAAACACAAATTGCCTTCTACCACTTAAATAATTTTTAAACCAGATCAAAAGGTCGCCCGATATCCCATGCGATTTTAATTTCTTAATAAGCCCCTCATGCCAAACTCTGTCAAAAGCTTTACAAATGTCACAAAATATTAAAATAGTTGACAATCGTTCATCTAAAGTTTGACATACTCTATGATACATTTCTAATAATTGGTATACAGTAGAATGATCACGAATGAATCCTGATTGGTAGGCATACAGAAGAGAATGTTCAAAAATAAAATTATATGTATACTTATATACAGCACGTTCCATCACTTTCCCTATACAACTTAATAAAGATATGGGTCTATAATTTGGAGGACTGCTTTTGTCGTCTTTTTTGAAAGCTGGCATAACTCGCGCAATTTTCCATGTTGACGGAAATATGCCTTTCTGGAACGAAAAGTTAAAAATAATAGCTAAAGGTATACAAATGGTTTCAGAAGTACTCTTTAACATTTGATGGGTGATGCCGTCATCACCACACGCTTTACCTATTTTCAATGTTTGTAAAATATCTTTAGCATCGTGTTCAGTAATATATATATTAGATAATAATGCATCAGTTCTTGATGGTATATCTGGGGGAACATGATTAGTATCATCAACAAATGAAATGGAACAAAAATATTTGTTCAACAAATTTGCCTTAATCTTGTCATCATATATCAATTCATTTGAATCATTATCATATAAGGGCGGAATAGAATAATTTTGGGACGTTCCTTTCATTAATTTCCGAATCAGTGATCAATAAGATTTCGAATCATTTCTTTGGGGTGAGCCTACCAATTCATTTGCACTTAAAAGGAACTGTTCACGAGCATGATTGATCATATTATTTACCTTATTACGATGGGATTACATGAACGCCCACCCTAATACACATACATGAACGCAAACACTAACACACATGCATGAACACCCACCTTAACACATATACAAGAACGGCCACCCTAACACGTACACGAACGCCCACCCTAACACATGTACATGAAAACCCACCCTAACACTTACATGAACGCCCATCCTAACACGCTTACATGAACGCTCACCCTAACACACATACATTAATGCCCACCCTAACACACATACATGAACTTCCACCCTAACATATACATGAACGCCCACCCTAACACATACATGAATGCCCACCTTAACACACATACATGAACGCCATCCCTAACGCACATACATCAATGACCACCCTAACACACAAACATGAACTCCCACCCTAACACACATACATGAACGCCCACCCTAACACACATACATGAATGCCCACTATAGCACACATGAATGTCCACCCTAACACATACATGCACGCCCACCCTAACACACACATGCATGCCCACCCTAACACATACATGAACGCCCACCCTAATACTCATACATGAACGCCCACCCTAACACATATACATGAACGCCCACCCTAATCAACATACATCAACACCCACCCTAATACACACACACAAGAACACCCACCCTAACACACATAAATGAATGCCCACCCTACCACATTTACATGAACGCCCAACCTAACACACATGAACGCCCTCCCTAACACATATCCAAGAACGCCCACCCTAACACATGTCCATGATAACCCACCATAACACCCACATGAACGCCCACCCTAATACACATACATGAACGCCCATCCTAACACATACATGAACGCCCACCCTAACACACATACATTAATGCCCACCCTAACACACATACATGAACGCCCACCCTAACACACATATATGAATGCCCACCCTAACATATACATGAGCGCCCACCCTAACACACACATGAACGCCCACCCTACCACACAAAAATGAACGCCCAGCCTAAGACACACATGAACGCCCACCCTAACACACATACATGAATGCCCACTCAAACACATAGACATGAACTCCCACCATAACACACATACATGAATGCCCACCCTAACACATATCCAAGAACGCCCACCCTAACACATATCCATGATAACCCACCATAACACCCACAAGAACGCCCACCCTAACACATATACATGAACGCCCACACTAACACACATACATGAACGCCCACCCTAACACATACATGAACGCCCACCCTAACACACATACATGAACGCCCACCCTAACACATACATGAACGCCCACCCTAACACACACATGAACGCCCACCCTACCACACATACTTGAATGCCCACTCAAACACATAGACATGAACTCCCACCATAACACACATACATGAATGCCCACCCGAACACATACATGAACGCCCACCCTAAAACACATACATGAACGCCCACCCTAACACACATACATGAGCGCCCACCCTAACACACATACATGAATGCCCACCCTAACACACACATGAACGCCCACCCTAAAACACACATGAACGCCCACTCTAACACACATAGATGAACGCCCACCCTAATAAACATACATCAACACCCACCCTAGCACACACACACAAGAACACCCACCCTAACACACATAAATGAATGCCCACCCTACCATATATACATGAACGCTCAACCTAACATATATACAAGAACGGCCACCCTAACACGTACACGAACGCCCACCCTAACACATGTACATGATAACCCACCCAAACACTTACATGAACACCCATCCTAACACGCATACATGAACGCACACCCTAACACACATACATGAACGCCCACCCTAACACATACATGAACGCCCAATCTAACACATACATGAACCCCCACCCTAACACACATACAAGAACGCCCTCCCTAACACACATACATGAACACCCACCCTAACAGATATACATGAACGCCCAGCCTAACACACATACATGAACGCCCACCCTAACACACACACATGAATGCCCACCCTAACACACATGCATAAACGCCCACTCTAACACATACATGAACACCCACACTAACACAGATACATGAACGCCCACCCTAACACACATATATGAACGCCCACCCTAACACATATACATGAACGCCCACCCTAGCACACACATTAACGACCACCCTAACACACACATGAATGCCCACCCTAACACACAAATGAATGCCCACCCTAACACACAAATGAACGCTCACATTAACACACATACATGAATTCACACCCTAGCACACACAAGAATGCCCACCCTAACACACATACATGAACGCCCACCCTAACACACATACATGAACGTCCCCCCTATGACACATACATGCATGCCCACCCTAACATACATACATAAACGCACACCCTAACACACACATGAATGCCCACCCTAACACATACAAGAACGCCAACCCTAACACACATACATGAACACCCACCCTAACATACATACATGAATGCCCACCCTACCACACATACATGAACGCCAACCCTAACGCACATACATGAATACCCACTCAAGCACACATACATGAACGCCCACCCTAACACATATCCAAGAACGCCCACCCTAACACATGTCAATGATAGCCCACCATAACAACCACATGAACGCCCACCCTAACACACATACATGAACGCCCACCCTAACACACATACATGAACGCCCACCCTAACACATACATGAACGGCCACCCTAACACACATACATTAATGGCCACCCTAACACACATACATTAATGCCCACCCTAGCACACATATATGAATGCCCACCCTAACACATACATGAGCGCCCACCCTAACACAAAAATGAACGCCCACCCTACCACACAAACATGAACGCCCAGTCTAACACACATACATGAATACCCAACCTAAAGCACACATGAACGCCCACCCTAACACCCATACATGAATGCCCACACAAACACACATACATGAACGCCCACCCTAACACACATACATGAATACCCACCGAACACATACATGAACGCCCACCCTAACACACATACATGAATGCCCACCCTAACACACACATGAATTCCCACCCTAACACACAAATGAACGCTCACATTAACACACATACATGAATGCACACCCTAGCACACACAAGAATGCCCACCCTAACACACATACATGAACGCCCACCCTAACACACATACATGAACGTCCACCCTATGACACATACATGCATGCCCACCCTAACATACATACATGAACGCCCACCCTACCACACATACATGAATGCCCACCCTAACACACACATGAATGCCCACCCTAACACATACAAGAGCGCCAACCCTAGCACATACAAGAACGCCAACCCTAACACACATACATGAACGCCCACCCTAACATACATACATGAAAGCCCACCCTACCACACATACATGAACGCCCACCCTAACACACATACATGAATACCCACTCAAGCACACATACATGAACGCCCACCCTAACACATATCCAAGAACGCCCACCCTAACACATGTCAATGATAGCCCACCCTAACAACCACATGAACGCCCACCCTAACACATGTCCATGATAGCCCACCATAACAACCACATGAACGCCCACCCTAACAAACATACATGAACGCTCACCCTAACACACATACATGAACGCCCACCCTAACACATACATGAACGGCCACCCTAACACACATACATTAATGCCCACCCTAACACACATACATGAATGCCCACCCTAGCACACATATATGAATGCCCACCCTAACACATACATGAGCGCCCACCCTAACACAAAAATGAACGCCCACCCTACCACACAAACATGAACGCCCAGTCTAACACACATACATGAATACCCAACCTAAAGCACACATGAACGCCCACCCTAACACACATACATGAATGCCCACTCAAACACACATACATGAACGCCCACCCTAACACACATACATGAATACCCACCGAACACATACATGAACGCCCACCCTAACACACATACATGAACACCCACCCTAACATACATACATGAATGCCCACCCTACCACACATACATGAACGCCCACCCTAACGCACATACATGAATACCCACTCAAGCACACATACATGAACGCCCACCCTAACACATATCCAAGAACGCCCACCCTAACACATGTCAATGATAGCCCACCATAACAACCACATGAACGCCCACCCTAACACACATACATGAACGCCCACCCTAACACACATACATGAACGCCCACCCTAACACACAAATGAACGCTCACATTAACACACATACATGAATGCACACCCTAGCACACACAAGAATGCCCACCCTAACACACATACATGAACGCCCACCCTAACACACATACATGAACGTCCACCCTATGACACATACATGCATGCCCACCCTAACATACATACATGAACGCCCACCCTACCACACATACATGAATGCCCACCCTAACACACACATGAATGCCCACCCTAACACATACAAGAGCGCCAACCCTAGCACATACAAGAACGCCAACCCTAACACACATACATGAACGCCCACCCTAACATACATACATGAAAGCCCACCCTACCACACATACATGAACGCCCACCCTAACACACATACATGAATACCCACTCAAGCACACATACATGAACGCCCACCCTAACACATATCCAAGAACGCCCACCCTAACACATGTCAATGATAGCCCACCCTAACAACCACATGAACGCCCACCCTAACACATGTCCATGATAGCCCACCATAACAACCACATGAACGCCCACCCTAACAAACATACATGAACGCTCACCCTAACACACATACATGAACGCCCACCCTAACACATACATGAACGGCCACCCTAACACACATACATTAATGCCCACCCTAACACACATACATGAATGCCCACCCTAGCACACATATATGAATGCCCACCCTAACACATACATGAGCGCCCACCCTAACACAAAAATGAACGCCCACCCTACCACACAAACATGAACGCCCAGTCTAACACACATACATGAATACCCAACCTAAAGCACACATGAACGCCCACCCTAACACACATACATGAATGCCCACTCAAACACACATACATGAACGCCCACCCTAACACACATACATGAATACCCACCGAACACATACATGAACGCCCACCCTAACACACATACATGAACACCCACCCTAACATACATACATGAATGCCCACCCTACCACACATACATGAACGCCCACCCTAACGCACATACATGAATACCCACTCAAGCACACATACATGAACGCCCACCCTAACACATATCCAAGAACGCCCACCCTAACACATGTCAATGATAGCCCACCATAACAACCACATGAACGCCCACCCTAACACACATACATGAACGCCCACCCTAACACACATACATGAACGCCCACCCTAACACATACATGAACGGCCACCCTAACACACATACATTAATGGCCACCCTAACACACATACATGAATGCCCACCCTAGCACACATATATGAATGCCAACCCTAACACATACATGAGCGCCCACCCTAACACAAAAATGAACGCCCACCCTACCACACAAACATGAACGCCCAGTCTAACACACATACATGAATACCCAACCTAAAGCACACATGAACGCCCACCCTAACACCCATACATGAATGCCCACACAAACACACATACATGAACGCCCACCCTAACACACATACATGAATACCCACCGAACACATACATGAACGCCCACCCTAACACACATACATGAATGCCCACCCTAACACACACATGAATTCCCACCCTAACACACAAATGAACGCTCACATCAACACACATACATGAATGCACACCCTAGCACACACAAGAATGCCCACCCTAACACACATACATGAACGCCCACCCTAACACACATACATGAACGTCCACCCTATGACACATACATGCATGCCCACCCTAACATACATACATGAACGCCCACCCTACCACACATACATGAATGCCCACCCTAACACACACATGAATGCCCACCCTAACACATACAAGAGCGCCAACCCTAGCACATACAAGAACGCCAACCCTAACACACATACATGAACGCCCACCCTAACATACATACATGAAAGCCCACCCTAACACACATACATGAACGCCCACCCTAACACACATACATGAATACCCACTCAAGCACACATACATGAACGCCCACCCTAACACATATCCAAGAACGCCCACCCTAACACATGTCAATGATAGCCCACCCTAACAACCACATGAACGCCCACCCTAACACATGTCCATGATAGCCCACCATAACAACCACATGAACGCCCACCCTAACAAACATACATGAACGCTCACCCTAACACACATACATGAACGCCCACCCTAACACATACATGAACGGCCACCCTAACACACATACATTAATGCCCACCCTAACACACATACATGAATGCCCACCCTAGCACACATATATGAATGCCCACCCTAACACATACATGAGCGCCCACCCTAACACAAAAATGAACGCCCACCCTACCACACAAACATGAACGCCCAGTCTAACACACATACATGAATACCCAACCTAAAGCACACATGAACGCCCACCCTAACACACATACATGAATGCCCACTCAAACACACATACATGAACGCCCACCCTAACACACATACATGAATACCCACCGAACACATACATGAACGCCCACCCTAACACACATACATGAATGCCCACCCTAACACACATACATGAGCGCCCACCCTAACACACATACATGAATGCCCACCCTAACACACACATGAACGCCCACCATAACACACATACATGAACGCCCACCCTATTAAACATACATCAACACCCACCCTAATACACACACACAAGAACACCCACCATAACACACATAAATGAATGCCCACCCTACCACATTTACATGAACGCCCAACCTAACACACATGAACGCCCACCCTAACACATATCCAAGAACGCCCACCCTAACACATATCCATGATAACCCACCATAACACCCACATGAACGCCCACCCTAACACATATACATGAACGTCCACCCTAACACACATACATGAACGCCCACCCTAACACATACATGAACGCCCACCCTAACACATATACATTAATGCCCACCCTAACACACATACATGAACGCCCACCCTAGCAAACATATATGAATGCCCACCCTAACATATACATGAGCGCCCACCCTAACACACACATGAACGCCCACCCTACCACACAAACATGAACGCCCAGCCTAACACACACATGAACGCCCACCCTAACACACATACATTAATGCCCACTCAAACACATAGACATGAACTCCCACCATAACACACATACATGAATGCCCACTCGAACACATACATGAACGCCCACCCTACAACACATACATGAACGCCCACCCTAACACACATACATGAGCGCCCACCCTAACACACATACATGAATGCCCACCATAACACACACATGAACGCCCACCCTAAAACACACATGAACGCCCACTCTAACACACATACATGAACGCCCACCCTAATAAACATACATCAACACCCACCCTAGCACACACACACAAGAACACCCACCCTAACACACATAAATGAATGACCACCCTACCACATATACATGAACGCTCAACCTAACACACATGCATAAACGCCCACCCTAACACATACATGAACACCCACCTTAGCATATATACAAGAACGGCCACCCTAACACGTACACGAACGCCCACCCTAACACATGTACATGATAACCCACCCAAACACTTAGATGAACACCCATCCTAACACGCATACATGAACGCCCACCCTAACACACATACATGAACGCCCACCCTAACACATACATGAACGCCCAATCTAACACATACATGAACCCCCACCCTAACACACATACAAGAACGCCCTCCCTAACACACATACATAAACACCCACCCTAAAAAATATACATGAACGCCCAGCCTAACACACATACATGAATGCCCACTCAAACACACATACATGAACGCCCACGCTAACACATATCCAAGAACGCCCACCCTAATACATGTCCATGATAGCCCACCATAGCATCCACATGAACGCCCACCCTAACACACATACATGAACGCCCACCCTAACACACATACATGAACGCCCACCCTAACACACATACATGAACGCCCACCCTAACACATACATGAACGCCCACCCTAACACACATACATTAATGCCCACCCTAGCACACATATATGAATGCCCACCCTAACACATACATGAGCGCCCACCCTAACACACAAATGAACGCCCACCCTACCACACAAACATGAACGCCCAGCCTAACACACATACATGAATACCCAACCTAAAGCACACATGAACGCCCACCCTAGCACACATACATGAATGCCCACTCAAACACACATACATGAACGCCCACCCTAACACACATACATGAATACCCACCCGAACACATACATGAACGCCCACCCTAACACACATACATGAACGCCCACCCTAACACACATACATGAGCGCCCACCCTAACACACATACATGAATGCCCACCATAACACACACATGACGCCCACCCTAGCACACACATGAACGCCCACTCTAACACACATACATGAACGCCCACCCTAATAAACATACATCAACACCCACCCTAATACACACACACAAGAACACCCACCGTAACACACATAAATGAATGCCCACCCTACCACATTTACATGAACGCCCAACCTAACACACATGAACGCCCACCCTAACACATATACATGAACGCCCACCCTAACACACATACATGAACGCCCACCCTAACACATACATGAACGCCCACCCTAACACACATACATGAACGCCCACCCTAACACATACATGAACGCCCACTCTAACACACATACATGAACGCCCACCCTAGCAAACATATATGAATGCCCACCCTAACATATACATGAGCGCCCACCCTAACACACACATGAACGCCCACCCTACCACACAAACATGAACGCCCAGCCTAACACACACATGAACCCCCACACTAACACACATACATGAATGCCCACTCAAACACATAGACATGAACTCCCACCATAACACACATACATGAATGCCCACCCGAACACATACATGAACGCCCACCCTAAAACACATACATGAACGCCCACCCTAACACACATACATGAGCGCCCACCTTAACACACATACATGAATGCCCACCATAACACACACATGAACGCCCACCCTAAAACACACATGAACGCCCACTCTAACACACATACATGAACGCCCACCCTAATAAACATACATCAACACCCACCCTAGCACACACACACAAGAACACCCACCCTAACACACATAAATGAATGCCCACCCTACCACATATACATGAACGCTCAACCTAACACACATGCATAAACGACCACCTTAACACATACATGAACACCCACCTTAACATATATACAAGAACGGCCACCCTAACACGTACACGAACGCCCACCCTAACACATGTACATGATAACCCACCCAAAAACTTACATGAACACCCATCCTAACACACATACATGAACGCCCACCCTAACACACATACATGAGCGCCCACCCTAACACATACATGAACGCCCAATCTATCACATACATGAACCCCCACCCTAACACACATACAAGAACGCCCTCCCTAACACACATACATGAACACCCACCCTAACAAATATACATGAACGCCCAGCCTAACACACATACATGAACGCCCACCCTAACACACACACATGAATGCCCACCCTAACACACATGCATAAACGCCCACTCTAACACATACATGAACACCCACACTAACACAGATACATGAACGCCCACCTTAACACACATATATGAACGCCCACCCTAACACATATACATGAACGCACACCCTAGCACACACATTAACGACCACCCTAACACACACATGAATGCCCACCCTAACACACACATGAACGCCCACCCTAACACACATACATGAACGCCCACCCTAACACATACATGAACGCCCACCCTAACACACATACATTAATGCCCACCCTAACACATATACATGAATGCCCACCCTAGCACACATATATGAATGACCACCCTAACACATACATGAGCGCCCACCCTAACACAAAAATGAACGCCCACCCTAACACACAAACATGAACGCCCAGCCTAACACACATACATGAATAGCCAACCTAAAGCACACATGAACGCCCACCCTAACACACATACATGAATACCCACCGAACACATACATGAACGCCCACCCTAACACACATACATGAACGCCCACCCTAACATACATACATGAGCGCCCACCCTAACACACATACATGAATGCCCACCCTAACACACACATGAACGCCAACTCTAACACATATACATGAACGCCCACCCTAATAAAAATACATCAACACCCACCCTAATACACACACACAAGAACACCCACCATAACACACATAAATGAATGCCCACCCTACCACATTTACATGAACGCCCAACCTAACACACATGAACGCCCACCCTAACACATATCCAAGAACATCCACCCTAACACATATCCATGATAACCCACCATAACACCCACATGAACGCCCACCCTAACACATATACATGAACGTCCACACTAACACACATACATGAACGCCCACCCTAACACATACATGAACGCCCACCCTAACACACATACATTAATGCCCACCCTAACACACATACATGAACGCCCACCCTAGCAAACATATATGAATGCCCACCCTAACATATACATGAGCGCCCACCCTAACACACTCATGAACGCCCACCCTACCACACAAACATGAACGCCCAGCCTAACACACATATGAACGCCCACCCTAACACACATACATGAATGCCCTCTCAAACACATAGACATGAACTCCCACCATAACACACATACATGAATGCCCACCCGAACACATACATGAACGCCCACCCTAAAACACATACATGAACGCCCACCCTAACACACATACATGAACGCCCACCCTAACACACATACATGAATGCCCACCATAACACACACATGAACACCCACCCTAAAACACACAGGAACGCCCACTCTAACACACATACATGAACGCCGACCCTAATAAACATACATCAACACCCACCCTAGCACACACACACAAGAACACCCACCCTAACACACATAAATGAAAGCCCACCCTACCACATTTACATGAACGCTCAACCTAACACACATGCATAAACGCCCACCCTAACACATACATGAACACCCACCTTAGCATATATACAAGAACGGCCACCCTAACACGTACACGAACGCCCACCCTAACACATGTACATGATAACCCACCCAAACACTTACATGAACACCCATCCTAACACGCATACATGAACGCCCACCCTAACACACATACATGAACGCCCACCCTAACACATACATAAACGTCCAATCTAACACATACATGAACACCCACACTAACACAGATACATGAACGCCCACCCTAACACATATACATGAACGCCCACCCTAGCACACACATTAACGACCACCCTAACAAACACATGAATGCCCACCCTAACACACACATGAATGCCCACCCTAACACACAAATGAACGCTCACCCTAACACACATACATGAATGCACACCCTAGCACACACAAGAATGCCCACCCTAACACACATACATGAACGCCCACCCTAACACACATACATGAACGTCCACCCTATGACACATACATGAATGCCCACCCTAACATACATACATGAACGCCCACCCTACCACACATACATGAATGCCCACCGTAACACACACATGAACGCCCACCCTAACACATACAAGAACGCCCACCCTAACACACATACATGAACGCCCACCCTAACACATACAAGAACGCCCACCCTAACATACATACATGAACGCCCACCCTAACACACATACATGAACGCCCACCCTAACACACATACATGAACGCCCACCCTAACACATACATGAACGCCCACCCTAACACACATACATGAACGCCAACCCTAATACACATACATGTATGCCCACTCTAACACACACATGAACGCCCACCCTAACACATACATGAAAGCCCAACCTAACACACATACATGAACGCCCACCCTAACACACATACATGAATGCCCACTCAAACACACATACATGAACGCCCACCCTAAACCATATCCAAGAACGCCCACCCTAACACATGTCCATGATAGCCCACCATAACACTCACATGAACGCCCACCCTAACACATACATGAACGCCCACCCTATCACACATACATGAACGCCCACCCTAATCAACATACATCAACACCCACCCTAATACACACACACAAGAACACCCACCCTAACACACATAAATGAATGCCCACCCTACCACATTTACATGAACGCCCAACCTAACACACATGAACGCCCTCCCTAACACATATCCAAGAACGCCCACCCTATCACATGTCCATGATAACCCACCATAACACCCACATGAACGCCCACCCTAATACACATACATGAACGCCCACCCTAACACATACATGAACGCCCACCCTAACACACATACATTAATGCCCACCCTAACACACATACATGAACGCCCACCCTACCACACAAACATGAACGCCCAGCCTAACACACACATGAACGCCCACCCTAACACACATACATGAATGCCCACTCAAACACATAGACATGAACTCCCACCATAACACACATACATGAATGCCCACCCGAACACATACATGAACGCCCACCCTAAAACACATACAAGAACGCCTACCCTAACACACATACATGAACGCCCACCCTAACACACATACATGAATGTCCACCATAACACACACATGAACGCCCACCCTAAAACACACATGAACGCCCACTCTAACACACATACATGAACGCCCACCCTAATAAACATACATCAACACCCACCCTAGCACACACACACAAGAACACCCATCCTAACACACATAAATGAATGCACACCCTACCACATATACATGAACGCTCAACCTAACACACATGCATAAACGCCCACCCTAACACATACATGAACACCCACCTTAACATATATACAAGAACGGCCACCCTAACACGTACACGAACGCCCACCATAACACATGTACATGATAACCCACCCAAACACTTACATGAACACCCATCCTAACACGCATACATGAACGCCCACCCTAACACACATACATGAGCGCCCACCCTAACACATACATGAACGCCCAATCTAACACATACATGAACCCCCACCCTAACCCACATACAAGAACGCCCTCTCTAACACACATACATAAACACCCACCCTAACAAATATACATGAACGCCCAGCCTAACACACATACATGAACGCCCACACTAACACACACACATGAATGCCCACCCTAACACACATGCATAAACGCCCACTCTAACACATACATGAACACCCACACTAACACAGATACATGTACGCCCACCCTAAAACACATATATGAACGCCCACCCTAACACATATACATGAACGCCCACCCTAGCACACACATTAACGACCACCCTAACACACACATGCATGCCCACCCTAACACACATATGAATGCCCACCCTAACACACAAATGAACGCTCACCCTAACACACATACATGAATGCACACCCTAGCACACACAAGAATGCCCACCCTAACACACATACATGAACGCCCACCCTAACACACATACATGAACGTCCACCCTATGACACATACATGCATGCCCACCCTAACATACATACATGAACGCCCACCCTACCACACATACATGAATGCCCACCCTAACACACACATGAATGCCCACCCTAACACATACAAGAACGTCAACCCTAACACATACAAGAACGCCAACCCTAACACACATACATGAACGCCCACCTTAACATACATACATGAAAGCCCATCCTAACACACATACATGAACGCCCACCCTAACACACATACATGAATGCCCACTCAAGCACACATACATGGACGCCCACCCTAACACATATCCAAGAACGCCCACCCTAACGCATGTCCATGATAGCCCACCATAACAACCACATGAACGCCCACCCTAACACACATACATGAACGCCCACCCTAACACACATACATGAACGCCCACCCTAACACACATACATGAACGCCCACCCTAACACATACATGAACGCCCACCCTAACACACATACATTAATGCCCACCCTAACAAACATACATGAATGCCCACCCTAGCACACATATATGAATGACCACCCTAACACATACATGAGCGCCCACCCTAACACAAAAATGAACGCCCACCCTACCACACAAACATGAACGCCCAGCCTAACACACATACATGAATACCCAACCTAAAACACACATGAACGCCCACCCTAACACACATACATGAATACCCACCCTAACACACATACATGAACGCCCACCCTAACACACATACATGAACGCCCACCCTAACATACATACATGAGCGCCCACCCTAACACACATACATGAATGCCCACCCTAACACACACATGAACGCCAACTCTAACACATATACATGAACGCCCACCCTAATAAACATACATCAACACCCACCCTAATACACACACACAAGAACACCCACCATAACACACATAAATGAATGCCCACCCTACCACATTTACATGAACGCCCAACCTAACACACATGAACGCCCACCCTAACACATATCCATGATAACCCACCATAACACCCACATGAACGCCCACCCTAACACATATACATGAACGTCCACCCTAACAAACATACATGAACGCCCACCCTAACACATACATGAACGCCCACCCTAACACACATACATTAATGCCCACCCTAACACACATACATGAACGCCCACCCTAGCAAACATATATGAATGCCCACCCTAACATATACATGAGCGCCCACCCTAACACACTCATGAACGCCCACCCTACCATACAAACATGAACGCCCAGCCTAACACACACATGAACGCCCACCCTAACACACATACATGAATGCCCTCTCAAACACATAGACATGAACTCCCACCATAACACACATACATCAATGCCCACCCGAACACATACATGAACGCCCACCCTAAAACACATACATGAACGCCCACCCTAGCACACATACATGAGCGCCCACCCTAGCACACATACATGATTGCCCACCATAACACACACATGAACGCCCACCCTAAAACACACATGAACGCCCACTCTAACACACATACATGAACGCCGACCCTAATAAACATACATCAACACCCACCCTAGCACACACACACAAGAACACCCACCCTAACACACATAAATGAATGCCCACCCTACCACATTTACATGAACGCTCAACCTAACACACATGCATAAACGCCCACCCTAACACATACATGAACACCCACCTTAGCATATATACAAGAACGGCCACCCTAACACGTACACGAACGCCCACCCTAACACATGTACATGATAACCCACCCAAACACATACATAAACGCCCAATCTAACACATAAATGAACCCCCACCCTAACACACATACAAGAACGCCCTCCCTAACACACATACATAAACACCAACCCTAAAAAATATACATGAACGCCCAGCCTAACACACATACATGAACGCCCACCCTAACACACACACATGAATGCCCACCCTAACACACATGCATAAACGCCCACTCTAACACATACATGAACAACAACACTAACACAGATACATGAACGCCCACCCTAACACATATACATGAACGCCCACCCTAACACACACATGAATGCCCACCCTAACACACAAATGAACGCTCACCCTAACACACATACATGAATGCACACCCTAGCATACACAAGAATACCCACCCTAACACACATACATGAACGCCCACCCTAACACACATACATGAACGTCCACCCTATGACACATACATGCATGCCCACCCTAACATACATACATGAACGCCCACCCTACCACACATACATGAATGCCCACCCTAACACACACATGAATTCCCACCCTAACACATACAAGAACGGCAACCCTAACACACATACATGAACGACAACACTAACATACATACATGAACGCCAACCCTAACACACATACATGAACGCCCACCCTAACACACATACATGAATGCCCACCCTAACACACACACATGAACGCCAACCCTAACACACATACATGAACGACAACCCTAATACACATACATGAATGCCCACTCTAACACACACATGAACGCCCACCCTGACACATATATGAAAGCCCACCCTAGCACACATACATGAACGCCCACCCTAACACACATACATGAATGCCCACTCAAACACACATACATGAACGCCCACCTTAAAACATATCCAAGAACGCCCACCCTAACACATGTCCATGATAGCCCACCATAACACCCACATGACCGCCCACCCTAACACACATACATGAACGCCCACCCTAATAAACATACATCAACACCCATCCTAATACACACACACAAGAACACCCACCATAACACATATAAATGAATGCCCACCCTACCACATGTACATGAACGCCCAACCTAACACACATGAACGCCCACCCTAACACATATCCAAGAACGCTCTCCCTAACACATGTCCATGATAACCCACCATAACACCCACATGAACGCCCATTCTAACACACATACATGAACGCCCACCCTAACACACATACATGAACGCCCACCCTAACACATACATGAACGCCCATCCTAACACACATACATTAATGCCCACCCTAACACACATACATAAACGCCCACCCTAGCACTAATATATGAATGCCCGCCCTAACATATACATGAGCACCCACCCTAACACACACATGAACGCTCATCCTACCACACAAACATGAACGCCCAGCCTAATACACACATGAATGCCCACCCTAACACACATACATGAATGCCCACTCAAACACATAGACATGAACTCCCACCATAACACACATACATGAATGCCCACCCGAACACATACATGAACGCCCACCTTAAAACACATACATGAACGCCCACCCTAACACACATACATGAGCGCCCACCCTAACACACATACATGAATGCCCACCATAACACACACATGAACGCCCACCCTAAAACACACATGAACGCCCACTCTAACACACATACATGAACGCCCACCCTAATAAACATACATCAACACCCACCCTAGCACACACACACAAGACCACCCACCCTAACACACATAAATGAATGTCCACCCTACCACATATACATGAACGCCCAACCTAACACACATGAAGGCCAACCCTAACACACCTACATGAACGCTCACCTTAACACATACATGAATGCCCATCCTAACATATACATGAACGCCCATCCTAACACACAAACATGAATACCCACCCTAACACACATACATGAATGCCCACCCTAACACACATACATGAACGCCCACCCTAACACACATACATGAACGCCCACCCTAACACATACATGAACGCCACACTAACACACATACATGAACACCCACCCTAACACACATACATGAACGCCCACCCTAACACACATAAATAAAAGCCCACCCTAACACACATACATGAACATCCACCCTATCACACATGAACGCCCATCCTATCACACATACATGAATGCCCACCCTAACACACATACATGAATACCCAACCTAAAGCACACATGAACGCCAACCCTAACAGACTCACATGAATGCCCAGCCTAACACACATACATGAACGCCATCCCTAACGCACATACATGAATGCCCACCCTAACACACATACATGAACGCCCACCCTAACACACATACATGAACTCCCACCCTAACACACATACATGAATGCCCACTATAACACACATGAATGTCCACCCTAACACACACATGAACGCCCACCCTAACACACATACATGAACGCCCACACTAACACACATATATGAACGCCCACCCTAACGCATATATATGAATGCCCATCCTGCAACACATACATGAATACCCACCCTAACACACATACATGAACACCCACTCAAACACACCTACATGAATCCCCACACTAACACACATACATGAACGCCCACCCTAACACATAAATGAACGCCCTCACTAACACATACATGAACCCCCACCCTAACACACATACATGAACGCCCTCACTAACACACATACATGAACACCCATCCTAACACATATACATGAACGCCCAGCCTAACACACATACATGAACGCCCACACTAACACACACACATGAATGCCCACCCTAACACACATGCATGAACTCCAACCCTAACACATACATGAACACCCACACTAACACAGATACATGAACGCCCACCCTATCACACATACATGAATGCCCACCCTAACATACATACATGAACGCCAACCCTAACACACATACATGAATGCCACCCTAACACACATGGATGCCCACCCTAACACAGACATGAACGCCCACCCTAACACATACAAGAACGCCCACCCTAACACACACACATGAACGCCCACTCTAACGCACATACATGAATGCCCACCCTAACACACATACATGAACGCCCACCCTAACACACATACATGAAAGCCAACCTTAACATACATACATGAATGCCCACCCTAACACACACATGAACGCCCACCCTAACACATACATGAAATCCCAACCTAACACACATACATGAACGCCCACCCTAACACACATACATGAACGCCCATCCTAACACACATACATGAACGCCCACCCTAACATATATACATGAACGCTCACCCTAGGACACATAAATGAATGCCCATCCTAACGCACATACACGAATGCCCATCCTAACACACATACATGAACACCCACCTAACACACATACATGAATGCCCACCATAACACACATACATAAAGTCCCACCCTAACACACATACATGAACGCCCACCCTAACATACATACATGAACGCCCACCATAACACATACATGAACGCCACCCTAACAAACATACATGAACACCCACCCTAACACACATACGTTGGCGCCCACCCTAACACACATAAATGAAAGCCCACCCTAACACACATACATGAACATCCACCCTATCACACATGAATGCCCACCCTAACACACATACATGAATACCCGACCTAAAACACACATGAATGCCCACCCTAACACACACACATAAATGCCCACCCTAACACACATACATGAACATCCACCCTATCACACATAAATGCCCACCCTAACACACATACATGAATACACGACCTAAAACACACATGAACACCCACCCTAACACACATAAATCAAGGCCCACCCTAACACACATACATCAACGTTCACCCGAAGACACATACATGAATGTCCATCCTACCGCACATACATGAATGCCCATCCTAACACACATAAACTGAACACCACCCTAACACACATACATGAATGCCCACCCTAACACACCAACATGAACGCCCACCCTAACACATACATGAACGTAACCCTAACAAACATACATGAACACCCACCCTAACACACATACATGAACGCCCACCCTAACACACATAAATGAAAGCCCACCCTAACACACATACATGAACATCCCTCCTATCACACATGAACGCCCATCCTATCACACATACATGAATGCCCAACCTAACACACATACATGAATACCCAACCTAAAACACACATCAACGCCCACCCTAACACACACACATGAATGCCCACCCTAACACACATACATGAACTCCCACCCTAACACACATACAAGAATGCCCACCCTTACACACACATGAATGCCCACCCTTACACACAAACATGAACTCCCACCCTAACACACACATGAACGTCTACCCTAGCAAACACATGAACGTCCACCCTAACCCACATGAACGCCCACTCTAAAACACATGAATGCCCACCCTAACACACACATGAATGCCCACCCTAACACACATACATGAACGCCCGCTCTTAACACACATACATGAACGCCCACCCTAGCACACACATGAACGACCACCCTAACACACACATGAATGCCCACCATAACACACAAATGAACGCTCACCCTAACACACATACATGAATGCACACCCTAGCACACACAAGAATGCCCACCCTAACACACATACATGAACGCCCACCCTAACACACATACATGAACGTCCACCCTATGACACATACATGAATGCCCACCCTAACATTTATACATGAACGCCCACCCTACCACACATACATGAATGCCCACCCTAACACACACATGAACGCCCACCCTAACACATACAAGAACACCCACCCTAACACACATACATGAACGCCCACCCTAACATACATACATGAACGCCCACCCTAACACACATACATGAACGCCCACCCTAACACACATACATGAACGCCCACCCTAACACATACATGAACGCCCACCCTAACACACATACATTAATGCCCACCCTAACACACATACATGAATGCCCACCCTAACACATACATGAGCGCCCACCCTAACACAAAAATGAACGCCCACCCTACCACATAAACATGAACGCCCAGCCTAACACACATACATGAATGCCCACCCTAACACACACATGAACGCCCACCCTAACACATACAAGAACTCCCACCCTAACACACACACATGAACGCCAACCCTAACACACATACATGAATGCCACCCTAACACACATGGATGCCCACCCTAACACAGACATGAACGCCCACCCTAACACATACAAGAACGCCCACCCTAACACACACACATGAACGCCCACTCTAACGCACATACATGAATGCCCACCCTAACACACATACATGAACGCCCACCCTAACACACATACATGAAAGCCAACCTCAACATACATACATGAATGCCCACCCTAACACACACATGAACGCCCACCCTAACACATACATGAAATCCCAACCTAACACACATACATGAACGCCCACCCTAACACACATACATGAACGCCCATCCTAACACACATACATGAACGCCCACCCTAACATATATACATGAACGCTCACCCTAGGACACATAAATGAATGCCCATCCTAACGCACATACACGAATGCCCATCCTAACACACATACATGAACACCCACCTAACACACATACATGAATGCCCACCATAACACACATACATAAAGTCCCACCCTAACACACATACATGAACGCCCACCCTAACATACATACATGAACGCCCACCATAACACATACATGAACGCCACCCTAACAAACATACATGAACACCCACCCTAACACACATACGTTGGCGCCCACCCTAACACACATAAATGAAAGCCCACCCTAACACACATACATGAACATCCACCCTATCACACATGAATGCCCACCCTAACACACATACATGAATACCCGACCTAAAACACACATGAATGCCCACCCTAACACACACACATAAATGCCCACCCTAACACACATACATGAACATCCACCCTATCACACATAAATGCCCACCCTAACACACATACATGAATACACGACCTAAAACACACATGAACACCCACCCTAACACACATAAATCAAGGCCCACCCTAACACACATACATCAACGTTCACCCTAAGACACATACATGAATGTCCATCCTAACGCACATACATGAATGCCCATCCTAACACACATAAAATGAACACCACCCTAACACACATACATGAATGCCCACCCTAACACACATACATGAACGCCCACCCTAACACATACATGAACGTCACCCTAACAAACATACATGAACACCCACCCTAACACACATACATGAACGCCCACCCTAACACACATAAATGAAAGCCCACCCTAACACACATACATGAACATCCCTCCTATCACACATGAACGCCCATCCTATCACACATACATGAATGCCCAACCTAACACACATACATGAATACCCAACCTAAAACACACATGAACGCCCACCCTAACACACACACATGAATGCCCACCCTAACACACATACATGAACTCCCACCCTAACACACATACAAGAATGCCCACCCTTACACACACATGAATGCCCACCCTTACACACAAACATGAACTCCCACCCTAACACACACATGAACGTCTACCCTAGCAAACACATGAACGTCCACCCTAACACACATGAACGCCCACTCTAAAACACATGAATGCCCACCCTAACACACACATGAATGCCCACCCTAACACACATACATGAACGCCCGCTCTTAACACACATACATGAACGCCCACCCTAGCACACACATGAACGACCACCCTAACACACACATGAATGCCCACCATAACACACAAATGAACGCTCACCCTAACACACATACATGAATGCACACCCTAGCACACACAAGAATGCCCACCCTAACACACATACATGAACGCCCACCCTAACACACATACATGAACGTCCACCCTATGACACATACATGAATGCCCACCCTAACATTTATACATGAACGCCCACCCTACCACACATACATGAATGCCCACCCTAACACACACATGAACGCCCACCCTAACACATACAAGAACACCCACCCTAACACACATACATGAACGCCCACCCTAACATACATACATGAACGCCCACCCTAACACACATACATGAACGCCCACCCTAACACACATACATGAACGCCCACCCTAACACATACATGAACGTCCACCCTAACACACATACATTAATGCCCACCCTAACACACATACATGAATGCCCACCCTAACACATACATGAGCGCCCACCCTAACACAAAAATGAACGCCCACCCTACCACATAAACATGAACGCCCAGCCTAACACACATACATGAATGCCCACCCTAACACACACATGAACGCCCACCCTAACACATACAAGAACTCCCACCCTAACACACACACATGAACGCCCACTCTAACGCACATACATGAATGCCCACCCTAACACACATACATGAACGCCCACCCTAACACACATACATGAAAGCCAACCTTAACATACATACACGAATGCCCACCCTAACACACACATGAACGCCCACCCTAACACATACATGAAATCCCAACCTAACACACATACATGAACGCCCACCCTAACACACATACATGAACGCCCATCCTAACACACATACATGAACGCCCACCCTAACATATATACATGAAAGCTCACCCTAGGACACATAAATGAATGCCCATCCTAACGCACATACACGAATTCCCATCCTAACACACATACATGAACACCCACCTAACACACATACATGAATTCCAACCATAACACACATACATAAAGTCCCACCCTAACACACATACATGAACGCCCACCCTAACATACATACATGAACGCCCACCGTAACACATACATGAACGCCACCCTAACAAACATACATGAACACCCACCCTAACACACATACGTGGGAGCCCACCCTAACACACATAAATGAAAGCCCACCCTAACACACATACATGAACATCCACCCTATCACACATGAATGCCCACCCTAACACACATACATGAATACCCGACCTAAAACACACATGAATGCCCACCCTAACACACACACATAAATGCCCACCCTAACACACATACATGAACTCTCACCCTAACACACATACAAGAATGCCCACCATAACACACACATGAATGCCCACCCTAACACACAAACATGAACGCCCACCCTAACACACACATGAACTTCTACCCTAGCAAACACATGAACGTCCACCCTAACACACATATGAACACCCACCTTAACACACACATGAATGCCCACCCTAACACACACATGAACACCCACCCTAACACACATAAATCAAGGCCCACCCTAACCCACATACATCAACGTTCACCCTAAGACACATACATGAATGTCCATCCTAACGCACATACATGAATGCCCATCCTAACACACATAAAATGAACACCACCCTAACACACATACATGAATGCCCACCCTAACACACATACATGAACGCCCACCCTAACACATACATGAACGTCACCCTAACAAACATACATGAACACCCACCCTAACACACATACATGAACGCCCACCCTAACACACATAAATGAAAGCTCACCCTAACACACATACATGAACATCCCTCCTATCACACATGAACGCCCATCCTATCACACATACATGAATGCCCAACCTAACACACATACATGAATACCCAACCTAAAACACACATGAACGCCCACCCTAACACACACACATGAATGCCCACCCTAACACACATACATGAACTCCCACCCTAACACACATACAAGAATGCCCACCCTTACACACACATGAATTCCCACCCTTACACACAAACATGAACTCCCACCCTAACACACACATGAACGTCTACCCTAGCAAACACATGAACATCCACCCTAACACACACATGAACGCCCACCCTAAAACACATGAATGCCCACCCTAACACACACATGAATGCCCACCCTAACACACATACATGAACGCCCGTCTTAACACACATACATGAACGCCCACCCTAGCACACACATGAACGACCACCCTAACACACACATGAATGCCCACCATAACACACAAATGAACGCTCACCCTAACACACATACATGAATGCACACCCTAGCACACACAAGAATGCCCACCCTAACACACATACATGAACGCCCACCCTAACACACATACATGAACGTCCACCCTATGACACATACATGAATGCCCACCCTAACACACATACATGAACGCCCACCCTAACACACATACATGAACGCCCACCCTAACACACACATGAACGCCCACCCTAACACATACAAGAACACCCACCCTAACACACCTACATGAACGCCCACCCTAACATACATACATGAACGCCCACCCTAACACACATACATGAACGCCCACCCTAACACACATACATGAACGCCCACCCTAACACATACATGAACGCCCACCCTCACACACATACATTAATGCCCACCCTAACACACATACATGAATGCCCACCCTAGCACACATATATGAATGACCACCCTAACACATACATGAGCGCCCACCCTAACACAAAAATGAACGCCCACCCTACCACATAAACATGAACGCCCAGCCTAACACACATACATGAATGCCCACCCTAACACACACATGAACGCCCACCCTAACACATACAAGAACTCCCACCCTAACACACATACATGAACGCCCACCCTAACATACATACATGAACGCCCACCCTAACACACATACATGATCGCCCACCCTAACACACATACATGATTGCCCACCCTAACACACATACATGAACGCCAACCCTAATACACATACATGTATGCCCACTCTAACACACACATCAACGCCCACCCTAACACATACATGAAAGCCCAACCTAACACACATACATGAACGCCCACCCTAACACACATACATGAATGCCCACTCAAACACACATACATGAACGCCCACCCTAAACCATATCCAAGAACGCCCACCCTAACACATGTCCATGATAGCCCACCATAACACTCACATGAACGCCCACCCTAACACATACATGAACGCCCACCCTAACACACATACATGAACGCCCACCCTAATCAACATACATCAACACACACCCTAATACACACACACAAGAACACCCACCCTAACACACATAAATGAATGCCCACCCAACCACATTTACATGAACGCCCAACCTAACACACATGAACGCCCTCCCTAAAACATATCCAAGAACGCCCACCCTAACACATGTCCATGATAACCCACCATAACACCCACATGAACGCCCACCCTAATACACATACATGAACGCCCACCCTAACACATACATGAACGCCCACCCTAACACACATACATTAATGCCCACCCTAACACACATACATGAACGCCCACCCTAGCACACATATATGAATGCCCACCCTAACATATACATGACCGCCCACTCTAACACACACATGAACGCCCACCCTACCACACAAACATGAACGCCCAGCCTAACACACACATGAACGCCCACCCTAACACACATACATGAATGCCCACTCAAACACATAGACATGAACTCCCACCATAACACACATACATGAATGCCCACCATAACACACACATGAACGCCCACCCTAAAACACACATGAACGACCACTCTAACACACATACATGAACGCCCACCCTAATAAAAATACATCAACACCCACCCTAGCACACACACACACGAACACCCATCCTAACACACATAAATGAATGCCCACCCTACCACATATACATGAACGCTCAACCTAACACACATGCATAAACGCCCACCTTAACGCATACATGAACACCCACCTTAACATATATACAAGAACGGCCACCCTAACACGTACACGAACGCCCACCCTAACACATGGACATGATAACCCACCCAAACACTTACATGAACACCCATCCTAACACGCATACATGAACGCCCACCCTAACACACATACATGAACGCCCACCCTAACACATACATGAACGCCCAATCTAACACATACATGAACCCCCACCCTAACACACATACAAGAACGCCCTCCCTAACACACATACATGAACACCCACCCTAACAAATATACATGAACGCCCAGCCTAACACACATACATGAACGACCACCCTAACACACGCACAAGAATGCCCACCCTAACACACATGCATAAACGCCCACTCTAACACATACATGAACACCCACACTAACACAGATACATGAACGCCCACCGTAACACATATACATGAACGCCCACCCTAGCACACACATGAACGACCACCCTAAAACACACATGAATGCCCACCCTAAAACACACATGAATGCCCACCCTAACACACAAATGAACGCTCACCCTAACACACATACATGATTGCACACCCTAGCACACACAAGAATGCCCACCCTAACACACATACATGAACACCCACCCTAATACACATACATGAACGTCCACCCTATGACACATACATGAATGCCCACCCTAACATACATACATAAACGCCCACCCTACCACACATACATGAATGCCCACCCTAACACACACATGAACGCCCACCCTAACACATACAAGAACGCCAACCCTAACACACATACATGAACGCCCACACCCTAACATACATACATGAACGCCCACCCTAACACACATACATGAACGCCCACCCTAACACACATACATGAATGCCCACCCTAACACACACACATGAACGCCCACCCTAACACACATACATGAACGCCAACCCTAATACACATACATGAATGCCCACTCTAACACACACATGAACGCCCACCCTAACACATACATGAAAGCCCACCCTAACACACATACATGAACGCCCACCCTAATACACATACATGAATGTCCACTCAAACACACAAACATGAACGCCCACCCTAACACATATGCAAGAACGCCCACCCTAACACATGTCCATGATAGCCCACCATAGCATCCACATGAACGCCCACCCTAACACACATACATGAACTCCCACCCTAACACACATACATGACCGCCCACCCTAACACATAAATGAACGCCCACCCTAACACACATACATTAATGTCCACCCTAACACACATACATGAATGCCCCCCCTAGCACACATATATAAATGCCCACCCTAACACATACATGAGCGCCCACCCTAACACACAAATGAACGCCCACCCTACCACACAAACATGAACACCCAGCCTAACACACATACATGAATATCCAACTTAAAGCACACATGAATGCCCACCCTAGCACACATACATGAACGCCCACCCTAACACACATACATGAATACCCACCCGAACACATACATGAACGCCCACCCTAACACACATACATGAACGCCCACCCTAACACACATACATGAGCGCCCACCCTAACACACATACATGAATGCCCACCATAACACACACATGAACGCCCACCCTAACACACACATGAACGCCCACTCTAACACACATACATGAACGCCCACCCTAATAAACATACATCAACACCCACCCTAATACACACACACAAGAACACCCACCATAACACACATAAATGAATGCCCACCCTTCCACATTTACGTGAACGCCCAACCTAACACACATGAACGCCCACCCTAACACATATCCCAGAACGCCCACCCTAACACATATCCATGATAACCCACCATAACACCCACATGAACGCCCACCCTAACACATATACATGAACGCCCACCCTAACACACATACATGAACGCCCACCCTAACACATACATGAACGCCCACCCTAACACACATACATTAATGCCCACCCTTATACACATACATGAACGCCCACCCTAGCAAACATATATGAATGCCCACCCTAACATATACATGAGCGCCCACCCTAACACACACATGAACGCCCACCCTACCACACAAACATGAACACCCAGCCTAACACACACATGAACGCCCACCCTAACACACATACATGAATGCCCACTCAAACACATAGACATGAACTCCCACCATAACACACATACATGAATGCCCACCCGAACACATACATGAACGCCCACCCTAAAACACATACATGAACGCCCACCCTAACACACATACATGAGCGCCCACCCTAACACACATACATGAATGCCCACCATAACACACACATAAACGCCCACCCTAAAACACACATGAACGCCCACTCTAACACACATACATGAACGCCCACCCTAATAAACATACATCAACACCCACACTAGCACACACACACAAGAACATCCACAATAACACACATAAATGAATGCCCACCCTACCGCATATACATGAACGCTCAACCTAACACACATGCATAAACGCCCACCCTAACACATACATGAACACCCACCTTAACATATATACAAGAACGGCCACCCTAACACGTACACGAACGCCCACCCTAACACATGTACATGATAACCCACCCAAACACTTACATGAACACCCATCCTAACACGCATACATGAACGCCCACCCTAACACACATACATGAACGCCCACCCTAACACATACATGAACGCCCAATCTAACACATACATGAACCCCCACCCTAACACACATACAAGAACGCCCTCCCTAACACACATGCATGAACACCCACCCTAACAAATATACATGAACGCCCAGCCTAACACACATACATGAACGCCCACCCTAACACACACACATGAATGCCCACCCTAACACACATGCATAAACGCCCACTCTAACACATACATGAACACCCACACTAACACAGATACATGAACGCCCACCCTAACACACATATATGAACGCACACCCTAACACATATACATGAACGCCCACCCTAGCACACACATTAACGACCACCCTAACACACACATGCATGCCCACCCTAACACACACATGAATGCCCACCCTAACACACAAATGAACGCTCACCCTAACACACATACATGAATGCACACCCTAGCACACACAAGAATGCCCACCCTAACACACATACATGAACGCCCACCCTAACACACATACATGAACGTCCACCCTATGACACATACATGCATGCCCACCCTAACATACCTACATGAATGCCCACCCTAAAACACACATGAATGCCCACCCTAACACACAAATGAACGCTCACCCTAACACACATACATGAATGCACACCCTAGCACACACAAGAATGCCCACCCTAACACACATACATGAACACCCACCCTAATACACATACATGAACGTCCACCCTATGACACATACATGAATGCCCACCCTAACATACATACATAAACGCCCACCCTACCACACATACATGAATGCCCACCCTAACACACACATGAACGCCCACCCTAACATATACAAGAACGCCAACCCTAACACACATACATGAACGCCCACACCCTAACATACATACATGAACGCCCACCCTAACACACATACATGAACGCCCACCCTAACACACATACATGAATGCCCACCCTAACACACACACATGAACGCCCACCCTAACACACATACATGAACGCCAACCCTAATACACATACATGAATGCCCACTCTAACACACACATGAACGCCCACCCTAACACATACATGAAAGCCCACCCTAACACACATACATGAACGCCCACCCTAATACACATACATGAATGTCCACTCAAACACACAAACATGAACGCCCACCCTAACACATATGCAAGAACGCCCACCCTAACACATGTCCATGATAGCCCACCATAGCATCCACATGAACGCCCACCCTAACACACATACATGAACTCCCACCCTAACACACATACATGACCGCCCACCCTAACACATAAATGAACGCCCACCCTAACACACATACATTAATGTCCACCCTAACACACATACATGAATGCCCCCCCTAGCACACATATATGAATGCCCACCCTAACACATACATGAGCGCCCACCCTAACACACAAATGAACGCCCACCCTACCACACAAACATGAACACCCAGCCTAACACACATACATGAATATCCAACTTAAAGCACACATGAATGCCCACCCTAGCACACATACATGAACGCCCACCCTAACACACATACATGAATACCCACCCGAACACATACATGAACGCCCACCCTAACACACATACATGAACGCCCACCCTAACACACATACATGAGCGCCCACCCTAACACACATACATGAATGCCCACCATAACACACACATGAACGCCCACCCTAACACACACATGAACGCCCACTCTAACACACATACATGAACGCCCACCCTAATAAACATACATCAACACCCACCCTAATACACACACACAAGAACACCCACCATAACACACATAAATGAATGCCCACCCTACCACATTTACGTGAACGCCCAACCTAACACACATGAACGCCCACCCTAACACATATCCCAGAACGCCCACCCTAACACATATCCATGATAACCCACCATAACACCCACATGAACGCCCACCCTAACACATATACATGAACGCCCACCCTAACACACATACATGAACGCCCACCCTAACACATACATGAACGCCCACCCTAACACACATACATTAATGCCCACCCTTATACACATACATGAACGCCCACCCTAGCAAACATATATGAATGCCCTCCCTAACATATACATGAGCGCCCACCCTAACACACACATGAACGCCCACCCTACCACACAAACATGAACACCCAGCCTAACACACACATGAACGCCCACCCTAACACACATACATGAATGCCCACTCAAGCACATAGACATGAACTCCCACCATAACACACATACATGAATGCCCACCCGAACACATACATGAACGCCCACCCTAAAACACATACATGAACGCCCACCCTAACACACATACATGAGCGCCCCCCCTAACACACATACATGAATGCCCACCATAACACACACATAAACGCCCACCTTAAAACACACATGAACGCCCACTCTAACACACATACATGAACGCCCACCCTAATAAACATACATCAACACCCACACTAGCACACACACACAAGAACACCCACAATAACACACATAAATGAATGCCCACCCTACCGCATATACATGAACGCTCAACCTAACACACATGCATAAACGCCCACCCTAACACATACATGAACACCCACCTTAACATATATACAAGAACGGCCACCCTAACACGTACACGAACGCCCACCCTAACACATGTACATGATAACCCACCCAAACACTTACATGAACACCCATCCTAACACGCATACATGAACGCCCACCCTAACACACATACATGAACGCCCACCCTAACACATACATGAACGCCCAATCTAACACATACATGAACCCCCACCCTAACACACATACAAGAACGCCCTCCCTAACACACATGCATGAACACCCACCCTAACAAATATACATGAACGCCCAGCCTAACACACATACATGAACGCCCACCCTAACACACACACATGAATGCCCACCCTAACACACATGCATAAACGCCCACTCTAACACATACATGAACACCCACACTAACACAGATACATGAACGCCCACCCTAACACACATATATGAACGCACACCCTAACACATATACATGAACGCCCACCCTAGCACACACATTAACGACCACCCTAACACACACATGCATGCCCACCCTAACACACACATGAATGCCCACCCTAACACACAAATGAACGCTCACCCTAACACACATACATGAATGCACACCCTAGCACACACAAGAATTCTCACCCTAACACACATACATGAACGCCCACCCTAACACACATACATGAACGTCCACCCTATGACACATACATGCATGCCCACCCTAACATACATACATGAATGCCCACCCTAACACACACATGAATGCCCACCCTAACACATACAAGAACGCCAACCCTAACACATACAAGAACGCCAACCCTAACACACATACATGAACGCCCACCCTAACATACATACATGAAAGCCCACCCTAACACACATACATGAACGCCCACCCTAACACACATACATGAATGCCCACTCAAGCACACATACATGAACGCCCACCCTAATACATATCCAAGAACGCCCACCCTAACACATGTCCATGATAGCCCCACCATAACAACCACATGAACGCCCACCCTAACATACATACATGAACGTTCACCCTAACACACATACATGAACGCCCATCCTAACACATACAAGAACGCCCACCCTAACACACATACATGAATGCCCACCCTAACACACATATATGAATGCCCACCCTAACACATACATGAGCGCCCACCTTAACACAAAAATGAACGCCCACCCTACCACACATACATGAATACCCAACCTAAAGCACACATGAACGCCCACCCTAACACACATACATGAATGCCCACTCAAACACACATACATGAACGCCCACCCTAACACACATACATGAATATCCACCGAACACATACATGAACGCCCACCCTAACACACATACATGAACGCCCACCCTAACACACATACATGAGCGCCCACCCTAACACACATACATGAATGCCCACCCTAACACACACATGAACGCCCACTCTAACACACATACATGAACGCCCACCCTAATAAATATACATCAACACCCACCCTAATACACACACACAAGAACACCCACCATAACACACATAAATGAATGCCCACCCTACCACATTTACATGAACGCCCAACCTAACACACATGAACGCCCACCCTAACACATATCCAAGAACGACCACCCTAACACATATCCATGATAACCCACCATAACACCCACATGAACGCCCATCCTAACACATATACATGAACGTCCACCCTAACACACATACATGAACGCCCACCCTAACACATACATGAACGCCCACCCTAACACACATACATTAATGCCCACCCTAACACACATACATGAACGTCCACCCTAGCAAACATATATGAATGCCCACCCTAACATATACATGAGCGCCCACCCTAACACACACATGAACGCCCACCCTACCACACAAACATGAACGCCCAGCCTAACACACACATGAACGCCAACCCTAACACACATACATGAATGCCCACTCAAACACATAGACATGAACTCCCACCATAACACACATACATGAATGCCCACCCGAACACATACATGAACGCCCACCCTAACACACATACATGAGCGCCCACCCTAGCACACATACATGAATGCCCAGCATAGCACACACATGAACGCCCAACCTAAAACACACATGAACGCCCACTCTAACACACATACATGAACGCCCACCCTAATAAACATACATCAACACCCACCCTAGCACACACACACAAGAACACCCACCCTAACACACATAAATGAATGCCCACCCTACCACATATACATGAACGCTCAACCTAACACACATGCATAAACGCCCACCCTAACACATACATGAACACCCACCTTAGCATATATAAAAGAACGGCCACCCTAACACGTACACGAACGCCCACCCTAACACATGTACATGATAACCCATCCAAACACTTACATGAACACCCATCCTAACACGCATACATGAACACCCACCCTAACACACATACATGAACGCCCACCCTAACACATACATGAACGCCTAATCTAACACATACATGAACCCCCACCCTAACACACATACAAGAACGCCCTCCCTAACACACATACATAAACACCCACCCTAAAAAATATACATGAACGCCCAGCCTAACACACATACATGAACGCCCACCCTAACACACACACATGAATGCCCACCCTAACACACATGCATAAACGCATACTCTAACACATACATGAACACCCACACTAACACAGATACATGAACGCCCACCCTAACACATATACATGAACGCCCACCCTAGCACACACATTAACGACCACCCTAACACACACATGAATGCCCACCCTAACACACACATGAATGCCCACCCTAACACACAAATGAACGCTCACCCTAACACACATACATGAATGCACACCCTAGCACACACAAGAATGCCCACCCTAACACACATACATGAACGCCCACCCTAACACGCATACATGAATGCCCACCCTAACACACACATGAACGCCCACCCTAACACATACAAGAACGCCCACCCTAACACACATACATGAACGCCCACCCTAACATACATACATGAACGCCCACCCTAACACACATACATGAACGCCCACCCTAACACACATACATGATTGCCCACCCTTACACACATACATGAACGCCAACCCTAATACACATACATGTATGACCACTCTAACACACACATGAACGCCCACCATAACACATACATGAAAGCCCAACCTAACACACATACATGAACGCCCACCCTAACACATATACATGAATGCCCACTCAAACACACATACATGAATGCACACCCTAACACATACACGAACGCCCACCCTAACACATACATGAACGCCCACCATAACACGGATACATAAACGCCCACCCTAACACACATACATGAACGCCCACCCTAACACACATACATGAATGCCCACTCTAACACACATACAAGAACGTCCACCCTAACACATACATGAATGCCCACCCTAACACACATACATGAATACCCACCCTAACACACATACATGAACGCCCACCCTAACACACATATATGAACACCCACCCTAACACACATACATGAACGTCCACCCTAACACACATAAATGAATGCCCACCCTAACACACATACATGAACGTCCACCCTAACACACATACATGAACGGCCTCCTTAACACATACATATGAATGCCCACCCTAACACATACATGAACGCCCACCCTAACACACATACATGAATGACCATCCTAACACACATGCATTTTATTTTATTTTATTTTTTCCTATAGTCAGGATTTTACAATCCCCTGTACATTACCACCTGACTAGGGTATACAGGGGTATTAAAAAGAAATCAGTGAAAAAATAATGACTATTTCATTTTTTACAAATTAAATTTCAAAAGAGTTACAAAAAAAATTTAAATATTAATTTGAAAAATTAGACTCTCTCTCCATCTCTCATACACACATTTACTCTTTACATTCTGTCTGTTACAACTTGTACATTTTCAAATATTTGCTAATACTGTAAAAAGTGTATTCTTGTTCCTATCATATACAATTGCTTTACAATACCTTTTTAATTCAGGATAATATATATAGGTGCCCAAAATGTTTCATAGGCTTGAACCGTATTATTTTTCTTTGCTATATACTGATCAAAAGATTGATACTTCTTTAAAATCTTATTTTTTAACTCAATTGTGTTTGGTTTTTTTATCAATGTGTGACGTAAAAGTGTCTTTGACATTTATTTCACTGAGTTTGGTGCTGTTTTGACAACTGTTTTACCTGTTTTGTTCAAGTATTGTTATAAATACTGTTATAGTGTCAGCCGGAAACTTTGAGCCGTAATGAAAGCGGGAGGTTTGGCGCTTTAAAATCTGATTCAACCCACCATTTCTTTAGAAATGCCTGTACCAAGTCAGGGTCATTACGGTTTTCACAGTTTTCCGGTTGTTGACTGATTTTGTCTGTCTATATACTTATGAATTTTGACTTTCCCTTTGTAAGATTGTTCGGAGTTCGGTAATTTTGTTATTGCCCTTACACACATTTACTCTCTACATTCTGTCTGTTACAACTTGTACATTTTCAAATATTTGCTAACACTGTAAAAAGTGTATTCTTGTTCCTATCATATACAATTGCTTTACAATACCTTTTTAATTCAGGATAATATATATAGGTGCCCAAAATTTTTCATAGGCTTGAACCGTATTATTTTTCTTTGCTATATACTGATCAAAAGATTGATACTTCTTAATCTTATTTGTTTAACTCAATTGTGTTTGGCTTTGCTTCATTGAGTTTGCATTTGTAAATATAGTTTTTTGTAAGCATTATCAATAAATTCAGCAATAAACTTTTATCCTTACAGCCAAGGAAAATGTTTTCTTTGTTCAAAACAAAATTAACAAAATATAGTTTAAATCTGTTCGAAATAAATTGCCACAATCGATAAGTAATAGGACAATCAAAGAACAAATGTTCAATGGTTTCGTCATTTGCTTTACAAAAGGTACATAAGTGTGTATCTTTTAATTTTATTTTATACAATCAGAGGCTCTCAAGAGCCTGTATCGTTCACCTGGTTATAAAAAGAACCAATTGGTCCTATGTAAAAACTATGTCCTGCAGTGGTAGTCATCTTGGAATTCCGATCAACATAAAAAACACAAAGTTTGTAAAGGACCTTCCAATGATTGATGCACAGTTTAGGTTCAATCAGTGCAATAGCTTGAGAGAAGTACATATTTCTATATTTTCCCCATATGGTCCTGTGTTAATACTATGACCTGTGGTGGTGGCCATCATGGATTTCCGATCGGCATGAAAAACAAAAACTTTGTAGAGGACCTTCCAACGATCATTCCTGGGCAGCTTGATTTCAACTGTCCAAGTGGCTTCAGAGAAGAAGCGTTTTAAAACATTTTTCCCATAGGGTCCAATGTTAAACTAAGTCCTGCCGTAGCCGCCATTTTGAATTTCATATCAGAACAAAAAATGCAAAGTTTGTACAGGACCATCCAATGAACATTCATGTACAGTTTGGCTTTAATCATATTTGTAGTCTCTGAGAAGAAGGCATTTGAACATTTTCCCATAGTGTCCAATGTTAATCTATGTCTTGCGGTGGCGGCCATCTTGGATTTCCGATCGGCATAAAAAACAGATCCTTTGTAGAGGACCTTCCAATGATCATTCCTGGGCAGTTTGCTTTCAATTGTCCAAGTGGTTTCAGAGAAGAAGCGTGTTGAAACATTTTTCCCATAGGGTCCAATGTTAAACTAAGTCCTGCCGTAGCCGCCATTTTGAATTTCATATCAGAACAAAAAATGCAAAGTTTGTACAGGACCATCCAATGAACATTCATGTACAGTTTGGCTTTAATCATATTTGTAGTCTCTGAGAAGAAGGCATTTGAACATTTTCCCATAGTGTCCAATGTTAATCTATGTCTTGCGGTGGCGGCCATCTTGGATTTCCGATCGGCATAAAAAACAGATCCTTTTTAGAGGACCTTCCAATGATCATTCCTGGGCAGTTTGCTTTCAATTGTCCAAGTGGTTTCAGAGAAGAAGCGTGTTGAAACATTTTTCCCATAGGGTCCAATGTTAAACTAAGTCCTGCCGTAGCCGCCATTTTGAATTTCATATCGGAACAAAAAACCTTAAGATTGTAGAGGACCATCCAATGAACATTCATGCTCAGCTTGGCTTTAATCATATTTGTAGTTTCTGAGAAGAAGGCATTTGAACATTTTCCCATAGGGTCCAATGTTAATCTATGTCCTGCGGTGGCGGCCATCTCGGATTTCCGATCGGCATAAAAAACAGATCCGTTGTAGAGGACCTTCCAATGATCATTCCTGAGCAGTTTGGTTTCAGTTGTCCAAGTGGTTTCAGAGAAGAAGCGTTTTGAAACACTTTTCCCATGGGGTCCAATGTTAAACTAAGTCCTGCCGTAGCCGCCATTTTGAATTTCATATCGGAACAAAAAATGCAAAGTTTGTACAGGACTATCCAATGAACATTCATGTACAGTTTGGCTTTAATCATATTTGTAGTTTCTGAGAAGAAGGCATTTGAACATTTTCCCATAGTGTCCAATGTTAATCTATGTCTTGCGGTGGCGGCCATCTTGGATTTCCGATCGGCATAAAAAACAGATCCTTTTTAGAGGACCTTCCAATGATCATTCCTGGGCAGTTTGCTTTCAATTGTCCAAGTGGTTTCAGAGAAGAAGCATTTTGACACATTTTCCCCATAGGGTCCAATGTTAAACTAAGTCCTGCCGTAGCCGCCATTTTGAATTTCATATCGGAACAAAAAACCTTAAGATTGTAGAGGACCATCCAATGAACATTCATGTACAGCTTGACTTTAATCATATTTGTAGTTTCTGAGAAGAAGGCATTTGAACATTTTCCCATAGTGTCCAATGTTAATCTATGTCCTGCGGTGGCGGCCATCTCGGATTTCCGATCGGCATAAAAAACAGATCCGTTGTAGAGGACCTTCCAATGATCATTCCTGAGCAGTTTGGTTTCAGTTGTCCAAGTGGTTTCAGAGAAGAAGCGTTTTGAAACACTTTTCCCATGGGGTCCAATGTTAAACTAAGTCCTGCCGTAGCCGCCATTTTGAATATCATATCGGAACAAAAAATGCAAAGTTTGTACAGGACTATCCAATGAACATTCATGTACAGTTTGGCTTTAATCATATTTGTAGTTTCTGAGAAGAAGGCATTTGAACATTTTCCCATAGTGTCCAATGTTAATCTATGTCTTGCGGTGGCGGCCATCTTGGATTTCCGATCGGCATAAAAAACAGATCCTTTTTAGAGGACCTTCCAATGATCATTCCTGGGCAGTTTGCTTTCAATTGTCCAAGTGGTTTCAGAGAAGAAGCATTTTGAAACATTTTTCCCATAGGGTCCAATGTTAAACTAAGTCCTGCCATAGCCGCCATTTTGAATTTCATATCGGAACAAAAAACCTTAAGATTGTAGAGGACCATCCAATGAACATTCATGTACAGTTTGGCTTTAATCATATTTGTAGTTTCTGAGAAGAAGGCATTTGAACATTTTCCCATAGTGTCCAATGTTAATCTATGTCCTGCGATGGCGGCCATCTTGGATTTCCGATCGGCATAAAAAAACAGAAACTTGGTAAATGACATTCCAATGATCATTCATTTACAGTTTGGGTTCAATCAGTTCATTAGTTTCAGAGAAGAAGATCTTTGACATTTCAGCCAATCAGAGCATATTATTGGCCCTGGCAGCCATGTTGAATATCCGACTGGAACGAAAAATAGAAACTTTGTAGAGGACCACCCAAAGAACATTCCTGCTAAGTTTGGTTCCAATTGGCCCAGTGGTTTCGGAGAAGAAGCTTGAAATGTGAAAGGTTTACAGACGACGGACGCCAAGTGATGACCTTTGGTCCAGGTGAACTATAAATGAATTCGTAGCTATAATCCTATGCAGAAATTTAAACTGAAAGTTTCTCAAATAGGTGTCTGCATGATCTTTTTATAATTACAAAATATTCTGACAAATCAGTAATCTCTATATCCAACAATTCTTCCCATTTCAAAAATCTGTCAGTTGGATTTTGTACAATCTTATCTATAAGACTTCTGTATATAAATTTAGCTTTTTTACAAAAGTATCAGTTGTATCAAAATGAATATCTAAAAGGTTTTCTTTTAAGCAATCTTTGAAAGCTTTCGGAATTCTAGCAATCAATCTATAAAACTTCGGGAAATTGTTAGTTTCTAATTTCTCTTGAATTTGCTCTAAATTATAAAATTGCTTATTTTCATGATTAATAAGATCACTTACAAACTGCACACCTCTGTTTTTCCATAGTAAGTAATATGGAAAATCATCTAAAGAAGAAAAATTCAAAATATCTAATGATAAAATGTCATTAACAGAAGAACCAGTTTGTGGTTTTGCTTCACTGAGACAAAGTAAAACATCACTCCAGAAAGGGTTTTTTAAACTAACAGAAATTTCTCTGAGCTTTTCTTTCTGTAGATATAAAACTCTTTCACCACCATACTGTTTAAGGTCAGTTAAAAATAACTTCTGCCATTTACCCTCTGGATTAGTCAGAAGTATTTTTATCCAACTAAGTTTTAGATAAATTTCCCCCATTAATGTAAGTTTTCTATGTTGCCAGGTCTTTAAAATTGCTGAGACCTCCTTAATCTTGTTTGAAAAAATAATTTCTGTAATACGGTTCAAGTCTAAAGAAAATTCAATCCCCAAAAGTTAAAAATTTCAATGTGACCAATGAAGGTTTGATTCAGGACATAGAATAACACACATACATGAATGCCCACCCTAACCCACATGAACGCCCACCCTAACACACACATGAATGCCCACCCTAACAAACATACATGAACTCCCACCCAAACACAAATACATGATTGCCCACCCTAACACACATACATGAACGCCCACCCTAACACATTTGTCATACAAGAACGCCGACCCTAACACACATACATGAAGGCCCCCCCTAACAAACATACACGAATGCCCACCCTAACAAACATACATGACTGCCCACCCTAGCACATACATGAACGCCCACCCTAACACATATACATGAACGCCCACCCTAACACACCTACATGAACGCCCACCCTAACTCGTACACGAACGCCCACCCTAACACGAACATGAACGCCCACCCTAGTACACACACGAATGCCTACCCTAACAAACATACATAAACTCCCACCCTAACACAAATACATGAATGCCCACCCTAACACACATACATGAACGCCCACCCTAACACACATACAAGAACGCCCACCCTAACACACATACATAAAGGCCCACCCTAACACACATACACGAATGCCCACCATAACACACATACACGAACGCCCACCCTAACACATACATGAACGCCCACCCTAACACACATACAGGAACGCCACCCTAACACACCTACATGAACGCCCACCCTAACTCGTAAACGAACGCCCACCCTAACACGAACATGACCGCCCACCCTGACACATCTACATGAACACCCACCCTAACAAACATACATGAACGCATACCCTAACACACATACATGAACGCCCATCCTAACACACATATATGCACGCCCATCCTAACACACGTACATGAACGCCCACCCTGACACATACATGAACGCCCACCCTAACACACATACATGAATGCCCACCCTAACACACATACATTAACGCCTACCCTAACACACATACATGAAGGCCCACCCTAACAAACATACATGAATGCCCATCCTAACACACATATCTTAACGCCCACCCTAACACACATACAAGAACGCCCACCCTAACACACATACATGAACGCCCACCTTAACACACATACATGAATGCCCACCCTAACACACATACATTAACGCCCACCCTAACACACATACATGAATGCCCACCCTAACACAAATACATGAACGCCCACCCTAACACACATACATGAATGCCCACCCTAACACACATGAACGCCCACCCTAACACACACTTGAATGCCCACCCTAACTCACATACATGAACGCCCACTCTAACACACATACATAAACGCCCACCCTAACACACATACATGAACGTCCACCCTAACACACATACATGAACGCCCAACCTAACACACATACATGAACACCCACCCTAACACGTACACGAACATCCACCCTAACACGTACATGAACACCCACCTTAACATACCTACAAGAACGCCCACCCTAACAAACATACATGAACGCCCATCCTAACACACACACATGAACGCCCACCCTAGCACATACATGAACGCCCACCCTAACACATACATGAACGCCCTCCCTAACACACATACATGAACGACCACCCTAACACACATACATGAATGCCCTCCCTAACACACATACATGAACGACCACCATAACACACATAAATGAATGTCCATCCTAACACACACACATGAACGCCCACCCTAACACACATACATGAACGCCCACCGTAAATACACCTGCATGAACGCCCACCCTCACACACATACATGAATGCCCACCCTAGCACGTACACGAACGCCCACCCTAACACACATACATGAACGCCCACCATAACACGGATACATGAACGCCCACCCTAATACACATACATGAACGCCCACCCTATCACACATACACGAATGCCCACCCTAACACGCATACAAGAACGTCCACCCTAACACATACATGAATTCCCACCCTAACACACATACATGAATGCCCACCCTAACACACATATGAACACCCACCCTAACACACATACATGAACGTCCACCCTAACACACATAAATGGATGCCCACCCTAACACACATACATGAATACCCACCCTAACACATACATGAACGCCCACCCTAACACATACATGAACGCCCACCCTAACACACACACATGAATGCCCACCCTAACACACACACATGAATGCCCACCCTAACACATACATGAACGCCCACCCAAACGCACATACATGAACGTCTACCCTAACACACACACATGAACACCCACCCTAACACACACATGAACGTCCACCCTAACACACACACATGAATGCCCACCCTTACACACATACATGAACGCCCACCCTACCACACATACATGAACGCCCACCCTAACACATACATGAACGCCCAACATAACACACCTACATGAACGCCCACCCTAACACACATACATGAACGTCCACCCTTACACACATACATGAACACCCACCCTAACACACATACATGAACGCCCACCATAACACACACATACATGAACGCCCACCATAACACACCTACATGAATGTCCACCATAACACACACATTAACACCCACCCCAACACACACACATGAACGTCCACCCTAACACACACACACACACATGAATGCCCACCCTTACACACATATATGAACGCCCACCCTACCACACATACATGAACGCCCACCCTAACACATACATGAACGCCCACCCTAACACACATACATGAACACCCACCCTAACACATATACATGAACGCCCACCCTAACACACATACATGAACGCCCACCATAACACACATACATGAACGCCCACCCTTACACACATACATGAACGCCCACCATAATACGTACACGAACGCCCACCCTAACACGTACATGATCGCCCACCCTAACACACCTACATTAACGCCCACCCTAACAAACATACATGAACGCCCATCCTAACACATTTACATGAACGCCCACCCTAGCACATACATGAACGCCCACCCTAACACATACATGAACGCCCTCCCTAACACACATACATGAAGGCCCACCCTAACACACATACATTAACGCCCACCCTAACACACATACATGAATTCCCTCCCTAACACACATACATGAAAGCCCACCCTAACACACACACATGAATGCCCACCCTAACACACATACATGAAGGCCCACCCAAACACACATACATGAACGCTCACGCTAGCACATATACATGAATGCCCACCCTAACACACATACATTAGTTTAATAATATTTTATTGTACATAAACAATAGGATTGGACAGCAAGATATACCAACTTATATGAAGTCCTCTCCTTACAAAATACACATGAATTAATGACAGCAAAACAAAACACAGACAATAGACATTTAAAATTTTGACACTAGAAGAAAGTAAGACACATACATTAATGCCCACTATAACACACATGCATGAATGTCCACCCTAACACACACATTAACGCCCACCCTAACACACACACATGAACGTCCACCCTAACACACACACACATGAATGCCCACCCTTACACACATACATGAACGCCCACCCTACCACACATACATGAACGCCCACCCTAACACATACATGAACGCCCACCCTAACACACATACATGAACACCCATCCTAACACACATACATGAACGCCCACCATAACACACACATACATGAACGCCCACCATAACACACCTACATGAACGCCCACCCTTACACACATATATGAACGTCCACCCTAACACACATACATGAACACCCACCCTAACACACATACATGAACGCCCACAATAACACATACATGAATGCCCACCCTAGCAAATAAATGAACGCTCACCCTAACACACATACATGAATGCCCACCCTAACACATATACATGAACGCCCACCCTAACACACATACATGAACGCCCACCATAACACACATACATGAACGCCCACCCTAACACACATACATGAACACCCACCATAACACGTACACGAACGCCCACCCTAATACATACATGAACTCCCTCCCTAACACACATACATGAAGGCCCACCCTAAGACACATACATGAACGCCCACTCTAACACACATACATGAACGCCCACCCTAACACACATACATGAATTCCCTCCCTAACACACATACATGAAAGCCCACCCTAACACACACACATGAATGCCCACCCTAACACACATACATGAAGGCCCACCCTAACACACATACATGAACGCCCACGCTAGCACATATACATGAATGCCCACCCTAACACACATACATTAGTTTAATAATATTTTATTGTATATAAATAATAGGATTGGACAGCAAGTTATACCAACTTATATGAAGTCCTCTCCTTACAAAATACACATGAATTAATGACAGCAAAACAAAACACAGACAATAGACATTTAAAATTTTGACACTAGAAGAAAGTAAGAAGTACAAGTGAAAAAGTGAAAAAGTGAAAAAGTAAAAAATTGCTGACATTAGCCCTAAAATCTTTTTGATTGATTTATAAAAGTTCGAACTTTTCCAAATATTTTGGAGTTGACGTCATAACTATGCTTATCGTTCCCAAAGAGCAAAGTTTCAATATTGATATTGATATCGTCGCAATTACTCAGAAGTGTTCTTCTTTCGTTCAGGTATAAAGGACATTCTAGAAAATAATGTATAGCATCTTCAAAAGAAGCACCGCAATTACATTTAAAATTATTTATTATATGTATTTTTGACAGATCGGCATTGAGTGAGCTGCATTGGTGTCTAAGTCTAGTATGTAATATACTTAGTTTCCGTGGGCCTTCATTATAATACTTTGGGGTTTTATAAATATCAGCTTTCACTCTGTTTTTAAACGAAGATAATGTAGGAGAATTTCTTATTGATATGTCTAGATTGTTCCAAAGCGAAACGGTAGATGGAATAAATGAGCTTGCTGATGTTCTCAGTCTGCATCTGGGTGGAACATAATTCTGATTATTTCTAAGGTTATAACTATTTATATCTGATGTAATTGGAGGTAAACAGTTAAATAAATGAGGGCATAATTTATTATGAATTTTATAAAAAGTAGTTAATTTACGAGTTTCACGCTGATTGGCCAAAGTTTCCCATCCAGTCTCAAAATATAATGAATCCTTACTAGCAAATTTTGTCAGACCTATTACAATTCGTGCCGCTTCTAATTGTATTTTTTCTAATTTTTCAATGTCCCGTTCATAACACCCATCCCACACTTCACATGCATATTCTAGTACTGGTCTGATAAATGTAAGATAGATATTTGACAAAGCTTGTTTAGATAAAATAAATTTTAATCTACGAAGAACATTTACTTGTGTTAATACTGATCTAGCTATGTTTTCAATATGTACAGTCCAGTTTCCATCAGATACAAATGTTACGCCCAGATGTTTATGATTATCAACAAGTTCAACTGATTCGTCATTAAAACGTATGTTTAATTCAGGAATATTAGTATTATTTGATATAATAAGGGCTTTAGTTTTTTTAGGGTTAAAGTATACAAGCCATGTTTTTGCCCATTGATCCAATATTTGTAAATCATTATTTATCTCAATTTGCATCAAATCAAAGTTTTTCCCAGAGTATGACAATGAGGTGTCGTCAGCAAACAGTCTCGCCAAATTGCCTAAGTTATCTGTAATGTCATTAATATATAATAAAAATAATAAAGGGCCAAGTACAGATCGTTGGGGTACACCTGCTTTGAAAAGACCAGAATCTGATAGTTCATTATTAACAAACACAAATTGCCTTCTACCACTTAAATAATTTTTAAACCAGATCAAAAGGTCGCCCGATATCCCATGCGATTTTAATTTCTTAATAAGCCCCTCATGCCAAACTCTGTCAAAAGCTTTACAAATGTCACAAAATATTAAAATAGTTGACAATCGTTCATCTAAAGTTTGACATACTCTATGATACATTTCTAATAATTGGTATACAGTAGAATGATCACGAATGAATCCTGATTGGTAGGCATACAGAAGAGAATGTTCAAAAATAAAATTATATGTATACTTATATACAGCACGTTCCATCACTTTCCCTATACAACTTAATAAAGATATGGGTCTATAATTTGGAGGACTGCTTTTGTCGTCTTTTTTGAAAGCTGGCATAACTCGCGCAATTTTCCATGTTGACGGAAATATGCCTTTCTGGAACGAAAAGTTAAAAATAATAGCTAAAGGTATACAAATGGTTTCAGAAGTACTCTTTAACATTTGATGGGTGATGCCGTCATCACCACACGCTTTACCTATTTTCAATGTTTGTAAAATATCTTTAGCATCGTGTTCAGTAATATATATATTAGATAATAATGCATCAGTTCTTGATGGTATATCTGGGGGAACATGATTAGTATCATCAACAAATGAAATGGAACAAAAATATTTGTTCAACAAATTTGCCTTAATCTTGTCATCATATATCAATTCATTTGAATCATTATCATATAAGGGCGGAATAGAATAATTTTGGGACGTTCCTTTCATTAATTTCCGAATCAGTGATCAATAAGATTTCGAATCATTTCTTTGGGGTGAGCCTACCAATTCATTTGCACTTAAAAGGAACTGTTCACGAGCATGATTGATCATATTATTTACCTTATTACGATGGGATTACATGAACGCCCACCCTAATACACATACATGAACGCAAACACTAACACACATGCATGAACACCCACCTTAACACATATACAAGAACGGCCACCCTAACACGTACACGAACGCCCACCCTAACACATGTACATGAAAACCCACCCTAACACTTACATGAACGCCCATCCTAACACGCTTACATGAACGCTCACCCTAACACACATACATTAATGCCCACCCTAACACACATACATGAACTTCCACCCTAACATATACATGAACGCCCACCCTAACACATACATGAATGCCCACCTTAACACACATACATGAACGCCATCCCTAACGCACATACATCAATGACCACCCTAACACACAAACATGAACTCCCACCCTAACACACATACATGAACGCCCACCCTAACACACATACATGAATGCCCACTATAGCACACATGAATGTCCACCCTAACACATACATGCACGCCCACCCTAACACACACATGCATGCCCACCCTAACACATACATGAACGCCCACCCTAATACTCATACATGAACGCCCACCCTAACACATATACATGAACGCCCACACTAATCAACATACATCAACACCCACCCTAATACACACACACAAGAACACCCACCCTAACACACATAAATGAATGCCCACCCTACCACATTTACATGAACGCCCAACCTAACACACATGAACGCCCTCCCTAACACATATCCAAGAACGCCCACCCTAACACATGTCCATGATAACCCACCATAACACCCACATGAACGCCCACCCTAATACACATACATGAACGCCCATCCTAACACATACATGAACGCCCACCCTAACACACATACATTAATGCCCACCCTAACACACATACATGAACGCCCACCCTAACACACATATATGAATGCCCACCCTAACATATACATGAGCGCCCACCCTAACACACACATGAACGCCCACCCTACCACACAAAAATGAACGCCCAGCCTAAGACACACATGAACGCCCACCCTAACACACATACATGAATGCCCACTCAAACACATAGACATGAACTCCCACCATAACACACATACATGAATGCCCACCCTAACACATATCCAAGAACGCCCACCCTAACACATATCCATGATAACCCACCATAACACCCACACGAACGCCCACCCTAACACATATACATGAACGCCCACACTAACACACATACATGAACGCCCACCCTAACACATACATGAACGCCCACCCTAACACACATACATGAACGCCCACCCTAACACATACATGAACGCCCACCCTAACACACACATGAACGCCCACCCTACCACACATACTTGAATGCCCACTCAAACACATAGACATGAACTCCCACCATAACACACATACATGAATGCCCACCCGAACACATACATGAACGCCCACCCTAAAACACATACATGAACGCCCACCCTAACACACATACATGAGCGCCCACCCTAACACACATACATGAATGCCCACCATAACACACACATGAACGCCCACCCTAAAACACACATGAACGCCCACTCTAACACACATAGATGAACGCCCACCCTAATAAACATACATCAACACCCACCCTAGCACACACACACAAGAACACCCACCCTAACACACATAAATGAATGCCCACCCTACCATATATACATGAACGCTCAACCTAACATATATACAAGAACGGCCACCCTAACACGTACACGAACGCCCACCCTAACACATGTACATGATAACCCACCCAAACACTTACATGAACACCCATCCTAACACGCATACATGAACGCACACCCTAACACACATACATGAACGCCCACCCTAACACATACATGAACGCCCAATCTAACACATACATGAACCCCCACCCTAACACACATACAAGAACGCCCTCCCTAACACACATACATGAACACCCACCCTAACAGATATACATGAACGCCCAGCCTAACACACATACATGAACGCCCACCCTAACACACACACATGAATGCCCACCCTAACACACATGCATAAACGCCCACTCTAACACATACATGAACACCCACACTAACACAGATACATGAACGCCCACCCTAACACACATATATGAACGCCCACCCTAACACATATACATGAACGCCCACCCTAGCACACACATTAACGACCACCCTAACACACACATGAATGCCCACCCTAACACACAAATGAATGCCCACCCTAACACACAAATGAACGCTCACATTAACACACATACATGAATTCACACCCTAGCACACACAAGAATGCCCACCCTAACACACATACATGAACGCCCACCCTAACACACATACATGAACGTCCCCCCTATGACACATACATGCATGCCCACCCTAACATACATACATAAACGCACACCCTAACACACACATGAATGCCCACCCTAACACATACAAGAACGCCAACCCTAACACACATACATGAACACCCACCCTAACATACATACATGAATGCCCACCCTACCACACATACATGAACGCCAACCCTAACGCACATACATGAATACCCACTCAAGCACACATACATGAACGCCCACCCTAACACATATCCAAGAACGCCCACCCTAACACATGTCAATGATAGCCCACCATAACAACCACATGAACGCCCACCCTAACACACATACATGAACGCCCACCCTAACACACATACATGAACGCCCACCCTAACACATACATGAACGGCCACCCTAACACACATACATTAATGGCCACCCTAACACACATACACGAATGCCCACCCTAGCACACATATATGAATGCCCACCCTAACACATACATGAGCGCCCACCCTAACACAAAAATGAACGCCCACCCTACCACACAAACATGAACGCCCAGTCTAACACACATACATGAATACCCAACCTAAAGCACACATGAACGCCCACCCTAACACCCATACATGAATGCCCACACAAACACACATACATGAACGCCCACCCTAACACACATACATGAATACCCACCGAACACATACATGAACGCCCACCCTAACACACATACATGAATGCCCACCCTAACACACACATGAATTCCCACCCTAACACACAAATGAACGCTCACATTAACACACATACATGAATGCACACCCTAGCACACACAAGAATGCCCACCCTAACACACATACATGAACGCCCACCCTAACACACATACATGAACGTCCACCCTATGACACATACATGCATGCCCACCCTAACATACATACATGAACGCCCACCCTACCACACATACATGAATGCCCACCCTAACACACACATGAATGCCCACCCTAACACATACAAGAGCGCCAACCCTAGCACATACAAGAACGCCAACCCTAACACACATACATGAACGCCCACCCTAACATACATACATGAAAGCCCACCCTACCACACATACATGAACGCCCACCCTAACACACATACATGAATACCCACTCAAGCACACATACATGAACGCCCACCCTAACACATATCCAAGAACGCCCACCCTAACACATGTCAATGATAGCCCACCCTAACAACCACATGAACGCCCACCCTAACACATGTCCATGATAGCCCACCATAACAACCACATGAACGCCCACCCTAACAAACATACATGAACGCTCACCCTAACACACATACATGAACGCCCACCCTAACACATACATGAACGGCCACCCTAACACACATACATTAATGCCCACCCTAACACACATACATGAATGCCCACCCTAGCACACATATATGAATGCCCACCCTAACACATACATGAGCGCCCACCCTAACACAAAAATGAACGCCCACCCTACCACACAAACATGAACGCCCAGTCTAACACACATACATGAATACCCAACCTAAAGCACACATGAACGCCCACCCTAACACACATACATGAATGCCCACTCAAACACACATACATGAACGCCCACCCTAACACACATACATGAATACCCACCGAACACATACATGAACGCCCACCCTAACACACATACATGAACACCCACCCTAACATACATACATGAATGCCCACCCTACCACACATACATGAACGCCCACCCTAACGCACATACATGAATACCCACTCAAGCACACATACATGAACGCCCACCCTAACACATATCCAAGAACGCCCACCCTAACACATGTCAATGATAGCCCACCATAACAACCACATGAACGCCCACCCTAACACACATACATGAACGCCCACCCTAACACACATACATGAACGCCCACCCTAACACACAAATGAACGCTCACATTAACACACATACATGAATGCACACCCTAGCACACACAAGAATGCCCACCCTAACACACATACATGAACGCCCACCCTAACACACATACATGAACGTCCACCCTATGACACATACATGCATGCCCACCCTAACATACATACATGAACGCCCACCCTACCACACATACATGAATGCCCACCCTAACACACACATGAATGCCCACCCTAACACATACAAGAGCGCCAACCCTAGCACATACAAGAACGCCAACCCTAACACACATACATGAACGCCCACCCTAACATACATACATGAAATCCCACCCTACCACACATACATGAACGCCCACCCTAACACACATACATGAATACCCACTCAAGCACACATACATGAACGCCCACCCTAACACATATCCAAGAACGCCCACCCTAACACATGTCAATGATAGCCCACCCTAACAACCACATGAACGCCCACCCTAACACATGTCCATGATAGCCCACCATAACAACCACATGAACGCCCACCCTAACAAACATACATGAACGCTCACCCTAACACACATACATGAACGCCCACCCTAACACATACATGAACGGCCACCCTAACACACATACATTAATGCCCACCCTAACACACATACATGAATGCCCACCCTAGCACACATATATGAATGCCCACCCTAACACATACATGAGCGCCCACCCTAACACAAAAATGAACGCCCACCCTACCACACAAACATGAACGCCCAGTCTAACACACATACATGAATACCCAACCTAAAGCACACATGAACGCCCACCCTAACACACATACATGAATGCCCACTCAAACACACATACATGAACGCCCACCCTAACACACATACATGAATACCCACCGAACACATACATGAACGCCCACCCTAACACACATACATGAACACCCACCCTAACATACATACATGAATGCCCACCCTACCACACATACATGAACGCCCACCCTAACGCACATACATGAATACCCACTCAAGCACACATACATGAACGCCCACCCTAACACATATCCAAGAACGCCCACCCTAACACATGTCAATGATAGCCCACCATAACAACCACATGAACGCCCACCCTAACACACATACATGAACGCCCACCCTAACACACATACATGAACGCCCACCCTAACACATACATGAACGGCCACCCTAACACACATACATTAATGGCCACCCTAACACACATACATGAATGCCCACCCTAGCACACATATATGAATGCCCACCCTAACACATACATGAGCGCCCACCCTAACACAAAAATGAACGCCCACCCTACCACACAAACATGAACGCCCAGTCTAACACACATACATGAATACCCAACCTAAAGCACACATGAACGCCCACCCTAACACCCATACATGAATGCCCACACAAACACACATACATGAACGCCCACCCTAACACACATACATGAATACCCACCGAACACATACATGAACGCCCACCCTAACACACATACATGAATGCCCACCCTAACACACACATGAATTCCCACCCTAACACACAAATGAACGCTCACATCAACACACATACATGAATGCACACCCTAGCACACACAAGAATGCCCACCCTAACACACATACATGAACGCCCACCCTAACACACATACATGAACGTCCACCCTATGACACATACATGCATGCCCACCCTAACATACATACATGAACGCCCACCCTACCACACATACATGAATGCCCACCCTAACACACACATGAATGCCCACCCTAACACATACAAGAGCGCCAACCCTAGCACATACAAGAACGCCAACCCTAACACACATACATGAACGCCCACCCTAACATACATACATGAAAGCCCACCCTAACACACATACATGAACGCCCACCCTAACACACATACATGAATACCCACTCAAGCACACATACATGAACGCCCACCCTAACACATATCCAAGAACGCCCACCCTAACACATGTCAATGATAGCCCACCCTAACAACCACATGAACGCCCACCCTAACACATGTCCATGATAGCCCACCATAACAACCACATGAACGCCCACCCTAACAAACATACATGAACGCTCACCCTAACACACATACATGAACGCCCACCCTAACACATACATGAACGGCCACCCTAACACACATACATTAATGCCCACCCTAACACACATACATGAATGCCCACCCTAGCACACATATATGAATGCCCACCCTAACACATACATGAGCGCCCACCCTAACACAAAAATGAACGCCCACCCTACCACACAAACATGAACGCCCAGTCTAACACACATACATGAATACCCAACCTAAAGCACACATGAACGCCCACCCTAACACACATACATGAATGCCCACTCAAACACACATACATGAACGCCCACCCTAACACACATACATGAATACCCACCGAACACATACATGAGCGCCCACCCTAACACACATACATGAATGCCCACCCTAACACACACATGAACGCCCACCATAACACACATACATGAACGCCCACCCTAATAAACATACATCAACACCCACCCTAATACACACACACAAGAACACCCACCATAACACACATAAATGAATGCCCACCCTACCACATTTACATGAACGCCCAACCTAACACACATGAACGCCCACCCTAACACATATCCAAGAACGCCCACCCTAACACATATCCATGATAACCCACCATAACACCCACATGAACGCCCACCCTAACACATATACATGAACGTCCACCCTAACACACATACATGAACGCCCACCCTAACACATACATGAACGCCCACCCTAACACATATACATTAATGCCCACCCTAACACACATACATGAACGCCCACCCTAGCAAACATATATGAATGCCCACCCTAACATATACATGAGCGCCCACCCTAACACACACATGAACGCCCACCCTACCACACAAACATGAACGCCCAGCCTAACACACACATGAACGCCCACCCTAACACACATACATTAATGCCCACTCAAACACATAGACATGAACTCCCACCATAACACACATACATGAATGCCCACTCGAACACATACATGAACGCCCACCCTACAACACATACATGAACGCCCACCCTAACACACATACATGAGCGCCCACCCTAACACACATACATGAATGCCCACCATAACACACACATGAACGCCCACCCTAAAACACACATGAACGCCCACTCTAACACACATACATGAACGCCCACCCTAATAAACATACATCAACACCCACCCTAGCACACACACACAAGAACACCCACCCTAACACACATAAATGAATGACCACCCTACCACATATACATGAACGCTCAACCTAACACACATGCATAAACGCCCACCCTAACACATACATGAACACCCACCTTAGCATATATACAAGAACGGCCACCCTAACACGTACACGAACGCCCACCCTAACACATGTACATGATAACCCACCCAAACACTTAGATGAACACCCATCCTAACACGCATACATGAACGCCCACCCTAACACACATACATGAACGCCCACCCTAACACATACATGAACGCCCAATCTAACACATACATGAACCCCCACCCTAACACACATACAAGAACGCCCTCCCTAACACACATACATAAACACCCACCCTAAAAAATATACATGAACGCCCAGCCTAACACACATACATGAATGCCCACTCAAACACACATACATGAACGCCCACGCTAACACATATCCAAGAACGCCCACCCTAATACATGTCCATGATAGCCCACCATAGCATCCACATGAACGCCCACCCTAACACACATACATGAACGCCCACCCTAACACACATACATGAACGCCCACCCTAACACACATACATGAACGCCCACCCTAACACATACATGAACGCCCACCCTAACACACATACATTAATGCCCACCCTAGCACACATATATGAATGCCCACCCTAACACATACATGAGCGCCCACCCTAACACACAAATGAACGCCCACCCTACCACACAAACATGAACGCCCAGCCTAACACACATACATGAATACCCAACCTAAAGCACACATGAACGCCCACCCTAGCACACATACATGAATGCCCACTCAAACACACATACATGAACGCCCACCCTAACACACATACATGAATACCCACCCGAACACATACATGAACGCCCACCCTAACACACATACATGAACGCCCACCCTAACACACATACATGAGCGCCCACCCTAACACACATACATGAATGCCCACCATAACACACACATGACGCCCACCCTAGCACACACATGAACGCCCACTCTAACACACATACATGAACGCCCACCCTAATAAACATACATCAACACCCACCCTAATACACACACACAAGAACACCCACCGTAACACACATAAATGAATGCCCACCCTACCACATTTACATGAACGCCCAACCTAACACACATGAACGCCCACCCTAACACATATACATGAACGCCCACCCTAACACACATACATGAACGCCCACCCTAACACATACATGAACGCCCACCCTAACACACATACATGAACGCCCACCCTAACACATACATGAACGCCCACTCTAACACACATACATGAACGCCCACCCTAGCAAACATATATGAATGCCCACCCTAACATATACATGAGCGCCCACCCTAACACACACATGAACGCCCACCCTACCACACAAACATGAACGCCCAGCCTAACACACACATGAACCCCCACACTAACACACATACATGAATGCCCACTCAAACACATAGACATGAACTCCCACCATAACACACATACATGAATGCCCACCCGAACACATACATGAACGCCCACCCTAAAACACATACATGAACGCCCACCCTAACACACATACATGAGCGCCCACCTTAACACACATAAATGAATGCCCACCATAACACACACATGAACGCCCACCCTAAAACACACATGAACGCCCACTCTAACACACATACATGAACGCCCACCCTAATAAACATACATCAACACCCACCCTAGCACACACACACAAGAACACCCACCCTAACACACATAAATGAATGCCCACCCTACCACATATACATGAACGCTCAACCTAACACACATGCATAAACGACCACCTTAACACATACATGAACACCCACCTTAACATATATACAAGAACGGCCACCCTAACACGTACACGAACGCCCACCCTAACACATGTACATGATAACCCACCCAAAAACTTACATGAACACCCATCCTAACACACATACATGAACGCCCACCCTAACACACATACATGAGCGCCCACCCTAACACATACATGAACGCCCAATCTATCACATACATGAACCCCCACCCTAACACACATACAAGAACGCCCTCCCTAACACACATACATGAACACCCACCCTAACAAATATACATGAACGCCCAGCCTAACACACATACATGAACGCCCACCCTAACACACACACATGAATGCCCACCCTAACACACATGCATAAACGCCCACTCTAACACATACATGAACACCCACACTAACACAGATACATGAACGCCCACCTTAACACACATATATGAACGCCCACCCTAACACATATACATGAACGCACACCCTAGCACACACATTAACGACCACCCTAACACACACATGAATGCCCACCCTAACACACACATGAACGCCCACCCTAACACACATACATGAACGCCCACCCTAACACATACATGAACGCCCACCCTAACACACATACATTAATGCCCACCCTAACACATATACATGAATGCCCACCCTAGCACACATATATGAATGACCACCCTAACACATACATGAGCGCCCACCCTAACACAAAAATGAACGCCCACCCTAACACACAAACATGAACGCCCAGCCTAACACACATACATGAATAGCCAACCTAAAGCACACATGAACGCCCACCCTAACACACATACATGAATACCCACCGAACACATACATGAACGCCCACCCTAACACACATACATGAACGCCCACCCTAACATACATACATGAGCGCCCACCCTAACACACATACATGAATGCCCACCCTAACACACACATGAACGCCAACTCTAACACATATACATGAACGCCCACCCTAATAAAAATACATCAACACCCACCCTAATACACACACACAAGAACACCCACCATAACACACATAAATGAATGCCCACCCTACCACATTTACATGAACGCCCAACCTAACACACATGAACGTCCACCCTAACACATATCCAAGAACATCCACCCTAACACATATCCATGATAACCCACCATAACACCCACATGAACGCCCACCCTAACACATATACATGAACGTCCACACTAACACACATACATGAACGCCCACCCTAACACATACATGAACGCCCACCCTAACACACATACATTAATGCCCACCCTAACACACATACATGAACGCCCACCCTAGCAAACATATATGAATGCCCACCCTAACATATACATGAGCGCCCACCCTAACACACTCATGAACGCCCACCCTACCACACAAACATGAACGCCCAGCCTAACACACATATGAACGCCCACCCTAACACACATACATGAATGCCCTCTCAAACACATAGACATGAACTCCCACCATAACACACATACATGAATGCCCACCCGAACACATACATGAACGCCCACCCTAAAACACATACATGAACGCCCACCCTAACACACATACATGAACGCCCACCCTAACACACATACATGAATGCCCACCATAACACACACATGAACACCCACCCTAAAACACACAGGAACGCCCACTCTAACACACATACATGAACGCCGACCCTAATAAACATACATCAACACCCACCCTAGCACACACACACAAGAACACCCACCCTAACACACATAAATGAAAGCCCACCCTACCACATTTACATGAACGCTCAACCTAACACACATGCATAAACGCCCACCCTAACACATACATGAACACCCACCTTAGCATATATACAAGAACGGCCACCCTAACACGTACACGAACGCCCACCCTAACACATGTACATGATAACCCACCCAAACACTTACATGAACACCCATCCTAACACGCATACATGAACGCCCACCCTAACACACATACATGAACGCCCACCCTAACACATACATAAACGTCCAATCTAACACATACATGAACACCCACACTAACACAGATACATGAACGCCCACCCTAACACATATACATGAACGCCCACCCTAGCACACACATTAACGACCACCCTAACAAACACATGAATGCCCACCCTAACACACACATGAATGCCCACCCTAACACACAAATGAACGCTCACCCTAACACACATACATGAATGCACACCCTAGCACACACAAGAATGCCCACCCTAACACACATACATGAACGCCCACCCTAACACACATACATGAACGTCCACCCTATGACACATACATGAATGCCCACCCTAACATACATACATGAACGCCCACCCTACCACACATACATGAATGCCCACCGTAACACACACATGAACGCCCACCCTAACACATACAAGAACGCCCACCCTAACACACATACATGAACGCCCACCCTAACACATACAAGAACGCCCACCCTAACATACATACATGAACGCCCACCCTAACACACATACATGAACGCCCACCCTAACACACATACATGAACGCCCACCCTAACACATACATGAACGCCCACCCTAACACACATACATGAACGCCAACCCTAATACACATACATGTATGCCCACTCTAACACACACATGAACGCCCACCCTAACACATACATGAAAGCCCAACCTAACACACATACATGAACGCCCACCCTAACACACATACATGAATGCCCACTCAAACACACATACATGAACGCCCACCCTAAACCATATCCAAGAACGCCCACCCTAACACATGTCCATGATAGCCCACCATAACACTCACATGAACGCCCACCCTAACACATACATGAACGCCCACCCTATCACACATACATGAACGCCCACCCTAATCAACATACATCAACACCCACCCTAATACACACACACAAGAACACCCACCCTAACACACATAAATGAATGCCCACCCTACCACATTTACATGAACGCCCAACCTAACACACATGAACGCCCTCCCTAACACATATCCAAGAACGCCCACCCTATCACATGTCCATGATAACCCACCATAACACCCACATGAACGCCCACCCTAATACACATACATGAACGCCCACCCTAACACATACATGAACGCCCACCCTAACACACATACATTAATGCCCACCCTAACACACATACATGAACGCCCACCCTACCACACAAACATGAACGCCCAGCCTAACACACACATGAACGCCCACCCTAACACACATACATGAATGCCCACTCAAACACATAGACATGAACTCCCACCATAACACACATACATGAATGCCCACCCGAACACATACATGAACGCCCACCCTAAAACACATACAAGAACGCCCACCCTAACACACATACATGAACGCCCACCCTAACACACATACATGAATGTCCACCATAACACACACATGAACGCCCACCCTAAAACACACATGAACGCCCACTCTAACACACATACATGAACGCCCACCCTAATAAACATACATCAACACCCACCCTAGCACACACACACAAGAACACCCATCCTAACACACATAAATGAATGCACACCCTACCACATATACATGAACGCTCAACCTAACACACATGCATAAACGCCCACCCTAACACATACATGAACACCCACCTTAACATATATACAAGAACGGCCACCCTAACACGTACACGAACGCCCACCATAACACATGTACATGATAACCCACCCAAACACTTACATGAACACCCATCCTAACACGCATACATGAACGCCCACCCTAACACACATACATGAGCGCCCACCCTAACACATACATGAACGCCCAATCTAACACATACATGAACCCCCACCCTAACCCACATACAAGAACGCCCTCTCTAACACACATACATAAACACCCACCCTAACAAATATACATGAACGCCCAGCCTAACACACATACATGAACGCCCACACTAACACACACACATGAATGCCCACCCTAACACACATGCATAAACGCCCACTCTAACACATACATGAACACCCACACTAACACAGATACATGTACGCCCACCCTAAAACACATATATGAACGCCCACCCTAACACATATACATGAACGCCCACCCTAGCACACACATTAACGACCACCCTAACACACACATGCATGCCCACCCTAACACACATATGAATGCCCACCCTAACACACAAATGAACGCTCACCCTAACACACATACATGAATGCACACCCTAGCACACACAAGAATGCCCACCCTAACACACATACATGAACGCCCACCCTAACACACATACATGAACGTCCACCCTATGACACATACATGCATGCCCACCCTAACATACATACATGAACGCCCACCCTACCACACATACATGAATGCCCACCCTAACACACACATGAATGCCCACCCTAACACATACAAGAACGTCAACCCTAACACATACAAGAACGCCAACCCTAACACACATACATGAACGCCCACCTTAACATACATACATGAAAGCCCATCCTAACACACATACATGAACGCCCACCCTAACACACATACATGAATGCCCACTCAAGCACACATACATGGACGCCCACCCTAACACATATCCAAGAACGCCCACCCTAACGCATGTCCATGATAGCCCACCATAACAACCACATGAACGCCCACCCTAACACACATACATGAACGCCCACCCTAACACACATACATGAACGCCCACCCTAACACACATACATGAACGCCCACCCTAACACATACATGAACGCCCACCCTAACACACATACATTAATGCCCACCCTAACAAACATACATGAATGCCCACCCTAGCACACATATATGAATGACCACCCTAACACATACATGAACGCCCACCCTAACACAAAAATGAACGCCCACCCTACCACACAAACATGAACGCCCAGCCTAACACACATACATGAATACCCAACCTAAAACACACATGAACGCCCACCCTAACACACATACATGAATACCCACCCTAACACACATACATGAACGCCCACCCTAACACACATACATGAACGCCCACCCTAACATACATACATGAGCGCCCACCCTAACACACATACATGAATGCCCACCCTAACACACACATGAACGCCAACTCTAACACATATACATGAACGCCCACCCTAATAAACATACATCAACACCCACCCTAATACACACACACAAGAACACCCACCATAACACACATAAATGAATGCCCACCCTACCACATTTACATGAACGCCCAACCTAACACACATGAACGCCCACCCTAACACATATCCATGATAACCCACCATAACACCCACATGAACGCCCACCCTAACACATATACATGAACGTCCACCCTAACAAACATACATGAACGCCCACCCTAACACATACATGAACGCCCACCCTAACACACATACATTAATGCCCACCCTAACACACATACATGAACGCCCACCCTAGCAAACATATATGAATGCCCACCCTAACATATACATGAGCGCCCACCCTAACACACTCATGAACGCCCACCCTACCATACAAACATGAACGCCCAGCCTAACACACACATGAACGCCCACCCTAACACACATACATGAATGCCCTCTCAAACACATAGACATGAACTCCCACCATAACACACATACATCAATGCCCACCCGAACACATACATGAACGCCCACCCTAAAACACATACATGAACGCCCACCCTAGCACACATACATGAGCGCCCACCCTAGCACACATACATGATTGCCCACCATAACACACACATGAACGCCCACCCTAAAACACACATGAACGCCCACTCTAACACACATACATGAACGCCGACCCTAATAAACATACATCAACACCCACTCTAGCACACACACACAAGAACACCCACCCTAACACACATAAATGAATGCCCACCCTACCACATTTACATGAACGCTCAACCTAACACACATGCATAAACGCCCACCCTAACACATACATGAACACCCACCTTAGCATATATACAAGAACGGCCACCCTAACACGTACACGAACGCCCACCCTAACACATGTACATGATAACCCACCCAAACACATACATAAACGCCCAATCTAACACATAAATGAACCCCCACCCTAACACACATACAAGAACGCCCTCCCTAACACACATACATAAACACCAACCCTAAAAAATATACATGAACGCCCAGCCTAACACACATACATGAACGCCCACCCTAACACACACACATGAATGCCCACCCTAACACACATGCATAAACGCCCACTCTAACACATACATGAACAACAACACTAACACAGATACATGAACGCCCACCCTAACACATATACATGAACGCCCACCCTAACACACACATGAATGCCCACCCTAACACACAAATGAACGCTCACCCTAACACACATACATGAATGCACACCCTAGCATACACAAGAATACCCACCCTAACACACATACATGAACGCCCACCCTAACACACATACATGAACGTCCACCCTATGACACATACATGCATGCCCACCCTAACATACATACATGAACGCCCACCCTACCACACATACATGAATGCCCACCCTAACACACACATGAATTCCCACCCTAACACATACAAGAACGGCAACCCTAACACACATACATGAACGACAACACTAACATACATACATGAACGCCAACCCTAACACACATACATGAACGCCCACCCTAACACACATACATGAATGCCCACCCTAACACACACACATGAACGCCAACCCTAACACACATACATGAACGACAACCCTAATACACATACATGAATGCCCACTCTAACACACACATGAACGCCCACCCTAACACATATATGAAAGCCCACCCTAGCACACATACATGAACGCCCACCCTAACACACATACATGAATGCCCACTCAAACACACATACATGAACGCCCACCCTAAAACATATCCAAGAACGCCCACCCTAACACATGTCCATGATAGCCCACCATAACACCCACATGACCGCCCACCCTAACACACATACATGAACGCCCACCCTAATAAACATACATCAACACCCATCCTAATACACACACACAAGAACACCCACCATAACACATATAAATGAATGCCCACCCTACCACATGTACATGAACGCCCAACCTAACACACATGAACGCCCACCCTAACACATATCCAAGAACGCTCTCCCTAACACATGTCCATGATAACCCACCATAACACCCACATGAACGCCCATTCTAACACACATACATGAACGCCCACCCTAACACACATACATGAACGCCCACCCTAACACATACATGAACGCCCATCCTAACACACATACATTAATGCCCACCCTAACACACATACATAAACGCCCACCCTAGCACTAATATATGAATTCCCGCCCTAACATATACATGAGCACCCACCCTAACACACACATGAACGCTCATCCTACCACACAAACATGAACGCCCAGCCTAATACACACATGAATGCCCACCCTAACACACATACATGAATGCCCACTCAAACACATAGACATGAACTCCCACCATAACACACATACATGAATGCCCACCCGAACACATACATGAACGCCCACCTTAAAACACATACATGAACGCCCACCCTAACACACATATATGAGCGCCCACCCAAACACACATACATGAATGCCCACCATAACACACACATGAACGCCCACCCTAAAACACACATGAACGCCCACTCTAACACACATACATGAACGCCCACCCTAATAAACATACATCAACACCCACCCTAGCACACACACACAAGACCACCCACCCTAACACACATAAATGAATGTCCACCCTACCACATATACATGAACGCCCAACCTAACACACATGAAGGCCAACCCTAACACACCTACATGAACGCTCACCTTAACACATACATGAATGCCCATCCTAACATATACATGAACGCCCATCCTAACACACAAACATGAATACCCACCCTAACACACATACATGAATGCCCACCCTAACACACATACATGAACGCCCACCCTAACACACATACATGAACGCCCACCCTAACACATACATGAACGCCACACTAACACACATACATGAACACCCACCCTAACACACATACATGAACGCCCACCCTAACACACATAAATAAAAGCCCACCCTAACACACATACATGAACATCCACCCTATCACACATGAACGCCCATCCTATCACACATACATGAATGCCCACCCTAACACACATACATGAATACCCAACCTAAAGCACACATGAACGCCAACCCTAACAGACTCACATGAATGCCCAGCCTAACACACATACATGAACGCCATCCCTAACGCACATACATGAATGCCCACCCTAACACACATACATGAACGCCCACCCTAACACACATACATGAACTCCCACCCTAACACACATACATGAATGCCCACTATAACACACATGAATGTCCACCCTAACACACACATGAACGCCCACCCTAACACACATACATGAACGCCCACACTAACACACATATATGAACGCCCACCCTAACGCATATATATGAATGCCCATCCTGCAACACATACATGAATACCCACCCTAACACACATACATGAACACCCACTCAAACACACCTACATGAATCCCCACACTAACACACATACATGAACGCCCACCCTAACACATAAATGAACGCCCTCACTAACACATACATGAACCCCCACCCTAACACACATACATGAACGCCCTCACTAACACACATACATGAACACCCATCCTAACACATATACATGAACGCCCAGCCTAACACACATACATGAACGCCCACCCTAACACACACACATAAATGCCCACCCTAACACACATGCATGAACTCCAACCCTAACACATACATGAACACCCACACTAACACAGATACATGAACGCCCACCCTATCACACATACATGAATGCCCACCCTAACATACATACATGAACGCCAACCCTAACACACATACATGAATGCCACCCTAACACACATGGATGCCCACCCTAACACAGACATGAACGCCCACCCTAACACATACAAGAACGCCCACCCTAACACACACACATGAACGCCCACTCTAACGCACATACATGAATGCCCACCCTAACACACATACATGAACGCCCACCCTAACACACATACATGAAAGCCAACCTTAACATACATACATGAATGCCCACCCTAACACACACATGAACGCCCACCCTAACACATACATGAAATCCCAACCTAACACACATACATGAACGCCCACCCTAACACACATACATGAACGCCCATCCTAACACACATACATGAACGCCCACCCTAACATATATACATGAACGCTCACCCTAGGACACATAAATGAATGCCCATCCTAACGCACATACACGAATGCCCATCCTAACACACATACATGAACACCCACCTAACTCACATACATGAATGCCCACCATAACACACATACATAAAGTCCCACCCTAACACACATACATGAACGCCCACCCTAACATACATACATGAACGCCCACCATAACACATACATGAACGCCACCCTAACAAACATACATGAACACCCACCCTAACACACATACGTTGGCGCCCACCCTAACACACATAAATGAAAGCCCACCCTAACACACATACATGAACATCCACCCTATCACACATGAATGCCCACCCTAACACACATACATGAATACCCGACCTAAAACACACATGAATGCCCACCCTAACACACACACATAAATGCCCACCCTAACACACATACATGAACATCCACCCTATCACACATAAATGCCCACCCTAACACACATACATGAATACACGACCTAAAACACACATGAACACCCACCCTAACACACATAAATCAAGGCCCACCCTAACACACATACATCAACGTTCACCCGAAGACACATACATGAATGTCCATCCTACCGCACATACATGAATGCCCATCCTAACACACATAAAATGAACACCACCCTAACACACATACATGAATGCCCACCCTAACACACCAACATGAACGCCCACCCTAACACATACATGAACGTCACCCTAACAAACATACATGAACACCCACCCTAACACACATACATGAACGCCCACCCTAACACACATAAATGAAAGCCCACCCTAACACACATACATGAACATCCCTCCTATCACACATGAACGCCCATCCTATCACACATACATGAATGCCCAACCTAACACACATACATGAATACCCAACCTAAAACACACATCAACGCCCACCCTAACACACACACATGAATGCCCACCCTAACACACATACATGAACTCCCACCCTAACACACATACAAGAATGCCCACCCTTACACACACATGAATGCCCACCCTTACACACAAACATGAACTCCCACCCTAACACACACATGAACGTCTACCCTAGCAAACACATGAACGTCCACCCTAACACACATGAACGCCCACTCTAAAACACATGAATGCCCACCCTAACACACACATGAATGCCCACCCTAACACACATACATGAACGCCCGCTCTTAACACACATACATGAACGCCCACCCTAGCACACACATGAACGACCACCCTAACACACACATGAATGCCCACCATAACACACAAATGAACGCTCACCCTAACACACATACATGAATGCACACCCTAGCACACACAAGAATGCCCACCCTAACACACATACATGAACGCCCACCCTAACACACATACATGAACGTCCACCCTATGACACATACATGAATGCCCACCCTAACATTTATACATGAACGCCCACCCTACCACACATACATGAATGCCCACCCTAACACACACATGAACGCCCACCCTAACACATACAAGAACACCCACCCTAACACACATACATGAACGCCCACCCTAACATACATACATGAACGCCCACCCTAACACACATACATGAACGCCCACCCTAACACACATACATGAACGCCCACCCTAACACATACATGAACGCCCACCCTAACACACATACATTAATGCCCACCCTAACACACATACATGAATGCCCACCCTAACACATACATGAGCGCCCACCCTAACACAAAAATGAACGCCCACCCTACCACATAAACATGAACGCCCAGCCTAACACACATACATGAATGCCCACCCTAACACACACATGAACGCCCACCCTAACACATACAAGAACTCCCACCCTAACACACACACATGAACGCCAACCCTAACACACATACATGAATGCCACCCTAACACACATGGATGCCCACCCTAACACAGACATGAACGCCCACCCTAACACATACAAGAACGCCCACCCTAACACACACACATGAACGCCCACTCTAACGCACATACATGAATGCCCACCCTAACACACATACATGAACGCCCACCCTAACACACATACATGAAAGCCAACCTTAACATATATACATGAATGCCCACCCTAACACACACATGAACGCCCACCCTAACACATACATGAAATCCCAACCTAACACACATACATGAACGCCCACCCTAACACACATACATGAACGCCCATCCTAACACACATACATGAACGCCCACCCTAACATATATACATGAACGCTCACCCTAGGACACATAAATGAATGCCCATCCTAACGCACATACACGAATGCCCATCCTAACACACATACATGAACACCCACCTAACACACATACATGAATGCCCACCATAACACACATACATAAAGTCCCACCCTAACACACATACATGAACGCCCACCCTAACATACATACATGAACGCCCACCATAACACATACATGAACGCCACCCTAACAAACATACATGAACACCCACCCTAACACACATACGTTGGCGCCCACCCTAACACACATAAATGAAAGCCCACCCTAACACACATACATGAACATCCACCCTATCACACATGAATGCCCACCCTAACACACATACATGAATACCCGACCTAAAACACACATGAATGCCCACCCTAACACACACACATAAATGCCCACCCTAACACACATACATGAACATCCACCCTATCACACATAAATGCCCACCCTAACACACATACATGAATACACGACCTAAAACACACATGAACACCCACCCTAACACACATAAATCAAGGCCCACCCTAACACACATACATCAACGTTCACCCTAAGACACATACATGAATGTCCATCCTAACGCACATACATGAATGCCCATCCTAACACACATAAAATGAACACCACCCTAACACACATACATGAATGCCCACCCTAACACACATACATGAACGCCCACCCTAACACATACATGAACGTCACCCTAACAAACATACATGAACACCCACCCTAACACACATACATGAACGCCCACCCTAACACACATAAATGAAAGCCCACCCTAACACACATACATGAACATCCCTCCTATCACACATGAACGCCCATCCTATCACACATACATGAATGCCCAACCTAACACACATACATGAATACCCAACCTAAAACACACATGAACGCCCACCCTAACACACACACATGAATGCCCACCCTAACACACATACATGAACTCCCACCCTAACACACATACAAGAATGCCCACCCTTACACACACATGAATGCCCACCCTTACACACAAACATGAACTCCCACCCTAACACACACATGAACGTCTACCCTAGCAAACACATGAACGTCCACCCTAACACACATGAACGCCCACTCTAAAACACATGAATGCCCACCCTAACACACACATGAATGCCCACCCTAACACACATACATGAACGCCCGCTCTTAACACACATACATGAACGCCCACCCTAGCACACACATGAACGACCACCCTAACACACACATGAATGCCCACCATAACACACAAATGAACGCTCACCCTAACACACATACATGAATGCACACCCTAGCACACACAAGAATGCCCACCCTAACACACATACATGAACGCCCACCCTAACACACATACATGAACGTCCACCCTATGACACATACATGAATGCCCACCCTAACATTTATACATGAACGCCCACCCTACCACACATACATGAATGCCCACCCTAACACACACATGAACGCCCACCCTAACACATACAAGAACACCCACCCTAACACACATACATGAACGCCCACCCTAACATACATACATGAACGCCCACCCTAACACACATACATGAACGCCCACCCTAACACACATACATGAACGCCCACCCTAACACATACATGAACGTCCACCCTAACACACATACATTAATGCCCACCCTAACACACATACATGAATGCCCACCCTAACACATACATGAGCGCCCACCCTAACACAAAAATGAACGCCCACCCTACCACATAAACATGAACGCCCAGCCTAACACACATACATGAATGCCCACCCTAACACACACATGAACGCCCACCCTAACACATACAAGAACTCCCACCCTAACACACACACATGAACGCCCACTCTAACGCACATACATGAATGCCCACCCTAACACACATACATGAACGCCCACCCTAACACACATACATGAAAGCCAACCTTAACATACATACACGAATGCCCACCCTAACACACACATGAACGCCCACCCTAACACATACATGAAATCCCAACCTAACACACATACATGAACGCCCACCCTAACACACATACATGAACGCCCATCCTAACACACATACATGAACGCCCACCCTAACATATATACATGAAAGCTCACCCTAGGACACATAAATGAATGCCCATCCTAACGCACATACACGAATTCCCATCCTAACACACATACATGAACACCCACCTAACACACATACATGAATTCCAACCATAACACACATACATAAAGTCCCACCCTAACACACATACATGAACGCCCACCCTAACATACATACATGAACGCCCACCGTAACACATACATGAACGCCACCCTAACAAACATACATGAACACCCACCCTAACACACATACGTGGGAGCCCACCCTAACACACATAAATGAAAGCCCACCCTAACACACATACATGAACATCCACCCTATCACACATGAATGCCCACCCTAACACACATACATGAATACCCGACCTAAAACACACATGAATGCCCACCCTAACACACACACATAAATGCCCACCCTAACACACATACATGAACTCTCACCCTAACACACATACAAGAATGCCCACCATAACACACACATGAATGCCCACCCTAACACACAAACATGAACGCCCACCCTAACACACACATGAACTTCTACCCTAGCAAACACATGAACGTCCACCCTAACACACATATGAACACCCACCTTAACACACACATGAATGCCCACCCTAACACACACATGAACACCCACCCTAACACACATAAATCAAGGCCCACCCTAACCCACATACATCAACGTTCACCCTAAGACACATACATGAATGTCCATCCTAACGCACATACATGAATGCCCATCCTAACACACATAAAATGAACACCACCCTAACACACATACATGAATGCCCACCCTAACACACATACATGAACGCCCACCCTAACACATACATGAACGTCACCCTAACAAACATACATGAACACCCACCCTAACACACATACATGAACGCCCACCCTAACACACATAAATGAAAGCTCACCCTAACACACATACATGAACATCCCTCCTATCACACATGAACGCCCATCCTATCACACATACATGAATGCCCAACCTAACACACATACATGAATACCCAACCTAAAACACACATGAACGCCCACCCTAACACACACACATGAATGCCCACCCTAACACACATACATGAACTCCCACCCTAACACACATACAAGAATGCCCACCCTTACACACACATGAATTCCCACCCTTACACACAAACATGAACTCCCACCCTAACACACACATGAACGTCTACCCTAGCAAACACATGAACATCCACCCTAACACACACATGAACGCCCACCCTAAAACACATGAATGCCCACCCTAACACACACATGAATGCCCACCCTAACACACATACATGAACGCCCGTCTTAACACACATACATGAACGCCCACCCTAGCACACACATGAACGACCACCCTAACACACACATGAATGCCCACCATAACACACAAATGAACGCTCACCCTAACACACATACATGAATGCACACCCTAGCACACACAAGAATGCCCACCCTAACACACATACATGAACGCCCACCCTAACACACATACATGAACGTCCACCCTATGACACATACATGAATGCCCACCCTAACACACATACATGAACGCCCACCCTAACACACATACATGAACGCCCACCCTAACACACACATGAACGCCCACCCTAACACACATACATGAACGCCCACCCTAACACACATACATGAACGCCCACCCTAACACATACATGAACGCCCACCCTCACACACATACATTAATGCCCACCCTAACACACATACATGAATGCCCACCCTAGCACACATATATGAATGACCACCCTAACACATACATGAGCGCCCACCCTAACACAAAAATGAACGCCCACCCTACCACATAAACATGAACGCCCAGCCTAACACACATACATGAATGCCCACCCTAACACACACATGAACGCCCACCCTAACACATACAAGAACTCCCACCCTAACACACATACATGAACGCCCACCCTAACATACATACATGAACGCCCACCCTAACACACATACATGATCGCCCACCCTAACACACATACATGATTGCCCACCCTAACACACATACATGAACGCCAACCCTAATACACATACATGTATGCCCACTCTAACACACACATCAACGCCCACCCTAACACATACATGAAAGCCCAACCTAACACACATACATGAACGCCCACCCTAACACACATACATGAATGCCCACTCAAACACACATACATGAACGCCCACCCTAAACCATATCCAAGAACGCCCACCCTAACACATGTCCATGATAGCCCACCATAACACTCACATGAACGCCCACCCTAACACATACATGAACGCCCACCCTAACACACATACATGAACGCCCACCCTAATCAACATACATCAACACACACCCTAATACACACACACAAGAACACCCACCCTAACACACATAAATGAATGCCCACCCAACCACATTTACATGAACGCCCAACCTAACACACATGAACGCCCTCCCTAAAACATATCCAAGAACGCCCACCCTAACACATGTCCATGATAACCCACCATAACACCCACATGAACGCCCACCCTAATACACATACATGAACGCCTACCCTAACACATACATGAACGCCCACCCTAACACACATACATTAATGCCCACCCTAACACACATACATGAACGCCCACCCTAGCACACATATATGAATGCCCACCCTAACATATACATGACCGCCCACTCTAACACACACATGAACGCCCACCCTACCACACAAACATGAACGCCCAGCCTAACACACACATGAACGCCCACCCTAACACACATACATGAATGCCCACTCAAACACATAGACATGAACTCCCACCATAACACACATACATGAATGCCCACCATAACACACACATGAACGCCCACCCTAAAACACACATGAACGACCACTCTAACACACATACATGAACGCCCACCCTAATAAAAATACATCAACACCCACCCTAGCACACACACACACGAACACCCATCCTAACACACATAAATGAATGCCCACCCTACCACATATACATGAACGCTCAACCTAACACACATGCATAAACGCCCACCTTAACGCATACATGAACACCCACCTTAACATATATACAAGAACGGCCACCCTAACACGTACACGAACGCCCACCCTAACACATGGACATGATAACCCACCCAAACACTTACATGAACACCCATCCTAACACGCATACATGAACGCCCACCCTAACACACATACATGAACGCCCACCCTAACACATACATGAACGCCCAATCTAACACATACATGAACCCCCACCCTAACACACATACAAGAACGCCCTCCCTAACACACATACATGAACACCCACCCTAACAAATATACATGAACGCCCAGCCTAACACACATACATGAACGACCACCCTAACACACGCACAAGAATGCCCACCCTAACACACATGCATAAACGCCCACTCTAACACATACATGAACACCCACACTAACACAGATACATGAACGCCCACCGTAACACATATACATGAACGCCCACCCTAGCACACACATGAACGACCACCCTAAAACACACATGAATGCCCACCCTAAAACACACATGAATGCCCACCCTAACACACAAATGAACGCTCACCCTAACACACATACATGATTGCACACCCTAGCACACACAAGAATGCCCACCCTAACACACATACATGAACACCCACCCTAATACACATACATGAACGTCCACCCTATGACACATACATGAATGCCCACCCTAACATACATACATAAACGCCCACCCTACCACACATACATGAATGCCCACCCTAACACACACATGAACGCCCACCCTAACACATACAAGAACGCCAACCCTAACACACATACATGAACGCCCACACCCTAACATACATACATGAACGCCCACCCTAACACACATACATGAACGCCCACCCTAACACACATACATGAATGCCCACCCTAACACACACACATGAACGCCCACCCTAACACACATACATGAACGCCAACCCTAATACACATACATGAATGCCCACTCTAACACACACATGAACGCCCACCCTAACACATACATGAAAGCCCACCCTAACACACATACATGAACGCCCACCCTAATACACATACATGAATGTCCACTCAAACACACAAACATGAACGCCCACCCTAACACATATGCAAGAACGCCCACCCTAACACATGTCCATGATAGCCCACCATAGCATCCACATGAACGCCCACCCTAACACACATACATGAACTCCCACCCTAACACACATACATGACCGCCCACCCTAACACATAAATGAACGCCCACCCTAACACACATACATTAATGTCCACCCTAACACACATACATGAATGCCCCCCCTAGCACACATACATGAGCGCCCACCATAACACACAAATGAACGCCCACCCTACCACACAAACATGAACACCCAGCCTAACACACATACATGAATATCCAACTTAAAGCACACATGAATGCCCACCCTAGCACACATACATGAACGCCCACCCTAACACACATACATGAATACCCACCCGAACACATACATGAACGCCCACCCTAACTCACATACATGAACGCCCACCCTAACACACATACATGAGCGCCCACCCTAACACACATACATGAATGCCCACCATAACACACACATGAACGCCCACCCTAACACACACATGAACGCCCACTCTAACACACATACATGAACGCCCACCCTAATAAACATACATCAACACCCACCCTAATACACACACACAAGAACACCCACCATAACACACATAAATGAATGCCCACCCTACCACATTTACGTGAACGCCCAACCTAACACACATGAACGCCCACCCTAACACATATCCCAGAACGCCCACCCTAACACATATCCATGATAACCCACCATAACACCCACATGAACGCCCACCCTAACACATATACATGAACGCCCACCCTAACACACATACATGAACGCCCACCCTAACACATACATGAACGCCCACCCTAACACACATACATTAATGCCCACCCTTATACACATACATGAACGCCCACCCTAGCAAACATATATGAATGCCCACCCTAACATATACATGAGCGCCCACCCTAACACACACATGAACGCCCACCCTACCAGACAAACATGAACACCCAGCCTAACACACACATGAACGCCCACCCTAACACACATACATGAATGCCCACTCAAACACATAGACATGAACTCCCACCATAACACACATACATGAATGCCCACCCGAACACATACATGAACGCCCACCCTAAAACACATACATGAACGCCCACCCTAACACACATACATGAGCGCCCACCCTAACACACATACATGAATGCCCACCATAACACACACATAAACGCCCACCCTAAAACACACATGAACGCCCACTCTAACACACATACATGAACGCCCACCCTAATAAACATACATCAACACCCACACTAGCACACACACACAAGAACACCCACAATAACACACATAAATGAATGTCCACCCTACCGCATATACATGAACGCTCAACCTAACACACATGCATAAACGCCCACCCTAACACATACATGAACACCCACCTTAACATATATACAAGAACGGCCACCCTAACACGTACACGAACGCCCACCCTAACACATGTACATGATAACCCACCCAAACACTTACATGAACACCCATCCTAACACGCATACATGAACGCCCACCCTAACACACATACATGAACGCCCACCCTAACACATACATGAACGCCCAATCTAACACATACATGAACCCCCACCCTAACACACATACAAGAACGCCCTCCCTAACACACATGCATGAACACCCACCCTAACAAATATACATGAACGCCCAGCCTAACACACATACATGAACGCCCACCCTAACACACACACATGAATGCCCACCCTAACACACATGCATAAACGCCCACTCTAACACATACATGAACACCCACACTAACACAGATACATGAACGCCCACCCTAACACACATATATGAACGCACACCCTAACACATATACATGAACGCCCACCCTAGCACACACATTAACGACCACCCTAACACACACATGCATGCCCACCCTAACACACACATGAATGCCCACCCTAACACACAAATGAACGCTCACCCTAACACACATACATGAATGCACACCCTAGCACACACAAGAATGCCCACCCTAACACACATACATGAACGCCCACCCTAACACACATACATGAACGTCCACCCTATGACACATACATGCATGCCCACCCTAACATACCTACATGAATGCCCACCCTAAAACACACATGAATGCCCACCCTAACACACAAATGAACGCTCACCCTAACACACATACATGAATGCACACCCTAGCACACACAAGAATGCCCACCCTAACACACATACATGAACACCCACCCTAATACACATACATGAACGTCCACCCTATGACACATACATGAATGCCCACCCTAACATACATACATAAACGCCCACCCTACCACACATACATGAATGCCCACCCTAACACACACATGAACACCCACCCTAACACATACAAGAACGCCAACCCTAACACACATACATGAACGCCCACACCCTAACATACATACATGAACGCCCGCCCTAACACACATACATGAACGCCCACCCTAACACACATACATGAATGCCCACCCTAACACACACACATGAACGCCCACCCTAACACACATACATGAACGCCAACCCTAATACACATACATGAATGCCCACTCTAACACACACATGAACGCCCACCCTAACACATACATGAAAGCCCACCCTAACACACATACATGAACGCCCACCCTAATACACATACATGAATGTCCACTCAAACACACAAACATGAACGCCCACCCTAACACATATGCAAGAACGCCCACCCTAACACATGTCCATGATAGCCCACCATAGCATCCACATGAACGCCCACCCTAACACACATACATGAACTCCCACCCTAACACACATACATGACCGCCACCCTAACACATAAATGAACGCCCACCCTAACACACATACATTAATGTCCACCCTAACACACATACATGAATGCCCCCTAGCACACATATATGAATGCCCACCCTAACACATACATGAGCGCCCACCCTAACACACAAATGAACGCCCACCCTACCACACAAACATGAACACCCAGCCTAACACACATACATGAATATCCAACTTAAAGCACACATGAATGCCCACCCTAGCACACATACATGAACGCCCACCCTAACACACATACATGAATACCCACCCGAACACATACATGAACGCCCACCCTAACACACATACATGAACGCCCACCCTAACACACATACATGAGCGCCCACCCTAACACACATACATGAATGCCCACCATAACACACACATGAACGCCCACCCTAACACACACATGAACGCCCACTCTAACACACATACATGAACGCCCACCCTAATAAACATACATCAACACCCACCCTAATACACACACACAAGAACACCCACCATAACACACATAAATGAATGCCCACCCTACCACATTTACGTGAACGCCCAACCTAACACACATGAACGCCCACCCTAACACATATCCCAGAACGCCCACCCTAACACATATCCATGATAACCCACCATAACACCCACATGAACGCCCACCCTAACACATATACATGAACGCCCACCCTAACACACATACATGAACGCCCACCCTAACACATACATGAACGCCCACCCTAACACACATACATTAATGCCCACCCTTATACACATACATGAACGCCCACCCTAGCAAACATATATGAATGCCCACCCTAACATATACATGAGCGCCCACCCTAACACACACATGAACGCCCACCCTACCACACAAACATGAACACCCAGCCTAACACACACATGAACGCCCACCCTAACACACATACATGAATGCCCATTCAAACACATAGACATGAACTCCCACCATAACACACATACATGAATGCCCACCCAAACACATACATGAACGCCCACCCTAACACACATACATGAACGCCCACCCTAACACACATACATGAATGCCCACCATAACACACACATAAACGCCCACCCTAAAACACACATGAACGCCCACTCTAACACACATACATGAACGCCCACCCTAATAAACATACATCAACACCCACACTAGCACACACACACAAGAACATCCACAATAACACACATAAATGAATGCCCACCCTACCGCATATACATGAACGCTCAACCTAACACACATGCATAAACGCCCACCCTAACACATACATGAACACCCACCTTAACATATATACAAGAACGGCCACCCTAACACGTACACGAACGCCCACCCTAACACATGTACATGATAACCCACCCAAACACTTACATGAACACCCATCCTAACACGCATACATGAACGCCCACCCTAACACACATACATGAACGCCCACCCTAACACATACATGAACGCCCAATCTAACACATACATGAACCCCCACCCTAACACACATACAAGAACGCCCTCCCTAACACACATGCATGAACACCCACCCTAACAAATATACATGAACGCCCAGCCTAACACACATACATGAACGCCCACCCTAACACACACACATGAATGCCCACCCTAACACACATGCATAAACGCCCACTCTAACACATACATGAACACCCACACTAACACAGATACATGAACGCCCACCCTAACACACATATATGAACGCACACCCTAACACATATACATGAACGCCCACCCTAGCACACACATTAACGACCACCCTAACACACACATGCATGCCCACCCTAACACACACATGAATGCCCACCCTAACACACAAATGAACGCTCACCCTAACACACATACATGAATGCACACCCTAGCACACACAAGAATGCCCACCCTAACACACATACATGAACGCCCACCCTAACACACATACATGAACGTCCACCCTATGACACATACATGGATGCCCACCCTAACATACCTACATGAATGCCCACCCTAAAACACACATGAATGCCCACCCTAACACACAAATGAACGCTCACCCTAACACACATACATGAATGCACACCCTAGCACACACAAGAATGCCCACCCTAACACACATACATGAACACCCACCCTAATACACATACATGAACGTCCACCCTATGACACATACATGAATGCCCACCCTAACATACATACATAAACGCCCACCCTACCACACATACATGAATGCCCACCCTAACACACACATGAACGCCCACCCTAACACATACAAGAACGCCAACCCTAACACACATACATGAACGCCCACACCCTAACATACATACATGAACGCCCACCCTAACACACATACATGAACGCCCACCCTAACACACATACATGAATGCCCACCCTAACACACACACATGAACGCCCACCCTAACACACATACATGAACGCCAACCCTAATACACATACATGAATGCCCACTCTAACACACACATGAACGCCCACCCTAACACATACATGAAAGCCCACCCTAACACACATACATGAACGCCCACCCTAATACACATACATGAATGTCCACTCAAACACACAAACATGAACGCCCACCCTAACACATATGCAAGAACGCCCACCCTAACACATGTCCATGATAGCCCACCATAGCATCCACATGAACGCCCACCCTAACACACATACATGAACTCCCACCCTAACACACATACATGACCGCCCACCCTAACACATAAATGAACGCCCACCCTAACACACATACATTAATGTCCACCCTAACACACATACATGAATGCCCCCCCTAGCACACATATATAAATGCCCACCCTAACACATACATGAGCGCCCACCCTAACACACAAATGAACGCCCACCCTACCACACAAACATGAACACCCAGCCTAACACACATACATGAATATCCAACTTAAAGCACACATGAATGCCCACCCTAGCACACATACATGAACGCCCACCCTAACACACATACATGAATACCCACCCGAACACATACATGAACGCCCACCCTAACACACATACATGAACGCCCACCCTAACACACATACATGAGCGCCCACCCTAACACACATACATGAATGCCCACCATAACACACACATGAACGCCCACCCTAACACACACATGAACGCCCACTCTAACACACATACATGAACGCCCACCCTAATAAACATACATCAACACCCACCCTAATACACACACACAAGAACACCCACCATAACACACATAAATGAATGCCCACCCTTCCACATTTACGTGAACGCCCAACCTAACACACATGAACGCCCACCCTAACACATATCCCAGAACGCCCACCCTAACACATATCCATGATAACCCACCATAACACCCACATGAACGCCCACCCTAACACATATACATGAACGCCCACCCTAACACACATACATGAACGCCCACCCTAACACATACATGAACGCCCACCCTAACACACATACATTAATGCCCACCCTTATACACATACATGAACGCCCACCCTAGCAAACATATATGAATGCCCACCCTAACATATACATGAGCGCCCACCCTAACACACACATGAACGCCCACCCTACCACACAAACATGAACACCCAGCCTAACACACACATGAACGCCCACCCTAACACACATACATGAATGCCCACTCAAACACATAGACATGAACTCCCACCATAACACACATACATGAATGCCCACCCGAACACATACATGAACGCCCACCCTAAAACACATACATGAACGCCCACCCTAACACACATACATGAGCGCCCACCCTAACACACATACATGAATGCCCACCATAACACACACATAAACGCCCACCCTAAAACACACATGAACGCCCACTCTAACACACATACATGAACGCCCACCCTAATAAACATACATCAACACCCACACTAGCACACACACACAAGAACATCCACAATAACACACATAAATGAATGCCCACCCTACCGCATATACATGAACGCTCAACCTAACACACATGCATAAACGCCCACCCTAACACATACATGAACACCCACCTTAACATATATACAAGAACGGCCACCCTAACACGTACACGAACGCCCACCCTAACACATGTACATGATAACCCACCCAAACACTTACATGAACACCCATCCTAACACGCATACATGAACGCCCACCCTAACACACATACATGAACGCCCACCCTAACACATACATGAACGCCCAATCTAACACATACATGAACCCCCACCCTAACACACATACAAGAACGCCCTCCCTAACACACATGCATGAACACCCACCCTAACAAATATACATGAACGCCCAGCCTAACACACATACATGAACGCCCACCCTAACACACACACATGAATGCCCACCCTAACACACATGCATAAACGCCCACTCTAACACATACATGAACACCCACACTAACACAGATACATGAACGCCCACCCTAACACACATATATGAACGCACACCCTAACACATATACATGAACGCCCACCCTAGCACACACATTAACGACCACCCTAACACACACATGCATGCCCACCCTAACACACACATGAATGCCCACCCTAACACACAAATGAACGCTCACCCTAACACACATACATGAATGCACACCCTAGCACACACAAGAATGCCCACCCTAACACACATACATGAACGCCCACCCTAACACACATACATGAACGTCCACCCTATGACACATACATGCATGCCCACCCTAACATACCTACATGAATGCCCACCCTAAAACACACATGAATGCCCACCCTAACACACAAATGAACGCTCACCCTAACACACATACATGAATGCACACCCTAGCACACACAAGAATGCCCACCCTAACACACATACATGAACACCCACCCTAATACACATACATGAACGTCCACCCTATGACACATACATGAATGCCCACCCTAACATACATACATAAACGCCCACCCTACCACACATACATGAATGCCCACCCTAACACACACATGAACGCCCACCCTAACACATACAAGAACGCCAACCCTAACACACATACATGAACGCCCACACCCTAACATACATACATGAACGCCCACCCTAACACACATACATGAACGCCCACCCTAACACACATACATGAATGCCCACCCTAACACACACACATGAACGCCCACCCTAACACACATACATGAACGCCAACCCTAATACACATACATGAATGCCCACTCTAACACACACATGAACGCCCACCCTAACACATACATGAAAGCCCACCCTAACACACATACATGAACGCCCACCCTAATACACATACATGAATGTCCACTCAAACACACAAACATGAACGCCCACCCTAACACATATGCAAGAACGCCCACCCTAACACATGTCCATGATAGCCCACCATAGCATCCACATGAACGCCCACCCTAACACACATACATGAACTCCCACCCTAACACACATACATGACCGCCCACCCTAACACATAAATGAACGCCCACCCTAACACACATACATTAATGTCCACCCTAACACACATACATGAATGCCCCCCCTAGCACACATATATGAATGCCCACCCTAACACATACATGAGCGCCCACCCTAACACACAAATGAACGCCCACCCTACCACACAAACATGAACACCCAGCCTAACACACATACATGAATATCCAACTTAAAGCACACATGAATGCCCACCCTAGCACACATACATGAACGCCCACCCTAACACACATACATGAATACCCACCCGAACACATACATGAACGCCCACCCTAACACACATACATGAACGCCCACCCTAACACACATACATGAGCGCCCACCCTAACACACATACATGAATGCCCACCATAACACACACATGAACGCCCACCCTAACACACACATGAACGCCCACTCTAACACACATACATGAACGCCCACCCTAATAAACATACATCAACACCCACCCTAATACACACACACAAGAACACCCACCATAACACACATAAATGAATGCCCACCCTACCACATTTACGTGAACGCCCAACCTAACACACATGAACGCCCACCCTAACACATATCCCAGAACGCCCACCCTAACACATATCCATGATAACCCACCATAACACCCACATGAACGCCCACCCTAACACATATACATGAACGCCCACCCTAACACACATACATGAACGCCCACCCTAACACATACATGAACGCCCACCCTAACACACATACATTAATGCCCACCCTTATACACATACATGAACGCCCACCCTAGCAAACATATATGAATGCCCTCCCTAACATATACATGAGCGCCCACCCTAACACACACATGAACGCCCACCCTACCACACAAACATGAACACCCAGCCTAACACACACATGAACGCCCACCCTAACACACATACATGAATGCCCACTCAAGCACATAGACATGAACTCCCACCATAACACACATACATGAATGCCCACCCGAACACATACATGAACGCCCACCCTAAAACACATACATGAACGCCCACCCTAACACACATACATGAGCGCCCCCCCTAACACACATACATGAATGCCCACCATAACACACACATAAACGCCCACCCTAAAACACACATGAACGCCCACTCTAACACACATACATGAACGCCCACCCTAATAAACATACATCAACACCCACACTAGCACACACACACAAGAACACCCACAATAACACACATAAATGAATGCCCACCCTACCGCATATACATGAACGCTCAACCTAACACACATGCATAAACGCCCACCCTAACACATACATGAACACCCACCTTAACATATATACAAGAACGGCCACCCTAACACGTACACGAACGCCCACCCTAACACATGTACATGATAACCCACCCAAACACTTACATGAACACCCATCCTAACACGCATACATGAACGCCCACCCTAACACACATACATGAACGCCCACCCTAACACATACATGAACGCCCAATCTAACACATACATGAACCCCCACCCTAACACACATACAAGAACGCCCTCCCTAACACACATGCATGAACACCCACCCTAACAAATATACATGAACGCCCAGCCTAACACACATACATGAACGCCCACCCTAACACACACACATGAATGCCCACCCTAACACACATGCATAAACGCCCACTCTAACACATACATGAACACCCACACTAACACAGATACATGAACGCCCACCCTAACACACATATATGAACGCACACCCTAACACATATACATGAACGCCCACCCTAGCACACACATTAACGACCACCCTAACACACACATGCATGCCCACCCTAACACACACATGAATGCCCACCCTAACACACAAATGAACGCTCACCCTAACACACATACATGAATGCACACCCTAGCACACACAAGAATTCTCACCCTAACACACATACATGAACGCCCACCCTAACACACATACATGAACGTCCACCCTATGACACATACATGCATGCCCACCCTAACATACATACATGAATGCCCACCCTAACACACACATGAATGCCCACCCTAACACATACAAGAACGCCAACCCTAACACATACAAGAACGCCAACCCTAACACACATACATGAACGCCCACCCTAACATACATACATGAAAGCCCACCCTAACACACATACATGAACGCCCACCCTAACACACATACATGAATGCCCACTCAAGCACACATACATGAACGCCCACCCTAATACATATCCAAGAACGCCCACCCTAACACATGTCCATGATAGCCCCACCATAACAACCACATGAACGCCCACCCTAACATACATACATGAACGTTCACCCTAACACACATACATGAACGCCCATCCTAACACATACAAGAACGCCCACCCTAACACACATACATGAATGCCCACCCTAACACACATATATGAATGCCCACCCTAACACATACATGAGCGCCCACCTTAACACAAAAATGAACGCCCACCCTACCACACATACATGAATACCCAACCTAAAGCACACATGAACGCCCACCCTAACACACATACATGAATGCCCACTCAAACACACATACATGAACGCCCACCCTAACACACATACATGAATATCCACCGAACACATACATGAACGCCCACCCTAACACACATACATGAACGCCCACCCTAACACACATACATGAGCGCCCACCCTAACACACATACATGAATGCCCACCCTAACACACACATGAACGCCCACTCTAACACACATACATGAACGCCCACCCTAATAAATATACATCAACACCCACCCTAATACACACACACAAGAACACCCACCATAACACACATAAATGAATGCCCACCCTACCACATTTACATGAACGCCCAACCTAACACACATGAACGCCCTCCCTAACACATATCCAAGAACGCCCACCCTAACACATGTCCATGATAACCCACCATAACACCCACATGAACGCCCACCCTAATACACATACATGAACGCCCACCCTAACACATACATGAACGCCCACCCTAACACACATACATTAATGCCCACCCTAACACACATACATGAACGCCCACCCTAGCACACATATATGAATGCCCACCCTAACATATACATGAGCGCCCACCTTAACACACACATGAACGCCCACCCTACCACACAAACATGAACGCCCAGCTTAACACACACATGAACGCCCACCCTAACACACATACATAAACGCCCACCCTAGCAAACATATATGAATGCCCTCCCTAACATATACATGAGCGCCCACCCTAACACACACATGAACGCCCATCCTACCACACAAACATGAAGGCCCAGCCTAATACACACATGAACACCCACCCTAACACACATACATGAATGCCCACTCAAACACATAGACATGAACTCCCACCATAACACACATACATGAATGCCCAACCGAACACATACATGAACGCCCACCCTAAAACACATACATGAACGCCCACCCTCACACACATACATGAGCGCCCACCCTAACACACATACATGAATGCCCACCATAACACACACATGAACGCCCACCCTAAAACACACATGAACGCCCACTCTAACACACATACATGAACGCCCACCCTAATAAAAATACATCAACACCCACCCTAGCACACACACACAAGAACACCCATCCTAACACACATAAATGAATGCCCACCCTACTACATATACATGAACGCTCAACCTAACACACATTCATAAACGCCCACCCTAACGCATACATGAACACCCACCTTAACATATATACAAGAACGGCCACCCTAACACGTAAACGAACGCCCACCCTAACACATGTACATGATAACCCACCCAAACACTTACATGAACGCCCATCCTAACACGCATACATGAAAGCCCACCCTAACACACATACATGAACGCCCACCCTAACACATACATGAACGCCCAATCTAACACATACATGAACCCCCACCCTAACACACATACAAGAACGCCCTCCCTAACACACATACATGAACACCCACCATAACAAATATCCATGAACGCCCAGCCTAACACACATACATGAACGACCACCATAACACACGCACATGAATGCCCACCCTAACACACATGCATAAACGCCCACTCTAACACATACATGAACACCCACACTAACACAGATACATGAACGCCCACCCTAACACACATATATGAACGCCCACCCTAACACATATACATGAACGCCCACCCTAGCAGACACATGAACGACCACCCTAACACACACATGAATGCCCACCCTAACACACACATGAATGGCCACCCTAACACACAAATGAACGCTCACCCTAACACACATACATGAATGCACACCCTAGCACACACAAGAATGCCCACCCTAACACACATACATGAACACCCACCATAATACACATACATGAACGTCCACCCTATGACACATACATGAATGCCCACCCTAACATACATACATGAACGCCAACCCTAACACACATACATGAATGCCCACCCTAACACACACATGAACGCCCACCCTAACACATACAAGAACGCCAACCCTAACACACATACATGAACGCCCAAACCCTAACATACATACATGAACGCCCACCCTAACACACATACATGAACGCCCACCCTAACACACATACATGAATGCCCACCTTAACACACACACATGAACGCCCACCCTAACACACATACATGAACGCCAACCCTAATACACATACATGAATGCCCACTCTAACACACACATGAACGCCCACCCTAACACATACATGAAAGCCCACCCTAACCCACATACATGAACGCCCACCCTAATACACATACATGAATGCCCACTCAAACACACAAACATGAACGCCCACCCTAACACATGTCCATGATAGCCCACCATAGCATCCACATGAACGCCCACCCTAACACACATACATGAACGCCCACCCTAACACACATATATGACCGCCCACCCTTACACATACATGAACGCCCACCCTAACACACATACATTAATGTCCACCCTAACACACATACATGAATGCCCACCCTAGCACACATATATGAATGCCCACCCTAACACATACATGAGCGCCCACCCTAACACAGAAATGAACGCCCACCCTACCACACAAACATGAACGCCCAGCCTAACACACATACATGAATACCCAACCTAAAGCACACATGAACGCCCACCCTAGCACACATACATGAATGCACACTCAAACACACATACATGAACGCCCACCCTAACACACTTACATGAATACCCACCCGAACACATACATGAATGCCCACCATAACACACACATGAACGCCCACCCTAACACACATATGAACGCCCACTCTAACACACATACATGAACGCCCACCCTAATAAACATATATCAACACCCACCCTAATACACACACACAAGAACACCCACCATAACACACATAAATGAATGCCCACCCTACCACATTTACATGAACGCCCAACCTAACACACATGAACGCCCACCCTAACACATATCCAAGAACGCCCACCCTAACACATATCCATGATAACCCACCATAACACCCACATGAACGCCCACCCTAACACATATACATGAACGCCCACCCTAACACACATACATGAACGCCCACCCTAACACATACATGAACGCCCACCCTAACACACATACATGAACGCCCACCCTAACACATACATGAATGCCCACCCTAACATACATACATTAATGCCCACCCTAACACACATACATGAACGCCCACCCTAGCAAACATATATGAATGCCCACCCTAACATATACATGAGCGCCCACCCTAACACACACATGAACGCCCACCCTACCACACAAACATGAACGCCCAGCCTAACACAGAAATAAACGCCCACCCTAACACACATACACGAATGCCCACTCAAACACATAGACATGAACTCCCACCATAACACACATACATGAATGCCCACCCGAACACATACATGAACGCCCACCCTAAAACACATACATGAACGCCCACCCTAACACACATACATGAGCGCCCACCCTAACACACATACATGAATGCCCACCATAACACACACATGAACGCCCACCCTAAAACACACATGAACGCCCACTCTAACACACATACATGAACGCCCACCCTAATAAACATACATCAACACCCACCCTAGCACACACACACAAGAACACCCACCCTAACACACATAAATGAATGCCTACCCTACCACATATACATGAACGCTCAACCTAACACACATGCATAAACGCCCACCCTAACACATACATGAACACCCACCTTAGCATATATACAAGAACGGCCACCCTAACACGTACACGAACGCCCACCCTAACACATGTACATGATAACCCACCCAAACACTTACATGAACACCCATCCTAACACGCATACATGAACGCCCACCCTAACACACATACATGAACGCCCACCCTAACACATACATGAACGCCCAATCTAACACATACATGAAACCCCCCCCTAACACACATACAAGAACGCCCTCCCTAACACACATACATAAACACCCACCCTAAAAAATATACATGAACGCCCAGCCTAACACACATACATGAACGCCCACCCTAACACACACACATGAATGCCCACCCTAACACACATGCATAAACGCCCACTCTAACACATACATGAACACCCCCACTAACACAGATACATGAACGCCCACCCTAACACATATACATGAACGTCCACCCTAGCACACACATTAACGACCACCCTAGCACACACATGAATGCCCACCCTAACACACACATGAATGCCCACCCTAACACACAAATAAACGCTCACCCTAACACACATACATGAATGCACACTCTAGCACACACAAGAATGCCCACCCTAACACACATACATGAACGCCCACCTTAACACACATACATGAACGTCCACCCTATGACACATACATGCATGCCCACCCTAACATACATACATGAACGCCCACCCTACCACACATACATGAATGCCCACCCTAACACACACATGAATGCCCACCCTAACACATACAAGAACGCCAACCCTAACAGACATACATGAACGCCCACCCTAACACACATACATGAATGCCCACCCTAACACACACACATGAACGCCCACCCTAACACACACACATGAACGCCAACCCTAACACATAAATGAAAGCCCACCCTAGCACACATACATGAACGCCCACCCTAACACACATACATGAATGCCCACTCAAACACACATACATGAACGTCCACCCTAAAACATATCCAATAACGCCCACCCTAACACATGTCCATGATAGCCCACCATAACACCCACATGAACGCCCACCCTAACACACATACATGAACGCCCACCCTAATAAACATACATCAACACCCACCCTAATACACACACACAAGAACACCCACCATAACACATATAAATGAATGCCCACCCTACCACATGTACATGAACGCCCAACCTAACACACATGAACGCCCACCCTAAGACATATCCAAGAACGCCCTCCCTAACACATGTCCATGATAACCCCCATAACACCCACATGAACGCCCATTCTAACACACATACACGAACGCCCACCCTAACACACATACATGAACGTCCACCCTAACACATACATGAACGCCCATCCTAACACACATACATTAATGCCCACCCTAACACACATACATAAACGCCCACCCTAGCAAACATATATGAATGCCCTCCCTAACATATACATGAACGCCCACCCTAAAACACATACATGAACGCCCACCCTAACACACATACATGAGCGCCCACCCTATCACACATACATGAATGCCCACCATAACACACACATGAACGCCCACCTTAACACATACATGAATTCCCAACCTAACACACATACATGAACGCCCACCCTAACACACATACATGAACGCCCATCCTAACACACATACATGAACGCCCACCCTAACATATATACATAAACGCTCACCCTAGGGCACATACATGAATGCCCATCCTAACGCACATACACGAATGCCCATCCTAACACACATACATGAACACCCACCCTAACACACATACATGAATGCCCACCATAACACACATACATAAAGTCCCACCCTAACACACATACATGAACGCCCACCCTAACATACATACATGAACGCCCACCATAACACATACATGAATGCCACCCTAACAAACATACATGAACACCCACCCTAACACACATACGTGGACGCCCACCCTAACACACATAAATGAAAGCCCACCCTAACACACATACATGAACATCCACCCTATCACACATGAATGCCAACCCTAACACACATACATGAATACCCGACCTAAAACACACATGAATGTCCACCCTAACACACACACACAAACATGAACGCCCACCCTAACACACACACGAACGTCTACCCTAGCAAACACATGAACGTCCACCCTAACACACACATGAACGCCCACCCTAACACTCACATGAACACCCACCCTAACACACACATGAACACCCACCCTAACACACATAAATCAACGTTCACCCTAAGACACATACATGAATGTCCATCCTAACGCACATACATGAATGCCCATCCTAACACACATACATGAACACCACCCTAACACACATACATGAATGCCCACCCTAACACACATACATGAACGCCCACCCTAACACATACATGAACGTCACCCTAACAAACATACATAAACACCCACCCTAACACACATACATGAACGCCCACCCTAACACACATAAATGAAAGCCCACCCTAACACACATACATGAACATCCCTCCTATCACACATGAACGCCCATCCTATCACACATACATGAATGCCCACCCTAACACACATACATGAATACCCAACCTAAAACACACATGAACGCCCACCCTAACACACACACATGAATGCCCACCCTAACACACATGAACGCCCACTCTAACACACATACATCAACACCCACCCTAGCACACACACACAAGACCACCCACCCTAACACACATAAATGAATGCCCACCCTACCACATATACACAAACGCCCAACCTAACACACATGAAGGCCCACCCTAACACACATACATGAACGCCCACCTTAACACATACATGAATGCCCATCCTAACACATACATGAACGCCCATCCTAACACACATACATGAATGCCCACCCTAACACACATACATGAATGCCCACCCTAACACACATACATGAACGCCCACTCTAACACACATACATGAACGCCCACCATAACACATACATGAACGCCACACTAACACACATACATGAACACCCACTCTAACACAAATACTTAAACGCCCACCCTAACACACATAAATAAAAGCCCACCCTAACACATATACATGAACATCCACCCTATCACACATGAACGCCCATCCTATCACACATACATGAATGCCAACCCTAACACACATACATGAATACCCATCATAAAGCACACAAGAACGCTCACCCTAACAGACACACATGAATGCCCAGCCTAACACACCTACATGAACGCCATCCCTAACGCATATACATGAATGCCCACCCTAACACACATACATAAACGCCCACCCTAACACACATACATGAACGCCCACCCTAACACACATACATGTGCGTCCACCCTAGCACACCAACATGAATGCCCACTATAACACACATGAATGTCCACCCTAACACACACATGAACGCCCACCCTAACACACATACATGAACGCCCACCCTAACACACACATGAACGCCCACCCTAACACACATACATGAACATCCACCCTAACACACACATGAACACCCATCCTAACACACATACATGAACGCCCACCCTAACACACATATATGAACGCCCACCCTACCATATATACATGAATGCCCATCCTGACACATATACATGAACACCCACCCTAACACACACATGAACACCCACCCTAACACACATACATGAACGCCCACCCTAACACACATACATGAACATCCACCCTAACACACACATGAACACCCACCCTAACACACATACATGAACGCCCACCCTAACACACATATATGAACGCCCACCCTAACGCATATACATGAATGCCCATCCTGACACATATACATGAACACCCACCCTAACACACACATGAACACCCACCCTAACACACATACATGAACGCCCACCCTAACACACACATTAACATTCACCCTAACACACATACATGAACGCCCACTCAAACACACCTACATGAACGCCCACCCTAACACACACATGAACGCCCACCCTAACACACATACATGAACGCCCACCCTAACACACATATATGAACGCCCACCATAACACACATACATGAACATCCACCCTAACACACACATGAACACCCACCCTAACACACATACATGAACGCCCACCCTAACACACACATGAACACCCACCCTAACACACATACATGAACGCCCACTCAAACACACCTACATGAACGCCCACCCTAACACACACATGAACGCCCACCCTAACAAACACATGAACGAACACCCTAACACACACATGAATGCCCACCCTAACACACACATGAATGCCCACCCTAACACACAAATGAACGCTCACCCTAACACACATACATGAATGTACACCCTAGCATACACAAGAATGCCCACCCTAACACACATACATGAACGCCCACCCTAACACACATACATGAACGTCCACCCTATGACACATACATGCATGCCCACCCTAACACACATACATGAACGCCCACGCTACCACACATACATGAATGCCCACCCTAACACACAGATGAACGCCTACCCTAATACATACAAGAACGCCAACCCTAACACACATACATGAACGCCAACCCTAACATACATACATGAACGCCCACCCTAACACACATACATGAACGCCAACCCTAACACACATACATGAACGCCCACCCTAACACACACATGAACACCCACCCTAACACACATACATGAACGCCCACTCAAACACACCTACATGAACGCCCACCCTAACACACACATGAACGCCCACCCTAACAAACACATGAACGAACACCCTAACACACACATGAATGCCCACCCTAACACACACATGAATGCCCACCCTAACACACAAATGAACGCTCACCCTAACACACATACATGAATGTACACCCTAGCATACACAAGAATGCCCACCCTAACACACATACATGAACGCCCACCCTAACACACATACATGAACGTCCACCCTATGACACATACATGCATGCCCACCCTAACACACATACATGAACGCCCACGCTACCACACATACATGAATGCCCACCCTAACACACAGATGAACGCCTACCCTAATACATACAAGAACGCCAACCCTAACACACATAAATGAACGCCAACCCTAACATACATAAATGAACGCCCACCCTAACACACATACATGAACGCCAACCCTAACACACATACATGAAGGCCCACCCTGACACACACTCATGAACGCCCACCCTAACACACATACATGAACGCCAAACCTAATACACATATATGAATGCCCACTCTAACACACACATTAACGCCCACCCTAACACATACATGAAAGCCCAACCTAACACACATACATAAAGGCCCACCTTAACACACATACATGAATGCCCACTCAAACACACATACATGAACGCCCACCCTAACACATATCCAAGAACGCCCACCCTAACACATGTCCATGATAGCCCACCATAACACCCACATGAACGCCCACCCTTACACACATACATGAACGCCCACCCTAACACACATACATGAACGCCCACCCTAACACATACATGAACGCCCACCCTAGTACACATACATTAATGACTACCCTAACACACATACATGAATGCCCACATTAGCACACATATATGAATGCCCACCCTAACACATACATGAACGCCCACCCTAACACACATACATGAGCGCCCACCCTAACACACATACATGAATGCCCACCATAACACACACATGAGCGCCCACCCTAACACACACATGAACGCCCACTCTAACACACATACATGAACGCCCAGCCTAATAAACATACATCAACACCCACCCTAATACACACACACAAGAACACCCACCATAACACACATAAATGAATGCCCACCCTACCACATTTACATGAACGCCCAACCTAACACACATGAACGCCCACCCTAACACACATACATGAACGCCCACCCTAACACACATACATGAACGCCCACCCTAACACATACATGAACGCCCACCCTAACACACATACATTAATGCCCACCCTAACACACATACATGAACGCCCACCCTAGCACACATATATGAATGCCCACCCTAACATATACATGAGCGCCCACCCTAACACACACATGAACGCCCACCCTACCACACAAATATGAACGCAGAGCCTAACACACACATGAACGCCCACCCTAACACACATACATGAATGCCCACCCGAACACATACATGAACGCCCACCCTAAAACACATACATGAACGCCCACCCTAACACACATACATGAGCGCCCACCCTAACACACATACATGAATGCCCACCATAACACACATATGAACGCCTACCCTAAAACACACATGAACGCCCACTCTAACACACATACATGAACGCCCACCCTAATAAACTTACATCAACACCCACCCTAGCACACACACACAAGACCACCCACCCTAACACACATAAATGAATGCCCACCCTACCACATATACACGAACGCCCAACCTAACACACATGAAGGCCCACCCTAACACACATACATGAACGCCCACCTTAACACATACATGAATGCCCATCCTAACACATACATGAACGCCCATCCTAACACACATACATGAATGCCCACCCTAACACACATACATGAATGCCCACCCTAACACACATACATGACCGCCCACCCTAACACATATACATGAACGCCCACCCTAACACATACATGAACGCCACACTAACACACATACATGAACACCCAACCTAACACACATACATGAACGCCCACCCTAACACACATAAATAAAAGCCCACCCTAACACACATACATGAACATCCACCCTATCACACATGAACGCCCATCCTATCACACATACATGAATGCCCACCCTAACACACATACATGAATACCCAACCTAAAGCACACATGAACGCCCACCCTAACAGACACACATGAATGCCCAGCATAACACACATACATGAACGCCATCCCTAGCGCACATACACGAATGCCCCCCCTAACACACATACATAAACGCCCACCATAACACACATACATGAACGCCTACCCTAACACACATACATGAATCTCCACCCTAGCACACCAACATGAATGCCCACTATAACACACATGAATGTCCACCCTAACACACACATGAACGCCCACCCTAACAAACATACATGAACGCCCACTCAAACACACATATATGAACGCCCACCCTAACGCATATACATGAATGCCCATCCTGACACATATACATGAACACCCACCCTAACACACATACATGAACGCCCACACTAGCACACATACATGAACTCCCACCCTAACACATAAATGAACGCCCAATCTAACACATGCATGAACCCCCACCCTAACACACGTACATGAACGCCCTCCCTAACACACATACATGAAAACCCATCCTAACACATATACATGAACGCCCAGCCTAACACACATACATGAACGCCCACCCTAACACACACACATGAATGCCCACCCTAACACACATGCATGAACCCCAACCCTAACACATATATGAACACCCACACTAACACAGATACATGAACGCCCACCCTAACACACATATATGAACGCCCACCCTAACGCATATACATGAATGCCCATCCTGACACACATACATGAACACCCACTCAAGCACACCTACATGAACGCCCACACTAACACACATACATGAACTCCCACCCTAACATACATACATGAACGCCCACCCTAACACACATACATGAATGCCCACACTAACACACATGGATGCCCACCCTAACACATACATGAACTCCCACCCTAACACATAAATGAACTCCCAATCTAACACATGCATGAACCCCCACCCTAACACACATACATGAACGCCCTCCCTAACACACATACATGAAAACCCATCCTAACACATATACATGAACGCCCAGACTAACACACATACATGAACGCCCACCCTAACACACACACATGAATGCCCACCCTAACACACATGCATGAACCCCAACCCTAACACATATATGAACACCCACACTAACACAGATACATGAACACCCACCCTATCACACAAACATGAATGCCCACCCTAACATACATACATGAACGCCCACCCTAACACACATACATGAATGCCCACCCTAACACACATGGATGCCCACCCTAACACACACATGAACGCCCACCCTAACACACGTACATGAACGCCCACCATAACACACATATATGAACGCCCACCCTAACGCATATAAATGAATGCCCATCCTGACACACATACATGAACACCCACCCTAACACACATACATGAACACCCACTCAAACACACCTACATGAACGCCCACACTAACACACATACATGAACTCCCACCCTAACACATAAATTAACGCCCAATCTAACACATGCATGAACCCCCACCCTAACACACATACATGAACGCCCTCCCTAACACACATACATGAAAACCCATCCTAACACATATACATGAACGCCCAGCCTAACACACATACATGAACGCCTACCCTAACACACACACATGAATGCCCACCCTAACACACATGCATGAACCCCAAACCTAACACATATATGAAAACCCACACTAACACAGATACATGAACGCCCACCCTATCACACATACATGAATGCCCACCCTAACATACATACATGAACGCCCACCCTAACACACATACATGAATGCCCACCCTAACACACATGGATGCCCACCCTAACACACACATGAACGCCCACCCTAACACATACAAGAACGCCCACCCTAACACACATACATGAACGCCCACCCTAACACACATACATGAATGCCCACCTTAACACACACACATGAACGCCCACTCTAACGCACATACATGAATGCCCACCCTAACACACATACATGAACGCCCACCCTAACACACATACATGAAAGCCAACCCTAACACACATACATGAATGCCCACCCTAACATACTCATGAACGCCCACCCTAACACACATACATGAAAGCCAACCCTAACACAAATACATGAACGCCCACCCTAACACACATACATGAACGCCCATCCTAACACACATACATGAACGCCCACCCTAACATATATACATGATCGCTCACCCTAGGACACATACATGAATGCCCATCCTAACGCACATTCACGAATGCCCATCCTAACACACATACATGAATACCCACCCTAACACACATACATGAATGCCCACCATAACACACATACATAACGTCCCACCCTAACACACATACATGAACGCCCACCCTAACACACATACATGAACGCCCACCCTAACACATACATGAACGCCACCCTAACACACATACATGAACACCCACCCTAACACACATACATGGACGCCCACCCTAACACACATAAATGAAAGCCCACCCTAACACACATACATGAACATCCACCCTATCACACATGAATGCCCACCCTAACACACATACATGAATACCCGACCTAAAACACACATGAATGCCCACCCTAACACACACACATGAATGCCCACCCTAACACACAAACATGAACGCCCACCCTAACACACACATGAACGTCTACCCTAGCAAACAGATGAACGTCCACCCTAACACACACATGAACGCCCACCCTAACGCACACATGAATGCCCACCCTAACACACACATGAACATCCACCCTAACACACATAAATCAAGGCCCACCCTAACATACATACATCAACGCTCACCCTAACACACATACATGAATGTCCATTCTAACGCACATACATGAATGCCCATCCTAACACACATACATGAACACCCACCCTAACACACATACATGAATGCACACCATAACACACATACATGAATGCCCACCCCAAAACACATATATGAACGCCCACCCTAACACACATACATGAACGCCCACCCTAACACATACATGAACGCCACCCTAACACACATACATGAACAACCACCCTAACACACATACATGAACGCCCACCCTAACACATATAAATGAAAGCCCACCCTAACACACATACATGAACATCCATCCTATCACACATGAACGCCGATCCTATCACACATACATGAATGCCCACCCTAACACACATACATGAATACCCAACCTAAAACACACATTAACGCCCACCCTAACACACACACATGAATGCCCACCCTAACACACATACATGAACTCCCACCCTAACACACATACAAGAATGCCCACCCTAGCACACACATGAATGCCCACCTTAACACACAAACATGAACTCCCACCCTAACACACACATGAACGTCTACCCTAGCAAACACATGAACGTCCACCCTAACACACACATGAACGCCCACCCTAGCACACACATGAATGCCCACCCTAACACACACATGAACGCCCACCCTAACACACATACATCAAGGCCCACCCTAACACACATACATCAACGACCACCCTAACACACATACATGAACGCCCGCTCTTAACACACATACATCAACGCCCAGCGTAACACACATACATGAACACCCGTCCTTACACACACACATGAATGTCCACCCTAACAGAGATGCACGAACGCCCACCCTAACACATATACATGAACACCCACACTAACACACATACATGAACGCCCACCCTAACACACACACATGAACGCCCACCCTAACACACATACATGAATGCCCACCCTAACACATATACGAATGCCCACCCTAACACACATACATGAACGCCCACCCTAAAACACATACATGAATTCCCACCGTAACACACATGAATGCCCACCCTAACAAATATATGAACGCCCACCCTAACACATACATGAACGTCCACCCTAACACACATACATGAACGCCACCCTAACGCACATACATGAATGTCCACCCTAACACATACATGAACGCCCACACTAACACATACATGAATGCCAACCCTAACACACATACATGAACGCCATCCCTATCGCACATACATGAATACCCACCCTAACTCACATACATAAACGCCCACACTAACACACATACATGAACGCCCACCCTAACACACATACATGAGCCCCCACCCTAACACACATACATGAACTCCCACCCTAACAAACATATATGAACGCCCACCCTAACGCATATACATGAATGCCCATCCTGACACACATACATGAACACCCACCCTAACACACACATGAACGTCTAACCTAGCAAACACATGAACGTCCACCCTAACACACACATGAACGCCCACCGTAACACACACATGAATGCCCACCCTTACACACACATGAACACCCACCCTAACACACATAAATCAAGGCCCACCCTAACACACATACATCAACGCTCACCATAAGACACATACATGAATGTCCATCCTAACGCAAATACATGAATGCCCATCCTAACACACATACATGAACACCCACCCTAACACACATACATGAATGCACACCCTAACACACATACATGAATGCCCACCCCAAAACACATATATGAACGCCCACCCTAACACACATACATGAACGCCCACCCTAACACATACATGAACGCCACCCTAACACACATACATGAACAACCACTCTAACAGACATACATGAACGCCCACCCTAACACACATAAATGAAAGCTCACCCTAACACACATACATGAACATCCATCCTATCACACATGAACGCCCATCCTATCACACATACATGAATGCCCACCCTAACACACATACATGAATACCCAACCTAAAACACACATTAACGCCCACCCTAACACACACACATGAATGCCCACCCTAACACACATACATGAACTCCCACCCTAACACACATACAAGAATGCCCACCCTAGCAAACACATGAATGCCCACCTTAACACACAAACATGAACTCCCACCCTAACACACACATGAACGTCTACCCTAGCAAACACATGAACGTCCACCCTAACACACACATGAACGCCCACCCTAGCACACACATGAATTCCCACCCTAACACACACATGAACGCCCACCCTAACACACATACATCAAGGCCCACCCTAACACACATACATCAACGACCACCCTAACACACATAAATGAAAGCCCGCTCTTAACACACATACATGAACACCCAGCCTAACACACATACATGAACACCCGTCCTAACACACACACATGAATGTCCACCCTAACACAGATGCATGAACGCCCACCCTAACACACATACATGAACACACACACTAACACACATACATGAACGCCCACCCTAACACACATACATGAACGCCCACCCTAACACACATACATGAACGTCCACCCTAGCACACACGAACGCCCACCCTAACACACATGAACGCCCACCCTAACACACACACATGAACGCCCACCCTAACACACATACATGAATGCCCACCCTAACACATATAAGAATGCCCACCCTAACACACATACATGAAAGCCCACCCTAACACACATACATGAACGCCCATCCTAACACACATACATGAATTTCCACCGTAACACACATGAATTCCCACCCTAAAAAACATATGAACGCCCGCCCTAACACATACATGAACGTCCACCCTAACACACATACATGAACGCCACCCTAACGCACATACATGAATGTCCACCCTAACACATACATGAACGCCCACCCTAACACATATATGAATGCCCACCCTAAAACACATACATGAACGCCATCCCTATCGCACATACATGAATGCCCGCCCTAACACACATACATAAACGCCCACCCTAACACACATACATGAACGACCACCCTAACACACATACATGAGCCCCCACCCTAACACACATACATGAATGCCCACTATAACACACATGAATGTCCACCCTAACACACACATGAACGCCCACCCTAACACACATACATGAACGCCCACCCTAACACACATATATGAACGCCCACCCTAACGCATATACATGAATGCCCATCCTGACACACATACATGAACACCCACCCTAACACACATACATGAACTCCCACTCAAACACACATACATGAATGCCCACCCTAACACACATACATGAACGCCCACACTAACACACATACATGAACGCCCACCCTAACACATAGATGAACGCCCAATCTAACACATACATCAACCCCCACCATAACACACATACATGAACGCCCTCCCTAACACACATACATGAACACCCATCCTAACACATATATATGAACGCCCATCCTAACACACATACTTGAACGCCCACCCTAACACACACACATGAATGCCCACCCTAACACACATGCATGAACGCCCACCCTAACACATACATGAACACCCACACTAACACAGATACATGAACGCCCACCCTATCACACATACATGAATGCCCACTCTAACATACATACATGAACGCCCACCCTAACACACATACATGAATGCCCACCCTAACACACATGAATGCCTACCCTAACACACACATGAACGCCATCCCTAAGACATACAAGAACGCCCACCCTAACACCCATACATGAACGCCCACCCTAACATACATACATGAACTCCCACCCTAACACACATACATGAACGCCCACCCTAACACATACATGAACATCCACCCTATCACACATGAACGCCCATCCTATCACACATACATGAATGCCCACCCTAATACACATACATTAATACCCAACGTAAAACACACATGAACGCCCACCCTAACACACACACACATGAATGCCCACCCTAACACACATACATGAACTCCCACCCTAACACACATACAAGAATGCCCACCCTAACACACACATGAATGCCCACCCTAACACACAAACATGAACGCCCACCCTAACACACACATGAACGTCTACCCTTGCAAACACATGAACGTCCACATTAACACACACATGAACGCCCAGCCAAACACACACATGAATGCCCACCCAAAGAAACACATGAACGCCCATCCTAACACACATATATCAAGGCCCACCCTAACACACATACATCAACGCCCACCCTAACAAACATAAATGAACGCCCGCTCTTAACACACATACATGAACGCCCAGCCTAACAGACATACATGAAAACCCGTCCTAACACACACACATGAATGTCCACCCTACCACAGATGCATGAACGCCCACCCTAACACACATACATGAACGCCCAACCTAACACACATACATGAACGTCCACCCTAGCACACACGAACGCCCACCCTAACACGCATGAACCCCCACCCTAGCACACACACATGAACGCCTACCCTAACACACATACATGAATGCCCACCCTAACACATATAAGAATGCCCACCCTAACACACATACACGAACGCCCACCCTAACACACATACATGAACGCCCATCCTAACACACATACATGAATGCCCATCCTAATACACATACATTAATACCCAACCTAAAACACATATGAACGCTCACCCTAACACACACACACATGAATGCCCACCCTAACACACATACATGAACTCCCACCCTAACACACATACAAGAATGCCCACCCTAACACACACATGAATGCCCACCCTAACACACAAACATGAACGCCCACCCTAACACACACATGAACGTCTACCCTAGCAAACACATGAACGTCCACATTAACACACACATGAACGCCCAGCCTAACACACACATGAATGCCCACCCAAAGAAACACATGAACGCCCATCCTAACACACATACATCAAGGCCCACCCTAACACACATACATCAACGCCCACCCTAACACACATAAATGAACGCCCGCTCTTAACACACATACATGAACGCCCAGCCTAACAGACATACATGAACACCCGTCCTAACACACACACATGAATGTCCACCCTACCACAGATGCATGAACGCCCACCCTAACACACATACATGAACGCCCAACCTAACACACATACATGAACGTCCACCCTAGCACACACGAACGCCCACCCTAACACGCATGAACCCCCACCCTAGCACACACACATGAACGCCTACCCTAACACACATACATGAATTCCCACCCTAACACATATAAGAATGCCCACCCTAGCACACATACACGAACGCCCACCCTAACACACATACATGAACGCCCATCCTAACACACATACATGAATGCCCATCCTAATACACATACATTAATACCCAACCTAAAACACACATGAACGCCCACCCTAACACACACACAGATGAACGCCCACCCTAACACACACATGAACGTCTACCCTAGCAAATACATGAACGTCCACCGTAATACACATGAATTCCCACCCTAACAAACATATGAACGCCCACCCTAACACATACATGAACGTCCACCCTAACACACATACATGAACGCCACCCTAACGCACATACATGAATGTCCACCCTAACACATACATGAACGTCCACCCTAACACATACATGAATGCCCACCCTAACACACATACATGAACGCCATCCCTATCGCACATACATGAATGCCCACCCTAACACATATACATAAACGCCCACCCTAACACACATACATGAACGCCCACCCTAACACACATACATGAGCCTCCACCCTAACACACATACATGAATGCCCACTATAACGCATATACATGAATGCCCATCCTGACACACATACATGAACACCCACCCTAACACACACATCAACGTCTACCCTAGCAAACATATGAACGTCCACCCTAACACACACATGAACGCCCACCGTAACACACACATGAATGCCCACCCTAACACACACATGAAAACCCACCCTAACACACATAAATCAAGGCCCACCCTAACACACATACATCAACGCTCACCCTAAGACACATACATGAATGACCATCCTAACGCAAATACATGAATGCCCATCCTAACACACATACATGAACACCCACACTAACACACATACATGAATGCACACCCTAACACACATACATGAATGCCCACCCCAAAACACATATATGAACGCCCACCCTAACACACATACATGAACGCCCACCCTAACACATACATGAACGCCACCCTAACACACATACATGAACAACCACTCTAACACACATACATGAACGCCCACCCGAACACACATAAATGAAAGCCCACCCTAACACACATACATGAACATCCATCCTATCACACATGAACGCCCATCCTATCACACATACATGAATGCCCACCCTAACACACATACATGAATACCCAACCTAAAACACACATTAACGCCCACCCTAACACACACACATGAATGCCCACCCTAACACACATACATGAACTCCCACCCTAACACACATACAAGAATGCCCACCCTAGCACACACATGAATGCGCACCTTAACACACAAACATGAACTCCCACCCTAACACACACATGAACGTCTACCCTAGTAAACACATGAACGTCCACCCTAACACACACATGAACGCCCACCCTAGCACACACATGAATTCCCACCCTAACACACACATGAACGCCCACCCTAACACACATACATCAAGGCCCACCCTAACACACATACATCAACGACCACCCTAACACACATAAATGAAAGCCCGCTCTTAACACACATACATGAACACCCAGCCTAACACACATACATGAACACCCGTCCTAACACACACACATGAATGTCCACCCTAACACAGATGCATGAACGCCCACCCTAACACACATACATGAACACCCACACTAACACACATACATGAACGCCCACCCTAACACACATACATGAACGCCCACCCTAACACACATACATGAACGTCCACCCTAGCACACACGAACGCCCACCCTAACACACATGAACGCCGACCCTAACACACACACATGAACGCCCACCCTAACACACATACATGAATGCCCACCCTAACACATATAAGAATGCCCACCCTAACACACATACATGAAAGCCCACCCTAACACACATACATGAACGCCCATCCTAACACACATACATGAATTCCCACCGTAACACACATGAATTCCCACCCTAACAAATATATGAACGCCCGCCCTAACACATACATGAACGTCCACCCTAACACACATACATGAACGCCACCCTAACGCACATACATGAATGTCCACCCTAACACATACATGAACGCCCACCCTAACACATACATGAATGCCCACCCTAAAACACATACATGAACGCCATCCCTATCGCACATACATGAATGCCCGCCCTAACACACATACATAAACGCCCACCCTAACACACATACATGAACGACCACCCTAACACACATACATGAGCCCCCACCCTAACACACATACATGAATGCCCACTATAACACACATGAATGTCCAACCTAACACACACATGAACGCCCACCCTAACACACATACATGAACGCCCACCCTAACACACATATATGAACGCCCACCCTAACGCATATACATGAATGCCCATCCTGACACACATACATGAACACCCACCCTAACACACATACATGAACTCCCACTCAAACACACATACATGAATGCCCACCCTAACACACATACATGAACGCCCACACTAACACACCTACATGAACGCCCACCCTAACACATAGATGAACGCCCAATCTAACACATACATCAACCCCCACCATAACACACATACATGAACGCCCTCCCTAACACACATACATGAACACCCATCCTAACACATATATATGAACGCCCAGCCTAACACACATACTTGAACGCCCACCCTAACACACACACATGAATGCCCACCCTAACACACATGGATGAACGCCCACCCTAACACATACATGAACACCCACCCTAACACACATACATGAACGCCCACCCTAACATACATACATGAACTCCCACCCTAACACACATACATGAACGCCCACCCTAACACATACATGAACATCCACCCTATCACACATGAACGCCCATCCTATCACACATACATGAATGCCCACCCTAATACACATACATTAATACCCAACCTAAAACACACATGAACGCCCACCCTAACACACACACACATGAATGCCCACCCTAACACACATACATGAACTCCCACCCTAACACACATACAAGAATGCCCACCCTAACACACACATGAATGCCCACCCTAACACACAAACATGAACGCCCACCCTAACACACACATGAACGTCTACCCTAGCAAACACATGAACGTCCACATTAACACACACATGAACGCCCAGCCTAACACACACATGAATGCCCACCCAATGAAACACATGAACGCCCATCCTAACACACATACATCAAGGCCCACCCTAACACACATACATCAACGCCCACCCTAACACACATAAATGAACGCCCGCTCTTAACACACATACATGAACGCCCAGCCTAACAGACATACATGAACACCCGTCCTAACACACACACATGAATGTCCACCCTACCACAGATGCATGAACGCCCAACCTAACACACATACATGAACGTCCACCCTAGCACACACGAACGCCCACCCTAACACGCATGAACCCCCACCCTAGCACACACACATGAACGCCTACCCTAACACACATACATGAATGCCCACCCTAACACATATAAGAATGCCCACCCTAACACACATACACGAACGCCCACCCTAACACACATACATGAACGCCCATCCTAACACACATACATGAATGCCCATCCTAATACACATACATTAATACCCAACCTAAAACACACATGAACGCTCACACTAACACACACACACATGAATGCCCACCCTAACACACATACATGAACTCCCACCCTAACACACATACAAGAATGCCCACCCTAACACACACATGAATGCCCACCCTAACACACAAACATGAACGCCCACCCTAACACACACATGAACGTCTACCCTAGCAAACACATGAACGTCCACATTAACACACACATGAACGCCCATCCTAACACACACATGAATGCCCACCCAAAGAAACACATGAACGCCCATCCTAACACACATACATCAAGGCCCACCCTAACACACATACATCAACGCCCACCCTAACACACATAAATGAACGCCCGCTCTTAACACACATACATGAACGCCCAGCCTAACAGACATACATGAACACCCGTCCTAACACACACACATGAATGTCCACCCTACCACAGATGCATGAACGTCTACCCTAGCAAACACATGAACGTCCACCGTAACACACATGAATGCCCACCCTAACAAACATATGAACGCCCACCCTAACACATACATGAACGTCCACCCTAACACACATACATGAACGCCACCCTAACGCACATACATGAATGTCCACCCTAACACATACATGAACGTCCACCCTAACACATACATGAATGCCCACCCTAACACACATACATGAACGCCATCCCTATCGCACATACATGAATGCCCACCCTAACACATATACATAAACGCCCACCCTAACACACATACATGAACGCCCACCCTAACACACATACATGAGCCTCCACCCTAACACACATACATGAATGCCCACTATAACGCATATACATGAATGCCCATCCTGACACACATACATGAACACCCACCCTAACACACACATCAACGTCTACCCTAGCAAACATATGAACGTCCACCCTAACACACACATGAACGCCCACCCTAACACACACATGAATGCCCACCCTAACTCACACATGAACACCCACCCTAACACAAATAAATCAAGGCCCACCCTAACACATATACATCAACGCTCACCCTAAGACACATACATGAATGCCCTTCCTAACGCACATACAGGAATGCCCATCCTAACACACATACATGAACACCCACCCTAACACACATACATAGATGCCCACCCTAACACACATATATGAACGCCCACCCTAACACACATACATGAACGCCCACCCTAACACATACATGAACGCCACCCTAACACACATACATGAACACCCACCCTAACACACATACATGAACGCCCACCCTAACACACATAAATGAAAGCCCACCATAACACACATACAAGAACATCCACCCTATCACACATGAACGCCCATCCTATCACACATACACGAATGCCCACCCTAACACACATACATGAATACCCAAACTAAAATACACATGAACGCCCACCCTAACACACACACATGAATGCCCACCCTAACACACATACATGAACTCCCACCCTAACACACATACAAGAATGCCCACCCTAACACACACATGAACGCCCACCCTAACACACAAACATGAACGCCCACCCTAACACACCCATGAACGTCTACCCTAGCAAACACATGAACGTCCACCCTAACGCACACATGAACGCCCACCCTAACACACACATGAATGCCCACCCTAACACACACATGAACGCCCACCCTAACACACATACATCAAGGCCCACCCTAACACACATACATCAACGCCCACCCTAACACACATACATGAACGCCTGCTCTTAACACACATACATGAACACCCAGCCTAACACACATACATGAACACCCGTCCTAACACACATACATGAATGTCCACCCTAACACAGATGCATGAACGCCCACCCTAACACACATACATGAACACCCACACTAACACACATACATGAACGCCCACCCTAACACACATACATGAACGCCCACCCTAACACACATACATGAACGTCCACCCTAGCAGACACGAACGAACACCCTAACACACACACATGAACGCTCACCCTAACACACATACATGAATGCCAACCCTAACACATATAAGAATGCCCACCCTAACACACATACATGAACGCCCACCCTAACACACATACATGAAAGCCCAACCTAACACACATACATGAATCCACACCGTAGCACACATGAATGTCCACCCTAACAAACATATGAACGCCCACCCTAACACATACATGAACGTCCACCCTAACACACATACATGAACGCCACCCTAACGCACATACATGAACGCCCACCCTAACACATACATGAATGCCCACCCTAACACACATACATGAATGCCAACCCTAACACATATAAGAATGCCCACCCTAACACACATACATGAACGCCCACCCTAACACACATACATGAAAGCCCAACCTAACACACATACATGAATCCACACCGTAGCACACATGAATGTCCACCCTAACAAACATATGAACGCCCACCCTAACACATACATGAACGTCCACCCTAACACACATACATGAACGCCACCCTAACGCACATACATGAACGCCCACCCTAACACATACATGAATGCCCACCCTAACACACATACATGAACGCCATCACTATCGCACATACATGAATGCCCACCCTAACACACATACATAAACGCCCACCATAACACACATACATGAATGCCCACTCTAACACACATACATAAGCCCCCACCCTAACACACATACATGAATGCCGACTATAACACACATGAATGTCCACCCTAACACACACATGAACGCCCACCCTAACACACATACATGAACGCCCACCCTAACACACATATATGAACGCCCACCCTAACGCATATACATGAATGCCCATCCTGACACACATACATGAATACCCACCCTAGCACACATACATGAACGCCCACTCAAACACACATACATGAATGCCCACCCTAGCACACATACATGAACGCCCACACTATCACACATACATGATCGCCTACCCTAACACATACATGAACGCCCAATCTAACACATACATCAACCCCCACCATAACACACATACATGAACGCCCTCCCTAACACACATACATGAACACCCATCCTAACACATATACATGAACGCCCAGCCTAACACATACTTGAACGCCCCACCCTAACACACACACATGAATGCCCACCCTAACACACATACATGAATGCCCACCCTAACAAACATACATGAATGCCCACCCTAACACACATATATGAACGCCCACCCTAACACACATACATGAACGCCCACTCTATCACACATACATGAATGCCCACCCTAACATACATCCATGAACGCCCACCCTAACACACATACATGAATGCCCACCCTAACACACACATGGACGCCAACCCTAACACATACAAGAACGCCCACCCTAACACATATAAATGAAAGCCCACCCTAACACACATACATGAACATCCACCCTATCACACATGAATGCCCATCCTATCACACATACATGAATGCCCACCCTAACACACATACATGGATACCCAACCTAAAACGCACATGAACGCCCACCCTAACACACACACATGAATGCCCACCCTAACACACATACATTAACTCCCACCCTAACACACATACAAGAATGCCCACCCTAACACACACATGAACCTCTACCCTAACACACCCATGAACGCCCACCCTAACACACATACATGAACACCTACCCTCACATACATACATGAACGCCTACCCTAACATACATACATGAACGCCCACCCAACACACATACATGAACGCCCAACCTAACACACCTACATGAATGCCCATCCTAACGCACATACATGAATGCCCATCCTAACACACATACATGAACACCCACCCTAACACACATACATGAATGCCCACCCTAACACACATACATGAAAGCCCACCCTAACACACATATATGAACGCCCACCCTAACACACATACATGAACGGCCACCCTAACACATACATGAACGCCACCCTAACACACATACATGAACACCCACCCTAACACACATACATGAACGCCCACCCTAACACACATAAATGAAATCCCACCCTAACACACATACATGAACATCCACCCTATCACACATGAACGCCCATCCTATCACGCGTACATGAATGCCCACCCTAACACACATACATGAATACCCAACCTAAAACACACATGAACGCCCACCTTAACACACACACATGAATGCCCACCATAACACACATACATGAACTCCCACCCTAACACACATACAAGAATGCCCACCCTAACACACATGAATGCCCACCCTAACACACAAACATGAACGCCCACACTAACACACACATGAACGTCTACCCTAGCAAACACATGAACGTCCACCCTAACACACACATGAACGCCCACCCTAACACACACGTGAATGCCCTCCCTAACACACATGAACGCCCACCCTAACACACATACATCAAGGCCCACCCTAACACACATACATCAACGCCCACCCTAACACACATACATGAATGCCCGCTCTTAACACACATACATGAACACCCAGCCTAACACACATACATGAACACCCGTCCTAACACACACACATGAATGTCCACCTTAACACAGATGCATGAACGCTCACCCTAACACACATACATGAACACCCACACTAACACACATACATGAACGCCCACCCTAACACACATACATGAACGGCCACCCTAGCACACACGAACGCCCACCCTAACACACATGAGCGCCCACCCTAACACACACAAATGAACGCCCACCCTAACACACATACATGAATGCCCACCCTAACACACACATGAATGCCCACCCTAACACACAAACATGAACGCCCACCCTAACACACACATGAACGTCTACCCTAGCAAACACATGAATGTCCACCCTAACACACTTATGAACGCTCACCCTAACACACACATGAACGCCCACTCTAACACACATACATCAAGGCCCACCCTAACACACATAAATGAACGCCCGATCTTAACACACATACATGAACGCTCAGCCTAACACACATACATGAACACCCGTCCTAACACACACACATGAATGTCCACCCTAACACAGATGCATGAACGCCCACTCTAACACACATACATGATCACCCACACTAACACACATACATGAATGCCCACCCTAACACACATACAAGAATGCCCACCCTAACACACATGAATGCCCACCCTTACACACAAACATGAACGCCCATCCTAACACACACATGAACGTCTACCCAAACTCACACATGAATGCCCACCCTAACACACACATGAACGCCCACTCTAACAAACATACATCAAGGCCCACCCTAACACACACATGAATGTCCACCCTAACACAGATGCATGAACGCCCACCCTAACACACATACATGAACGCCCACCCTAACACACATACATGAACGTCCACCCTAACACACACGAACGCCCACCCTAACACACACACATGAACGCCCACCCTAACACACACACATGAACGCCCACCCTAACACACATACATGAATGCCCACCCTAACACACATACATGAACGCCCACCCTAACACACATTCATGAACGCCCATCCTAACACACATACATGAATTCCCAACGTAACACACATGAATTCCCAGCCTAACACATACATGAACGTCCACCCTACCACACATACATGAACGCCACCCTAACGCACATACATGAATGTTCACCCTAACACATACATGAACGCCCACCCTAACACATACATGAATGTCCACCCTAACACATACATGAATGCCCACCCTAACACACATACATAAACGCCCACCCTAACACACATACTTGAACGCCCACCCTAACACACACATGAATGCCCACCCTAACACACATACATGAATGCCCACCCTAACAAACATACATGAATGCCCACCCTAACACACATATATGAACGCCCACCCTAACACACATACATGAACGCCCACCCTATCACACATACATGAATGCCCACCCTAACATACATACATGAACGCCCACCCTAACACACATACATGAATGCCCACCCTAACACACACATGGACGCCAACCCTAACACATACAAGAACGCCCACCCTAACACACATAAATGAAAGCCCACCCTAACAAACATACATGAATGCCCACCCTAACACACATATATGAACGCCCACCCTAACACACATACATGAACGCCCATCCTATCACACATACATGAATGCCCACCCTAACATACATACATGAACGCCCACCCTAACACACATACATGAATGCCCACCCTAACACACACATGGACGCCAACCCTAACACATACAAGAACGCCCACCCTAACACACATAAATGAAAGCCCACCCTAACACACATACATGAACGCCCACCCTATCACACATGAACGCCCATCCTATCACACATACATGAATGCCCACCCTAACACACATACCTGAATACCCAACCTAAAACGCACATGAACGCCCACCCTAACACACACACATGAATGCCCACCCTAACACACATACATTAACTCCCACCCTAACACACATACAAGAATGCCCACCCTAACACACACATGAACGTCTACCCTAGCAAACACATGAACGTCCACCCTAACACACCCATGAACGCCCACCCTAACACACATACATGAACACCTACCCTAACATACATACATGAACGCCTACCCTAACATACATACATGAACGCCCACCCAACACACATACATGAACGCCCAACCTAACACACCTACATGAATGCCCACCCTAGCACACCTACATGAACACCCACACTAACACACATAGATGAACGCCCACCCTATCACACATACATCAACGCCCACCCTAAAACACATACATGAATTCCCACCCTAACACACATACATGAATGCCCACCATAACACGCATGAATGCCATAGATGCTTCTTACCAAGTTTCGGTTCAATTGGCCAAGTGGTTTCAGAAGAGATGATCTTTAGAAATTGACCAACTAGAATCAAGAATTGCCTATCTCTGCCATGTTTGTTTACGGATCATGACGAAATGAGCAATCTTTGTATAGGACCTTCCATAGATGCTTCCTACCAATTTTCGGTTCATTTGGCCAATGGGTTTCAGAGGAGATGATCTTTAATGTTTGTTTGTTTGATGGTGTTTAATGCCACTTTCAACAATATTTCAGTTATATCGTAGCGGTCAGTTTTATTAGTGGAGGAAACTGGAAGAAAACCACCGACCTGTCGCAAGTCACTGACAAACATTTTCACATAATGTTGTACACCTCGCCCTGATTGTACTGTCCATTTGTGACAAAATCTTCCTTTTAGTCATGATTTTTTGGTTATTAGCTGTACCATACTTTTCAGTAGCCACACATGTTTTTGTTGACAAAGTTCTCACAACATTTTGCTAATATCCTAGCCTATCACGGAGTAAGTAATTATTGTATTTTTATACTGTTGTCATTTGTAAAGCTTACAGGTTAAGTTTAAAGGCCTAGTGCCTTTTATTTTATCAATACACACAAAACAAAATTTGAAGCGAGTGTCATACCTGAACACATGCTCGAAATCCGTGCACGATATCTGTATACTTCCATTTGAGTTATTTTATCAGCTATATATTAAATAATGCAGTTTATTTATTTTTTCATATACATTTAATCATATATTAGTGTAATAAACATACAAGGCAGGATACTGATCGAGATTCGAACTCACAACTTCACTGATTGCATAGGTAGTTGTAAATCCAACTATCATCACCATACGATCAAAGGCCACGACGGGCCCAAGATGATCTTTAGAAATTGACCAACTAAAATCAAGAATTTCCTGTGTCTGCCATTTTTGTTAACGGATCAGGACGAAATGTGCAATCTTTATAGAGGACCTTCCATAGATGCTTCCTGCAAAGGTTCGGTTCATCTGGCCATGCAGTTTCAGAGAAGATTTTTAGAAATCGACCAATCAGAAACAAGAATAGTCTATGGTGGCCATTTTGGCATGAAATGAGCAATCTTATTAGAGGACCTTCCATGGATGCATACCAAGTTTCGGTTTATTTGGCTAAATGGTTTTAGAGAAGATTTTTAGAAACTGACCAACCAGAAACAAGGATTGCCTACGGTGGCCATGTTTGTTAACGGATCAGAATGAAATAGTTTTTATAGAGGACATTCCATAGATGCTTCATACCAAGTTTCTGTTCATTTGGCTAAGCGGTTTCAGAGGAGAAAATTAAAATGTGAAAAGTTAACAGACGACGGAGGACTGATGCCAAGTGATGGCACAAGCTCACATTACCTTTGGGAAGGTGAGCTAACAACAAACAGTGGGTAATCATGTCATCCCACTAGACACATTATCCTGACACCGTACCAACTAGTCTTTGCACTTACTTCTAAGTGCTGCATGCCAGAGCAGCAACAAATACCAATTTAATAGTCTTTGGTTTGACAAGAGATCCAACCCCGATATACCGTCCTAGAGGCAAGCACGCTAACCTTTACACCACCGAGACGATTCTTGTCATTCAAAATCTAACATTTAGTACGAGAGATAGTATAATGTAGCATGATTTGGAAATTATTTTATATTAAAATTTACCTATATTTAAATTCAATATGTCCACCCGAGCAGATTACACACAATTCATCTAAAAAAAAAAGATCTTCCGCTCGTCGATATTTGTATATTATAAATGGCATCAGCGTGTTGCCCAGCCATGCTTTCATATATATTATCTAGATCACCTTGATGCTTTAAAATATACCGGTTCCAAGTTTTAGCAGCAAGGTCATGCAAAGGAGACTTGAGGTGAAACGGTCCACTACATCATCTTAATCACAATAACGCTTATTTATATAACAAAAATACATAGATTCAACCCGAGTGTGAAAGCGACCAAAATTAAATGCTTAATTCAAATTTTTGGAAATTGTGAAATCTTAACTGTCCATTTTGGCATTTGAAGCGGTCAAATTGACCGTCTGCCGGTTCTTAGGGAAAAACACTGCAAGATTAGTCAAAGTAAAATAAGTCAGACATAATGTCAGCAAATGTATTATTATGATAACATGTATCAAACTTCTCTAACAATGTAGTTATTTATAATTAAATATAATTTAACAATTATTCTTCCTTTCTTTATCACACAATGTGTTTCACACATACATGTACTACACATCAAGCTTTACACATTCATTAATAGTAAATACACACACACATTTCCAGGTGACCTTGAGAAGGTCAAATATAGTTTTCACAACTGATGATTAAATTACTAATCATATCTTAAATCAAGTTATAAATGTTCTATATAACATAATCAGCTGTATTATCTTCACAAATTCTCTATTTTAAATTTGAATAGCAAAATGCATTCTGGATTAATCTGCCCTGAGAATCAAATAAGTACATATAACAATCTTGGGTTTTCCCTGATGCTAAATACATAATTTTAGCTACAAACATTTGTCTAAAATCTGGATTCTATTTCACAAAGATGTGGTCACAAATGTGTGCTAGACATTGTGAAACCTGTTCTGGTAACAAATGTGTGCTACAGACATTGTGAAACCTGTTATGGTAACAAATGTGTGCTACAGACATTGTGAAACCTGTTCTGGTAACAAATGTGTGCTACAGACATTGTGAAACCTGTTCTAGTAACAAATGTGTGCTACAGACATTGTGAAACCTGTTCTGGTAACAAATGTGTGCTACAGACATTGTGAAACCTGTTCTGGTAACAAATGTGTTCTACAGACATTGTGAAACCTGTTCTGGTAACAAATGTGTGCTACACAAGCATTGTGAAACCTGTTCTGGTAACAAATGTGTGCTACACAGACATTGTGAAACCTGTTCTGGTAATAAATGTGTGCTACATTGTGAAACCTGTTCTGGAAACAAATGTGTGCTACACAAGCATTGTGAAACCTGTTCTGGTAACAAATGTGTGCTACAGACATTGTGAAACCGGTTCTGATAACAAATGTCTGCTGCAGACATTGTGAAACCTGTTCTGGTAACACATGTGTGCTACAGACATTGTGAAACCTGTTCTGGTAACAAATGTGTGCTACACAAGCATTGTGACACCTGTTCTGGTAACAAATGTGTGCTACAGACATTGTGAAACCTGTTCTGGTAACAAATGTGTGCTACAGACATTGTGAAACCTGTTCTGGTAAAAAATGTGTTCTACAGACATTGTGAAACCTGTTCTGGTAACAAATGTGTGCTACACAAGCATTGTGAAACCTGTTCTGGTAACAAATGTGTGCTACAGACATTGTGAAACCGGTTCTGATAACAAATGTCTGCTGCAGACATTGTGAAACCTGTTCTGGTAACACATGTGTGCTACAGACATTGTGAAACCTGTTCTGGTAACAAATGTGTGCTACACAAGCATTGTGACACCTGTTCTGGTAACAAATGTGTGCTACAGACATTGTGAAACCTGTTCTGGTAACAAATGTGTGCTACACAAGCATTGTGAAACCTGTTCTGCATGATTTTATATTATTTTTTAAGTCGACTTTTACAGAAAATTTAAAAAGGCATTATAAACCACTAAACAATAATAACACAGAGTGAATGCAACAAATGAATGCAAGCAGTTGTTTACAAAACATACAAAAACATTATAAAAAAAACTTAATGGCCAGCTATTTGTGTAAAACTTAATGGCCAGCTATTTGTGTAAAACCAGTACACAAATCTATTTTTGGTTCTACTAATTATAAATGTATTTCAGTATAAAACAATTAAAAAAAAGAAGAAGAACAAATATTCAGAACACAATTTGGTTTTACAGATTATAATAATAAACATGATATTTCTGTAGAATTTGACCACATCTAATACAAGTTATTGAAGAACACATCCTTTAAGTTCAATAAAAATCTCCATTTTTAATTACTGAAGGAGAGAGATTACACAATGTAAATTACTAATAATGTTAGATAAAGCTCATTTAATTTACAAAAGTAATATATTTTTAATTCCATAACAAAAGATTAAAACATGTAGATATGTAGGAATGTATGAGTCATTATAAATACCCTCTTGTCTCATAGCGCTTCTTTTTACATTTTTGAAGTATTCTCTGAAATCCATATTAATATATTTTGATGTGTAAAAGTCTTTATCAATAGTAAAACACAGTAGAATGACACATCTCTTTATGTATGTTTCTTCTCTAAGTACAATGTTACTTTGTCGTTTTCTTGAAAGTAAAATAAAGTATACAAGTTTCTTCCCTCAAACACTTATCACATGACATTTTAGATAAGAAGCCATTTGTCAATTTAATCTCTACATATAACCCCTGTTAATTCATCATTTTCTTATATTTTCCCGTACTTTCCAAAAAACTCTTTAAATAATATAGTTCTTCAACTTACACCTATTCCAATATAGAATCATCTGATATATTCCAAACAATGTCCTAAATATTAACCTCTTGAGATGTGAATGTGTATTAACTCTCAACAACCTTCCATTATGTATACCTAGGTATCATAAAAAATTAGAAAAAAATAAATAGCTACCAGAATGGTTTTTCTTATACTCCAGATCAGAAAGTGTATGTTTAATGTTCAAATCAATTGAAATATGTATTAAATAAACATAATAGAACACAAATACACCACAGCCAAAATATTGTGTTCACAAAAATAGAGAAAAGTACTGAATACTTGTTTACATAAATCTTAAAGGTTATCATTAACTTTCAAACATCAATTCACAAACAGCAGCAAAGCAATATTATTTTCTCACCACTCAAATGAAGATCTTATTGGTTTGGGCCTGTAGGTTTAGGCCTGACCACTTACTGACATGACTTTAACGGTTTGGGCCTGTAGGTTTAGGCCTGACCACTTACTGACATGACTTTAATGGTTTGGGCCTGTAGGTTTAGGCCTGACCACTTACTGACATGACTTTAATGGTTTGGGCCTGTAGGTTTAGACCTGACCACTTACTGACATGACTTTAATGGTTTGGGCCTGTAGGTTTAGACCTGACCACTTACTGACATGACTTTATTGGTTTGGGCCTGTAAACTAACATACATATCTAGATATCTCTCAAGACCTGCTGCAGGACAAGATGATGTTGTTTAGCTGTAAATCTATACACTGTCTTCATCAGCAATACCTAGACAACAACCTACTCTCTTTCTGTGGAAGTAAATCATAGTTACTTCCCCTTTGTGAATCAAGTTCACAAATTAGGACAGTAAATCAACCTGCTGAACTTTTATACAAGTATTGGTACTGATAGACACCACCCCTCTCTTAACCACTGATAAGGCACCGTCAGCACGTTTTGGGCCTGCCATATTACTCCTCATCAACCCACGTCGGTTAATATACTTAGCTGCCAGAGTCAAGTTATACGTTTTGATACAATTCATTTCAAAAATGTCTTATACAAAATGTCTGTACTGCACAATGTCCTTTCTTCCTCCATTAAAAACAAGAGGTCCCTGAGGGTGACACGTTTTATTCTTGGTCTTGATAAAGTCTACAAAAATAAACAGAAACTAAGGCTTATTACACATTACATCTTTTAGATTTTCATATTTTAGAATCAATGAGTGCACAAACAGACAGAAAAAAATCAGAAAATAGACTAACCAGAGACTCCATGGAGCCTATAATCTTTTGCCAAGTTGACTTATATTTGTACAGTGAGTGATTGTTCTTTAATGCCAATTCAGCAATATCATGGCGAGAACAAGTTAATTTTCAATCAGATGATGATGAGGTCCGCTTTGTACTAGACTAACAAGCTGAGTTGGATTTTTCTAGTGCTAGCTCACTGAAACAACAGTCTGCAGGTAAATATGTCGCTCCACTCAGACACATTATTCTGATTCCGAGCCAACCAGACTTTGCTCTTTCTCCTTAATGCTGCATGCTTAGCGGAGAAGCAACAAATACCAAATTTAGTCTTAGGTTCCATCTGACTGGGGCTCGAACCCACGATCTACCACACTAGGCAACCACCATAACCAATACACCACCGATGCAGTCTATATTTGTACAAATGGAGAACTTATTGTGATATGCATTCAGATAGTCAAAACATCTTCTTACTAACAATGTCAATCACAAGTACATAATTATTGGTAGACTGATACACAAGAACTATCAATACTAATATCAGGCTAGACCAATACACAGGAACTATCAATACTAATATCAGGCTAGACTGATACACAAGAACTATCAATACTAATATCAGGCTAGACCAATACACAGGAACTATCAATACTAATATCAGGCTAGACCGATACACAAGAACTATCAATACTAATATCAGGCTAGACCAATACACAGGAACTATCAATACTAATATCAGGCTAGACTGATACACAAGAACTATCAATACTAATATCAGGCTAGACCAACACACAGGAACTATCAATACTAATATCAGGCTAGACCAATACACAGGAACTATCAATACTAATATCAGGCTAGCCCGATACACAGGAACTATCAATACTAATATCAGGCTAGACCAATACACAGAAACTATCAATACTAATATCAGGCTAGACCAATACACATGAACTATCAATACTAATACCAGGCTAGACCAATACACAGGAACTATCAATACTAATATCAGGCTAGACCAATACACAGAAACTATCAATACTAATATCAGGCGGAACCGATACACAGAAACTATCAATACTAATATCAGGCTAGACCGATACACAGGAACTATCAATACTAATATCAGGCTAGACCAATACACAGGAACTGTCAATACTAATATCAGGCTAGACTGATACACAAGAACTATCAATACTAATATCAGGCTAGACCAATACACAGGAACTATCAATACTAATATCAGGCTAGACTGATACACAAGAACTATCAATACTAATATCAGGCTAGACCAATACACAGGAACTATCAATACTAATATCAGGCTAGACCAATACACAAGAACTATCAATACTAATATCAGGCTAGACCAATACACAGGAACTATCAATACTAATATCAGGCTAGACTGATACACAAGAACTATCAATACTAATATCAGGCTAGACCAACACACAGGAACTATCAATACTAATATCAGGCTAGACCAATACACAGGAACTATCAATACTAATATCAGGCTAGCCCGATACACAGGAACTATCAATACTAATATCAGGCTAGACCAATACACAGAAACTATCAATACTAATATCAGGCTAGACCAATACACATGAACTATCAATACTAATACCAGGCTAGACCAATACACAGGAACTATCAATACTAATATCAGGCTAGACCAATACACAGAAACTATCAATACTAATATCAGGCGGAACCGATACACAGAAACTATCAATACTAATATCAGGCTAGACCGATACACAGGAACTATCAATACTAATATCAGGCTAGACCAATACACAGGAACTGTCAATACTAATATCAGGCTAGACTGATACACAAGAACTATCAATACTAATATCAGGCTAGACCAATACACAGGAACTATCAATACTAATATCAGGCTAGACTGATACACAAGAACTATCAATACTAATATCAGGCTAGACCAATACACAGGAACTATCAATACTAATATCAGGCTAGACCAATACACAGGAACTATCAATACTAATATCAGGCTAGACCAATACACAGAAACTATCAATACTAATATCAGGCTAGACCAATACACAGGAACTATCAATACTAATATCAGGCTAGACCGATACACAGGAACTATCAATACTAATATCAGGCTAGACCAATACACAGAAACTATCAATACTAATATCAGGCTAGACCAATACACATGAACTATCAATACTAATACCAGGCTAGACCAATACACAGGAACTATCAATACTAATATCAGGCTAGACCAATACACAGGAACTATCAATACTAATATCAGGCTAGACCGATACACAGAAACTATCAATACTAATATCAGGCTAGACCGATACACAGGAACTATCAATACTAATATCAGGCTAGACCAATACACAGGAACTGTCAGTACTAATATCAGGCTAGACTGATACACAAGAACTATCAATACTAATATCAGGCTAGACCAATACACAGGAACTATCAATACTAATATCAGGCTAGACTGATACACAAGAACTATCAATACTAATATCAGGCTAGACCAATACACAGGAACTATCAATACTAATATCAGGCTAGACCAATACACAGGAACTATCAATACTAATATCAGGCTAGACCGATACACAGGAACTATCAATATCAAGCTATATTATCCATTGACAATATTTGTTGTTAATGCAGTCATATTGGATATAGAGTTGGAAGTGTCGGATATAATTGATTTCAGATATGCAGATTTTCAAAAACAAGACTAATTTTCATAATTTCTAGCAGTGGCTTGATTCAAGTTTGACAGAAAACCCCAGAATATATGTTATATAACTCATTGTCATGTTATACAACTCATTGTCATGTTATATAACTCATTGTCATGTTATATAACTCATTGTCATGTTATATAACTCATTGTCATGTTATACAACTCATTGTCATGTTATATAACTCATTGTCATGTTATATAACTCATTGTCATGTTATATAACTCATTGTCATGTTATACAACTCATTGTCATGTTATATAACTCATTGTCATGTTATATAACTCATTGTCATGTTATATAACTCATTGTCATGTTATATAACTCATTGTCATGTTATACAACTCATTGTCATGTTATATAACTCATTGTCATGTTATACAACTCATTGTCATGTTATATAACTCATTGTCATGTTATACAACTCATTGTCATGTTATATAACTCATTGTCATGTTATACAACTCATTGTCATGTTATATAACTCATTGTCATGTTATACAACTCATTGTCATGTTATACAACTCATTGTCATGTTATATAACTCATTGTCATGTTATACAATGCATTGTCATGTTATATAACTCATTGTCATGTTATATAACTCATTGTCATGTTATACAACTCATTGTCATGTCATACAACTCATTGTCATGTTATATAACTCATTGTCATGTTATATAACTCATTGTCATGTTATACAACTCATTGTCATGTCATACAACTCATTGTCATGTCATACAACTCATTGTCACGTCATACAACTCATTGTCATGTTATATAACTCATTGTCATGTTATATAACTCATTGTCATGTTATACAATGCATTGTCATGTTATATAACTCATTGTCATGATATATAACTCATTGTCATGTTATATAACTCATTGTCATGTTATACAACTCATTGTCATGTTATATAACTCATTGTCATGTTGCTACCATTCATGTTTCATCTCATCCAGTTTATAATTTGGCAATTTTGCCTATTTGAGGAAATTTCTATTTTTAGTAAAGGTAGCCATCTTGAATAGAAGGCAGGGATATTGGATATAATTCTGCCAATTGCAACAAATAAAAATAGAGAAAAAAAGTCTTAAAGATATCTTAATCTACAGCTATTCTTCATCAGATAGTAACATTTAAATATATGATATTGAGCTGGTTATAGATCAGCTTCATGTTGTATAAGACATTTGACAAAAATACTTACACCTCTGGAAGAAGATTGAGGACCATTTTGGAGATTCATATTGCCTGAACCAGACTGTAAAAAATATAGAATAAAAGGTATAAAAATACATAAAGCTAAACAGGAAGAGGTCAACAATATCAACATGAACAAGTAATCACAAATATATAAAATACAAAGATGCTGGCAATCCTGATCTGGGACAAGCATTAACATGGGGCAAACATTAACATGGGACAAACATTAACATGGGACAGACATAAACATGGGACAAACATTATTATGGGACAGGCATTAACATGGGACAGACATTAACATGGTAGACATTATGGGACAGACATTTATTTAAACAATATTTATTTAGAAAATAATCAGAATATACAGTACATCAAACATAATAAATAGACAGGATTCAGAAACAAGCAATTATTGCTTTTATAAATCTGTCTCCTAACAGACATTAACATGGGACAAACATTATTATGGGACATACATTAACATGGGCCATATATTAACATAGGGCCGACATTAACATGGGACAGACAACATTAATATGGGACAAACATTCACACCAGACAGATATTAACATGGGACAGACAACATTAACATGAGACAAATATTCAGATATTAACATGGGACAGACATTAATATGGGACACACATTAACATGGGACAGACAACATTAACAAGGGACAGACATTAACATGGGACAAATATTCACACAAGACAGATATTAACATGGAACAAACATTAACATGGGACAGACATTAATATGGAACAGACATTAGCATGGAACAGGCATGAACATGGGACAGACAACATTAACATGGGACAAACATTCACACAAGACAGACATTAACATGGGACAGGCATTAACATGGGACAAACATTCACACAAGACAGACATTAACATGGGACAGACAACATTAACATGAGACAGGCATTAACATGGGACAAACATTCACACAAGACAGATATTAACATGGGACAGACATTACTATGGGACAGATATTAACATGGGACAGACAACATTAACATGGGACAAACATTCACACAAGACAGATATTAACATGGGACATACATTACTATGGGACAGATATTAACATGGGACAGACATTAATATGGAACAGACATTAGCATGGGACAGGCATGAACATGGGACAAACATTCACACAAGACAGACATTAACATGAGACAGGCATTAACATGGGACAAACATTCACACAAGACAGACATTAACATGGGACAGACAACATTAACATGAGACAGGCATTATCATGGGACAAACATTCACACAAGACAGATATTAACATGGGACAGACATTACTATGGGACAGATATTAATATGGGACAGACATTAACATGGGACAGATATTAATATGGAACAGACATTAGCATGGGACAGACAACATTAACATGAGACAGGCATTAACATGGGACAAACATTCACACAAGACAGACATTAACATGGGACAAACATTCACACAAGACAGATATTAATATGGAACAGACATTAACATGGGATAGACAACATTAACATGAGACAAATATTCACAGATATTAACATGGGACAGACATTAATATGGAACAGACATTAACATGGGACAAACATTAACATGGGACAGATATTAACATGGAACAGACATTAACATGGGACAAACATTAACATGGAACAGACATCAACATGGGACAAACATTAACATGGGATAGACAACATTAACATGAGACAAATATTCAGACAGATATTAACATAGGACAAACATTAACATGGGACAGGCATTAACATGGGACATATATTCACACCAGACAGATATTAACATGGGACAAACATTCATACAAGACAGATATTAACATGGGACAAACATTCACACAAGACAGACATTAACATGGGACAGACATTAACATGGAACAGGCATTAACATGGGACAGACAACATTAACATGGGACAAACATTCACACAAGACAGACATTAACATGGGACAGATATTAAAATGGGACAGACATTAACATGGAACAGACATTATTATGGGACATTCATTCACTTGGGACAGGCATTAACAGAACAGTTAAAATTTGAGTTCATCTTAATTTAAAATAAAGTAGCAATGGTCAATTGAAGAAATTTCTATTTTTAGTATCAGCAGCCATCTTGAATGGAGGACCTGACTGTCGGATACAATTTTGAAAGGGGATCCCTAAAGACCATCCCAGCCAAATTTGATTTAAACAGTCTGATAGGAGAAGATTTAAACGTACGACGGACGTCAAGTGACGACAAAAGTTCACATGGCCTTTGGCCAGGTGAGCTTAAACCTTCACAGAAAACACCTAACATATGATAATACTATTTGTCATACAGCTGGACTTCAATGTACTATTAAATACCCCAGGTAGAATAAAACATCATGTGCATTTAATTCCATTGCAGACAATTTCTTTTCCAGAATAATTGGCTTCAATATATTTGCAATACATGTACAATTTAACTGTCCATAGCAGCGAAGTTATAAGCCAGATAACTAAGAAATTGGGAATCTTTGGAACCTTTGGACCTTTTATTTCTGCAGTGGATGCCATCTTTAATTTCTGATCGGAATTAAAAACCTAAAATTCGTAGATTTGTGGAAAACCATCCAATGAATATTCACATTGAGTTTGGTTTCATTTGGCAAGGTGATTTCTAAAATGAAAATTGAAATGTAAAAGTCTATGGAGGCAAAATGATGACAATAGATGACATGACCCTTCGCTGTGTGTATCGTAAGAGTTGCTATGTTTCTTGTCAGAATAGTTCTAACCTGTATTCCTTCCAATGCTTCTGTTTTCCTTTTTTTTCTTGGACCTATTGCAGCTAATGCTGTTAAATTTGCTTCTTTTTGTCGCATCCTATCATTCTCTGCTTGTTGTAACTGAAAGAATCAATAACTTCAATGTTACTTATATGACTAATAATTTTATAAACAAAGAGGACTAACCTACTTCTTGTTTCACTAACAGAGCACTAACCCACTTTTTGCTTTATTGACAGACCACTAACCTACTTTTTGTTTTATTGACAGAGCACTAACCTACTTTTTTGTTTTATTGACAGAGCACTAACCCACTTTTTGCTTTATTGACAGAGCACTAACCTCTCTAACTTTATATTTTGTTAACAAAGAGGACTAACCTACTTCTTGTTTCACTGATAGAGCACTAACCTACTTTTTGTTTTATTGACAGAGTACTAACCTACTTTTGTTTTAAGACAGACCACTAACCTACTTTTTGTTTTTAAGACAGACCACTAACCTACTTTTTGTTTTTAAGATAGAGCACTAACCTACTTTTTATTTTAAGATAGAGCACTAACCTACTTTATGTTTTATTGACAGACCACTAACCTACTTTATGCTTTATTGACAGAGCACTAACCTACTTTGTTTTATCGAGACCACTAACCTACTTTTTGTTTTATTGACGTACTAACCTACTTTTTGTTTTATTGACAGACCACTAACCTACTTTTTGTTTTATTGACAGAGCACTAACCTACTTTTTGTTTTATTGACAGAGCACTAACCTACTTTTTGTTTTATTGACAGACCACTAACCTACTTTATGCTTTATTGACAGAGCACTAACCTACTTTGTTTTATTGACAGACCACTAACCTACTTTTTGTTTTATTGACATACTAACCTACTTTTTGTTTTATTGACAGACCACTAACCTACTTTTTGTTTTATTGACAGACCACTAACCTACTTTTTGTTTTATTGACAGACCACTAACCTACTTTTGTTTTATTGACAGAGCACTAACCTACTTTTTGTTTTATTGACAGACCACTAACCTACTTTTTGTTTTATTGACAGACGACTAACCTACTTTTGTTTTATTGACAGAGCACTAACCTACTTTTTGTTTTATTGACAGACCACTAACCTACTTTTTGTTTTATTGATGCACTAACCTACTTTTTTTTTATTGACAGAGCACTAACCTCTCTAACTGTATGTTTTATTGACAGACCACTAACCTACTTTTTGCTTTATTGACAGATCACTAACCTACTTTTTGTTTTATTGACAGACCACTAACCTACTTTTTTGTTTTATTGACAGAGCACTAACCTACTTTTTTGTTTTATTGACAGAGCACTAACTTTTTTTTTGTTTTATTGACAGAGCACTAACCTACTTTTTTGTTTTATTGACTTTTAGATAACTTTATTCTCTAAACCAATGTTACAAAGGTTACAGAGTGAGAGTGTTCAAATCAATACAAAGTAAATACATATCATTACATCAATTATCAAGATTATGGGTGTACATTGAATTCAAATTATGAAAAAAAATGTTTAAACATTACATACAAATGATACAAATACTAACAGAGGTGTGATTGATTTTTTTCAAGGAGAACTAATTTTCTTATTTATTATATCAATAAGCTTACATAATTTGCAAATAGTTTCAGGTTTCTTTTTGTTAAATAATGATGACAGACCACTAACCTCTCTAGCTTTCTGTTTTATTGATAAAGAGCACTAACCTACTTTTTGTTTTATTGACAGACCACTAACCTACTTTTTGTTTTACTGACAGACCACTAACCTACTTTTTGTTTTATTGACAGACCACTAACCTACTTTTTGTTTTATTGACAGAGCACTAACCTACTTTTTGTTTTATTGACAGCACTAACCTACTTTTTTTTGTTTTATTGATGTACTAACCTACTTTATGTTTTATTGACATGACAGAGCACTAACCTACTTTTTGCTTTATTGACAGAGCACTAACCTCTCTAACTGTATGTTTTATTGACAGAGCACTAACCTACTTTGTTTTATTGACTGAGCACTAACCTACTTTTTGTTTTATTGACAGAGCACTAACCTACTTTTTGTTTTATTGACAGAGCACTAACCTACTTTTTGCTTTATTGACAGAGCACTAACCTACTTTTGTTTTATTGACAGAGCACTAACCTATCTAACTGTATGTTTTATTGACAGAGCACTAACCTACTTTGTTTTATTGACTGAGCACTAACCTACTTTTTGTTTTATTGACGTACTAACCTACTTTATGTTTTATTGACAGAGCACTAACCTACTTTTTGTTTTATTGACAGAGCACTAACCTACTTTTTTTTGTTTTATTGACAGAGCACTAACCTCTCTAACTATGTTTTATTGACAGAGCACTAACCTCTCTAACTTTATGTTTTATTGACAGAACACTAACCTACTTTTTGTTTTATTGACAGACCACTAACCTACTTTTTGTTTTATTGAGACCACTAACCTACTTTTTATTTTTATTGACAGAGCACTAACCTCTCTAACTATGTTTTATTGACAGAGCACTAACCTATTTTTTGCTTTATTGACAGAGCACTAACCTCTCTAACTGTATGTTTTATTGACTGAGCACTAACCTACTTTATGTTTTATTGACATACTAACCTACTTTATGTTTTATTGACAGAGCACTAACCTACTTTATGTTTTATTGACAGAGCACTAACCTACTTTTTGCTTTATTGACAGAGCACTAACCTCTCTAACTGTATGTTTTATTGACAGAACACTAACCTCTCTAACTGTATGTTTTATTGACAGAGCACTAACCTCTCTAACTGTATGTTTTACTGACAGAGCACTAACCTCTCTAACTGTATGTTTTATTGACAGAGCACTAACCTCTCTAACTGTATGTTTTATTGACAGAGCACTAACCTCTCTAACTGTATGTTTTATTGACAGAGCACTAACCTCTCTAACTGTATGTTTTATTGACAGAGCACTAACCTCTCTAACTGTATGTTTTATTGACAGAGCACTAACCTCTCTAACTATGTTTTATTGACAGAGCACTAACCTCTCTAACTGTATGTTTTATTGACAGAGCACTAACCTACTTTGTTTTATTGACTGAGCACTAACCTACTTTTTGTTTTATTGACTTACTAACCTACTTTATGTTTTATTGACAGACCACTAACCTACTTTATGTTTTATTGACAGAGCACTAACCTACTTTTTGCTTTATTGACAGAGCACTAACCTCTCTAACTGTATGTTTTATTGACAGAGCACTAACCTCTCTAACTGTATGTTTTATTGACAGAGCACTAACCTCTCTAACTGTATGTTTTATTGACAGAACACTAACCTAATTTGTTTTATTGACTGAGCACTAACCTAATTTTTGTTTTATTGACATACTAACTTACTTTATGTTTTATTGACAGACCACTAACCTACTTTTTGTTTTATTGACAGAGCACTAACCTATTTTTTTTTGTTTTATTGACAGAGCACTAACCTACTTTTTGTTGTTTTATTGACAGAGCACTAACCTACTTTTTTTTGTTTTATTGACAGAGCACTAACCTACTTTTTTTGTTTTATTGACAGAGCACTAACCTCTCTAACTATATTTTATTGACAGAGCACTAACCTCTCTAGCTTTATGTTTTATTGACAGAGCACTAACCTCTCTAGCTTTGTTTTATGCACAGAGCACTAACCTCTCTAGCTTTATGTTTTATTGACAGAGCACTAACCTCTCTAGTTTTATTGACAGAGCACTAACCTCTCTAGCTTTGTTTTATTGACAGAGCACTAACCTCTCTGGTTTTATGTTTTATTGACAGAGCACTAACCTCTCTAGCTTTGTTTTATTGACAGCACTAACCTCTCTAGCTTTATGTTTTATTGACAGAGCACTAACCTCTCTAACTTTATGTTTATTGACAGAGCACTAATCTCTCTAGCTGTATGTTTTATTGACAGAGCACTAATCTCTCTAGCTGTATGTTTTATTGACAGAGCACTAACCTCTCTAGCTTTGTTTTATACACAGAGCACTAACCTCTCTAGCTTTATGTTTTATACAGAGCACTAACCTCTCTAGCTTTATGTTTTATACAGAGCACTAACCTCTCTAGCTTTATGTTTTATACACAGATCACTAACCTCTCTAGCTTTCTGTTTTATTGACAGAGCACTAACCTCTCCAGCTTTGTTTTATTGACAGAGCACTAACCTCTCTAGCTTTATGTTTTATTGACAGAGCACTAACATCTCTAGCTGTATGTTTAATACACAGAGCACTAATCTCTCTAACTTTGTTTTATTGACAGAGCACTAACCTCTCTAGCTGTATGTTTTTATTGACAGAGCACTAACCTCTCTAGCTTTATGTTTTATACACAGATCACTAACCTCTCTAGCTTTATGTTTAATACACAGATCACTAACCTCTCTAGCTTTATGTTTTATACACAGATCACTAACCTCTCTAGCTTTATGTTTAATACACAGATCACTAACCTCTCTAGCTGTATGCTTAATACACAGAGCACTAACCTCTCTAGCTGTATGTTTTATACAGAGCACTAATCTCTCTAGCTTTCTGTTTTATTGACAGAGCACTAACCTCTCTAGCTGTATGTTTAATACACAGAGCACTAATCTCTCTAGCTTTATGTTTTATTGACAGAGCACTAACCTCTCTAGCTTTATGTTTAATACACAGATCACTAACCTCTCTAACTTTATGTTTTATTGACAGAGCACTAACCTCTCTAGCTGTATGTTTTATACACAGAGCACTAACCTCTCTAGCTTTATGTTTAATACACAGATCACTAACCTCTCTAGCTTTATGTTTTATTGACAGAGCACTAACCTCTCTAGCTGTATGTTTTATACACAGATCACTAACCTCTCTAGCTTTATGTTTTATTGACAGAGCACTAACCTCTCTAGCTTTATATTTAATACACAGATCCCTAACCTCTCTAGCTTTATGTTTTATTGACAGAGCATTAACCTCTCTAGCTGTATGTTTTATACACAGATCACTAACCTCTCTAGCTTTCTGTTTTATTTTCTGCTGTTCTGGATCTTCATTCTTTGATCTACTCTATAATGAAAACACAAATATCATAAATCCATCAATATTCTATTACCTACTTTATAATGTAAACATAAAAAATCTACCCAAGGATAGAAATGGTCAGGTTGTAAAAGTGTTCAATCGATTTTAATGTTATAACGACAGCATGCCCCGCCCCCGCATATTTTAAACTGAGCAGTTTTGATAGTGTACCTGCCTTGTAATTAACAGTTAATTAATGCTATAGCACTGTCTGTAAGAAACAAATATCCATCCCCAAAACTATACCGTAATGACTCTTAATTTTTCAACAAAAATCTACTGTGTCCATAGGACACTAAGCCCCGTTAAATAATACGGTCGACTACACATTATGACTAACCATTGTCACAGGCGCATGGGGCATGGATTTCGTTTCCTCCTCCCCCCTTTTCTCTACCCCCCTCCCTCTTTTTTCAAAATTTTCATATAAATCATTCCTTTTTCAAAATTTTCATAATCATTTGTTTTTTCTTCATTTGACAATATCAGTAGACGTCATACATCATGAATAATACGTGTATTCTGTGTCCACAGTTTTTCGACTGATACAGTATAAGAGAGAAGGTATGCAACTCCATTTTCATATTTCGCGCCATATCGCTCACCTCGGTTGGGAAACCCCCGTGTTTTTTTACACTTTTTACCTTGTCTACATATGGCACTGTCGTATCAAACTGTTTCTAAGACACTTAACTAATTGCCCATGTTCGAATTTCAGTCTGTACGTCGTTCTTTTCCGAGAAATCTCACCGAGAATAGCGAGGCAGCTTCGTTTCTAGGTCAAACTACATCATATGAGACGGAAGTGCTAGAACGGGAACCCTGGGATTTTTACGAATGGATTACCTGCAATGAAAAACCCAGATGTGCTCCGAATATTTTGGCGGGAAATATAAACTGCTGAAAAAACATAACAGCAGACGGATTATTTCGTAAAAATGGAACAACGACCATCTGAATATGGAAACATTGAAATAATTTGATGGTAAATAACTGTTCAAAAGGAAATTCAAACTGAGAAATAGATAATTGAATGCTCAGAACTGAAGTCAAAATTTCAATGAAAAAGAAATATTCAGCTTGCCTCTACTTCAAATTATTAAAATCATACCCAAACAAATACATATATGTACAACTAAAAAAAAAAAAAAAATAAATAAATAAAAAAAAAACAAAGGAAGAAGAAGCTGAGAACAGCTATTGAATGGGACTATGGCATTTTACCCTCTTCCTCAATAAAAGGGCTCCCAACTGATAAAAATGTGTAAGGGAGCCGGAGGGACCATTTAACTAAGGGGGCTATTTCTTTTTCAGGGGTAAAAAATAAATAACTTGTTTAACTATTTGAACGTAAAATAATAATTTGTGAACTTTTTTCGTGCATTTAACATCCTCGCGAAAAAAGCGATAATTAAATACCAACCAAAAAAACCACTTATACGGTAAAATAGGATTTTTTTTCTGGATTTCAACACTGATTTCTGTCACTGCTGAAAAGTGGAGTTACACAAGTTATTTATTTTTTACCCCTGTAAGACAGATTATTGTTTTATAAAATCAGTGACATAAAATGAAAAAGAAATAGCCCCCTTAGTTAAATGGTCCCTCCGGCTCCCTTACACATTTTTATCAGTTGGGAGCCCTTTTATTGAGGAAGGGGGTAAAATGCCATAGTCCCATTCAATAGCAGTTCTCAGCTTCTTCTTCCTTTGTTTTTTTTTTTAGTTGTATATGTATTTGTTTGGGTATGATTTTAATAATTTGAAGTAGAGGCAAGCTGAATATTTCTTTTTCATTGAAATTTTGACTTCAGTTCTAACCATTCAATCATCTATTTCTCAGTTTGAATTTCTTTTTTAACAGTTATTTACCATCAAATTATTTCAATGTTTCCATATTCAGATGGTCGTTGTGCCATTTTTACGAAATAATCCGTCTGCTGTTATGTTTTTTCAGCGGTTTATATTTCCTGCCAAAACATTATGGGAAAAATATTCGGAGCGCATCTGGGTTTTTCATTGCAGGTAATCCATTCGTATAAATTCCAGGGTTCCCGTTCTAGCACTTCCGTCTCATATGATGTAGTTTGACCTAGAAACGAAGCTGCCTCGCTATTCTCGGTGAGATTTCTTGGAAAAGATCGACGTACAGACTGAAATTCGAACATGGGCAATTAGGTTAGTGTCTTAGAAACAGTTTGATACGACAGTGCCATATGTAGACAAGGTAAAAAGTGTAAAAAACACGGGGGTTTCCCAACCGAGGTGAGCGATATGGCGTGAAATATGAAAATGGAGTTGCATACCTTCTCTCTTATACTGTATCAGTCGAAAAACTGTGGACACAGAATACATGTATTATTCATGATGTATGACGTCTACTGATATTGTCAAATGAAGAAAAAACGAATGATTATGAAAATTTTGAAAAAGGAATGATTTATATGAAAATTTTGAAAAAAAGGGGGGGGGGTAGTAGAGAAAAGGGGGGAGGAGGAAACGAAATCCATGCCCCATGCGCCTGTGATCATTGTATCATATATGATAGTTATTGAACCAATAACCTCAGAGGAATGCATTCAATAAAGAATAGCGATTTTGAAAATACATGAACACATTAAAGTCCCATAACTCCTACAAAAATTGTCGAATCAAATTGGCAGTATAATATAATCAACTATATATCATGACCAATCACCATTCAAAAAAATGAAAGCTTTCAGAAACAAGTTCAGAGAAGTTGCGTTCACAAAGTATAACTATATCGAAATAGCATGAAAACAGTTAAGTTTCATAACTCCTACAAAAATTGTCGAATCAGATTGGCGGGATAATATGATCAACAACGCATCATGACCAATCATCCTACCAAATATGAAAGCTATCGCATCACTGACCACAGAGGAGTTGCATTTACAAAATGAAGCAGGACGGACAAACAAACGAACGGACGCACCAAAAAACTATATGCCCCCAGTGCCTGAAATGGACGGTCGCCCAGTCGCCAAATGCGACTAATATCTTATTCGGGTGACCAAAAGCAGCTCCAAATTAAGTAGTTACTGGCCCAACAAAAAACGTCTGGGCGATTGCCTGAAAGACCGTTAAAAATTGTTGCTTTACCGAAACCGGACATAAACTGTAGATAACTCTTCTGTTCTAGTCGAAAACGGTTTGTTACGAGCACAGCGATTGGTCCAAATACATTTTTGTAGCCAATGAATACACAGCTAATGTAATTTACTGTTCTCCCCAATTATTTATTTTTATCGAGCCAATCAATACACGTTTCCTACATGTTTTCATGTAATACACAAGTATTCACTAAATATTAGAAAAGAAACATGTTTTTTTGTTTCTTTATGATTTAATTATTAAAACTGTTAACTTTCACGGACGAAGTGGAAAGCGGTGAACAATAAAGAGAATTCTGTCAACTTATAATGTTTGCGATCTGGTATATTCCACAGTTCGGAAATTTATTCATTCAATCTGCTGCAAAATGTACATCTACATGTACGAATTTCATTTTACAGAAATCAGGAACTTTTTTGTGTTAATCCTTAGGTAATCATTGAAAAACTTTTCCCCAACAACGGAGAGAAAATCGTTGACAGTAATGTGAAACTACGGAAACGATCTGGCCTGTCATTTCTTTTAAACTTTTCATAGTTCATCTCTATACGTACACGGCTACATTTTAATGACAATTGGGAGTGTTTTCTTTTTTGGAACCAGAACTTTTGTTTACAAATTAAAAAATAACAGGGAAAGTTAACAGTTGTTTATATAACAGAAAATGACAGCACCGTTTGTTATTTCAACAAAGTGAGATACTTGTTTGGAATGAATAACCAACTGACATTACCCCGAACTGAGAGGTTATTTTACTTTAAAGGGATATTGTCTACTAAAATTGTAATTTTTTCATACCCAAAATTATTGTCGTTTTCTGTACTGACCTTCATAAAATGAAGATTAACACCGAGTTATGCTGCAAAAGATACGATTTTTTGACAAAACTATCGTTATCAGAATTATTGTCCTGGATGACAATATTCAAATCTATTCATATGGCCTTCTATGTGAACACGTCTTGAGCATGCGCACTGTTTAGAAACAATAAACAACATGTGGTTCTTGGGCAAAAGAGAAAGTGTCAACGTGTGCAAGAAAGCGGACTTTGACGGATTCAGAGATAAAGATGAATAGAAGTGAAGTATCTTCCAAATGGAACAAATGCAGGATATATGTAGGGGATCAGTTGGACTGTTGGAACAAACTCAAGGAAGTGCTACGTGTCCAAACTCGTGCTGAATTTGCAAATATTTTGTTTGATAGGTAAATCGAACATGTTTTTTCCTTTTTTTCTCAATCGTTTTTCATATTTTATGAATTTATGATCATTTTCGGTAGATATTATTCAATACATGTAATCTTGCACCTGGCAACAGCAAATTATTGTCAATGAATAGCATAAAACGGCCGTTTTTTGCGAGGTAAACAAACACAAATTTTAACATCCATGCTGCAGCATCCGGTCTACTGGCATAAAAATAGATAAAAATAGATTTGGCCTCGCTCAGGTCAGTGGATAATTAATTAGCTTCCAGTAACGATGGTCAGCTTTTTTATATCGAAAAAAAAACAACGTTTTGTAGCGTATTCGCCAATAATTCGGTGTTTAATCTTCATTTTATGAAGGTCAGTACGGAAAACGACAATAATTTTGGGTATGACAAAATTACGATTGTGGTAGACAATATCCCTTTAAAATCACTTCTTCATAGTGGATTGAAACAAGTGATGTCACTCTTCACTTTGGGGAGTGCAAGAGCGGTCCTTGTAGTGGCATTAGTCTACTCTTTTCCGGTTGTCTTTAATGTGATCATGGCATTGATCTCCCCTTACACAAACCAGCCTTTTATTGTCCCCATCCGACAGACTAGCATCGTTTCTTGAGACCACCCTAGCCAATGGCGTCAAGGTTGTCGAAAAGGTTATAACAAGTAAATTCAGGTTTTATTTGATAGCAATATATGCATTGGGGTGTTTTCGCAATTTCAGCTCTACGCCCGTTACTGTACCAAAATAACCATGAAGAGCCCCAACCCCCGTGAGATTAGTGAAAGAATGAATTTTAATTTATTGATAAAAAAACAGTTAACCTGAAAACTGTTTATACAGTTGACTCTCGTTATCTCGAATTCGTTGGGACCATGGACAAAATTTGAGTCAACCGTAGTTCGACTCAAGAGGAGCTACGAAGATACCGGAAGTGTGGTTTGTTTAACAACGAAAGGGAGACAATTCGAGCTAAAACCAGCATCGCATGTCCCTATTCTCGGAACGATTTTAAACATATTCGATGTTTTTGTTGCTGTTTTTTTCTCTCCGTTAAATTCTTTGAATCTTGTGAAACGACTGATAACTTCTAGATATCTTTTTTTGTGTGAATGAATATGTTTATCCGTTTTGTTTATGTTTTTCACCTGTTGCATTGTCATTAAACTTCACCCATCATGACGTATTTTTCTTTGTGCAATACTGTTTATTTACAATAAATGGTGTGTTTTTATTATTCAATAAAGTGTAGAAGAAAACTATTCTTCTTTAATCAAAATTAATTTCCGACAAATAATTCAATAGATAAAACGCTTCCTTTGTGTACTTTTCATAATCATTGATGTATGCCGACACAAGCGCACTTATTATGAATCGATAATATTTGATCTAACCTGTGTCATAATACCAAGCCAATTCAAATATTATCACTAATTAATTTGACAGATTGTGAAATAAACATGTGAAATAGCCTAAGGTAAAAATGTCAAATTCAATGACCGGATGTTTCACCTGTGATCCGATTTTAATCCTAAGGTAATACACATGTTTTGACAGGTAAATTTGACTTAACGAATGTAAATAATTTGGCTTTCTACATCTCGGGACCAAAACTTTTATTCGAGACAACCGTAATTTCGACTCAACAGGAGTCAAATTATATATATTTATACACAACGAAGTTCGGGACTTCGATAAAAATTCGACTCAACCGGAAATTCGAGTCAACCGAATTTGAGACAATGAGAGTCAACTGTATATTGATATCTGATGTCTTTCATAAAAAAATGTCACAAAATTTATGGGCCACCATTATGTTATTTGGGCCAGTGAATCTAATATTTTACTGGCCCAAATTTTTTTCTTTCGGGCCGGCCAAAGGCTGACCCTCATTTCAGGCACTGCCCCCATACTATCGTATCCAGGGCATAAAAGTGTGTGCACTAAATTTGAAATCAACATTTTTACTAGAGAACTAAAACTGATGTCTCCCCTTTAATTTGTTCAATTATCTAAGTGTATATAAATAATATGAATAAACAATGAATCCCTCTTCAGTTGCATCAAAATAATAAGTCTGAGAGTCTTCCAGGAAATCAACCAAAATTTCAGATTTAATGTTTTTGTTTCTTATAAGGTTCTAAAATGACCATGTCAGGTAATCGTTCCTTTTCATTCTACAGCTTTCTTCTCATTCTTGGGGCTGTCGTGGTCGTGAGTGTATGGTAGTTGGATTTACAACTACCTATGCAATCATTGCTTATCACCACCAAAGTTCGAATTCCGCTCATGGCGAGATGTACTTGATACAACATTAATTGATTAAGTTTGTCAGTGACTTGAGGCAGGTCTGTGATTTTCTCTGATTTCCTCCATCAATAACACTCACTGACAATATATAACTGAAATAGTGTTGTAAGTGGTGTTAAACACCATAACCCTAACTGTTATCCAGCATGCCCACAGGTTTTTTCATCTGGGGGTACATGTACCCTTTACCTTCATTTTTGGGGTGCAATGTACCCTCTAACTCTTCATTTGGGGGTACAAAGAAAATGAACTGCATTTTCTCCACGCAAGGTCGTGCATTCTGTATTCTTCGTGTCATAGACACTGGATTGTCCCTCTTGTACAGAGTTGGCGAAAACTTTTTTTTCTGTCTGACATTGGGTCAGACAGGAACTGGGGTTTTGTGTGCCTTTGTGTCTGTCCCACCATTTTTTTTGTAATATTGTATATAACCTGTCACATTTTGTTTTTATACAGAACTGAATGCAAGATTACCTATAGTCATGATCATTAAACAACTCAATAAAATGTTTTTCTGTATACATGTTTTTATCTAAAAAGATAAGGCAGATATAGCCAACAATCCGTATCTAATGGTCCGATCACGTTCCGAATATTATACATCAATGTCAGTTTCCGGTTTACCTACATTTTTTATTTCAGTTAAGAATATGAATCTGTTGTCATCTTCAATATATAAGCATCTCAAAACATATTTAATTAAACACAAACAATCTTTGATACTTGGGGAGTGTGGAAGTCAACTTATTTCTGTACTCAGTAATATATTTCAGTTTTAATGTTCCACGTTTTGCAGGTGCTCATTCCTACTAAAAGGATGTTTACATTTACGCATAGGATTTTCGATTACAAATAGGAACGTGTCGGTCTGACAGAATAAATAAACAAATTTCAAGTCTCTGTCTGACATTTTAATAAAACTGAATTTAATGCCATTGGCAGTGGAAACTGGGAGTGAATAAATTTCAATCGCCAACTGGACGACCACAAAGTAATATTTTCGTGACGGACATTGGGACAGACACGGTTCATTAATTAATCGGAACGACCGTTATTCTGCCGGTCAGGTCCAACGATTTTCGCCAACTCTGCTTGTAATTTTGGTATCGCCTACGCGCATGTACAATTTACACTCGGTAATTTCAACACACCTGTACTTTAAACGTTGTGCACCATGCTGTTTTTTGTAAATATTATGGGTTTTAACAGTAACAGTTCTTCTGATTGGACAATTAACAAATCAGGAGCCAATAGAATTGGGCGATCTATAGATCATATCATCTCACTTAAAATATGCAAGGAATGCTCTGATTGGATAATATTGCAGAAATTAACTAATCAGAACAACTCTATTATACGTACTTTGAAGTGAATTATAAACAAAAAGTAATTTTTATACAGTGTTTGCAACGGGTTCTTTACGTGCATGCACGTAGGGTTCTTTCAATTATACGTGCATGATTTTTATTCTACGTGAAACACGTACTGCAGTACGTGAATGGGCATGCTGGTTATCATTCTCATTCAAAAAACAGCCTTGCTGTTCAGAACCTAAAAACTTTGAATGATTGTCTCTGATTGGTCATTTAACAATGTGACCTCTATTTTATTGGTAAGTACATCATTTACTTTATACATTACTGTATGTAACACAGGGATGATTCTGGCAAGAAAATAATATACACAAATGTAACTGAAAATCAATGGTAAATAGCTGAAACCATCTACACCCTCTGTCAAAATCTCCATTTTTGACTTGTTCTGGTCAAGTCCTGCAACATTCGGAATTTATTTTTCAGAGGAAAATAGCTGAAATTAGTTAAATAATCATTCCTGGTATAACATATCTTACTTTAGCTGCCTTCATTATTTTTTCCCATTCTTGTTCTTCGTGCCTCTTTTTTTCTATTTTATCAAGTTCTTCTATAAACTTTAACTGAGATTTCACATCAGAACTTGCTTCAAATTTTTCATTCATCTGAAATGGATAATTTTTCTATATACAATAGTATGTTACAACATATTCTTATTCTACAATTAACAAAGCTAACTAGACTGAGCCTGTGTCGCTCACCTTTCATTCTGCTTTGAGGAAACTTAACACAGAACCTTCCATACATGTAGATGCTTCCTACCAAGTCTCGGTTCATATGGCTATGCAGTTTCAAAGGAGAAGATTTTTAAGAAATAGACCAATCAGAAACAATAATTGCATGTGGTGGCCATGTTTGCTAACCGATTGGGACGAAATGAGCAATCTTCATAGAGGACATCCCATAAATGCTTCCTACCAAGTTTTGATGGTAGCCATGTTTGCTAACCGATCGGGACGAAATGAGCAATCTTCATAGGGGACATTCCATAGATGATTCCTACCAAGTTTCGGTTCATTTGGCCAAGCGGTTTCAGAGGAGAAGATTTTTAAAAATCGGCCAATCAGAAACAAGAATTGCCTGTGGTAATCATGTTTGGTAATGGATCATAACAAAATGTGCACTCTTTAGAGAGGACTTCCATAGATGCTTCCTACCAAGCTTCAGTTCATTTGGCTGAGGATTTTCAGAGGAGAAGATTAAAATGTGAAAAGTAAACGGATGACAGACGACGAACACCAAGTGATGGCAAAAGTTCATATTGCCTTTGGCAAGGTTTGCTAAAAAGAATATTAAAATGTGAATACCTACTTGTAATGTATAGAATAAACATGTTACACTATATCAGCATTAGTTAATTTCTAAGGGAGATAATGGCAAGAGTTATCTTTCTTTTAACAGAGGAGAAGATTTTTTAGAAATCAACCAATCAGAAACAAGAATTGCCTATGGCAGCCATGTTTGTTAGCCAATTGTGACAAAATGAGCAATCTTTATAGAGGTCCTTTCATAGATGCTTCCTACCAAGTTTCGGTTCATTTGGCCAAGCGGTTTCAGAGGAGAAGATTTAAACAAATCTGCCAATCCGAAACAATAATTGCCTGTGGCGGCCATGTTTGTTAATGGATCGGGACAAAATGTGCAATCTTTAGAGAGGACCTTCTATAGTTGCTTCCTACCAAGTTTCAGTTCATTTGGCTAGGGTTTCAGAGGAGAAGATTAAAATGTGAAAAGTTAACGGACGACGGATGCCAAATGATGGCAAAAGCTCACATTGCCTTTGGCAAGGTGAGCTAAAAAGTTAAAATCGGACACATCTGAACTTGTAAAATCCTTGAAAATTCTTTTACGCAAAGGCTGTGACTTAGTAACCATAGTTGACTGTTTGAGGCCGGCTTACTTTGTTAAAATATTGACAATCTGTTGGAGTACAACTAGTAGGTCCAACTACCAATTAAATCAAAACAGTTATGCTTCATTCCATAGTATATTACCATTTTATGTTCAACATTTGATTCCAACAAATTGAAGACCCATTTATTTTGAACTCCCGTAATATCTTTCTACGTTCTGTGTTAGCGACAAAAAATGTCAATAGCCAAAGTGGCTAATCACCATTTTTTTTCCTAGCCACATTTGCATGTGATTAGCCACACATCTGAATTCCACATAAATGAACAAACACTCATTTGAAATTATGTAACACTTTATTCAACTTAGAACCAACAAATATCAACAAATATTTTTTTTTCCTAGTCACATTTGCGGGTGGCATTTCTGTCATAAAGTTTTTTAACTTTGGTATAAGCTTTACTTTTCTTAACTATAGGATTTGTAAAAAATGACAAGTGTCCCTTGCCGTTTTCTAGGATTAGAATCTGCCTCGGATTCATTCGAGACCATAACAAGGTCAGATTCGTCCTTGTCGGCCATGTGGTAAACATTAAAAGTAAAAAGAAAATCGCTATCAGAAACAAATTTTTGTATCCGGAACTGAAATGTTTTTAACGTAAATAATTTTCCGGAAATGACTAAAAAGACCCGTCTTTATGTTCGGTTTTGAATATTATTTTTATTTACATCTTGTCAGCTGAACGTTTTTTCGAATACACATTACTGGTTTGAAATTAAACAAAGATTTTTTCAAGTACCAAAAATATTTCATTCGCCAAAGTGGCAATCGCAACTGAAATTTTATTAGCCACATTTGAAATTTAATTGCCCATGGTGAGTGTGGCGACCTTTAGTGCTAACACAGATGTTCATGACTTATTGATAATAAATCTTTTAGAAGTATCAGTTATATTTATAGTTTATATATGTCTTGTCTTTGGAGAAAATCCAATTATCAAGAGAGGGAGGGATCCAATTATCAAGAGAGGGAGGGATCCAATTATCATGAGAGGGAGGGATCCAATTAACAGGTTTAACCCCACCACATTTTTGTACCTGTCCCAAGCCAGGACCTGGATTTCAAGAGTAATATGTTGTGATCTTTTATTATGTACAATTGGTTGAGGTGAGAGGTAATTGTTTGTTTTGTTGATGTTGTTAATCATTACTATTTAAACTTTCTCTTCATAAAGATGACATACAAACGTACTTACTTTATAAATTTCTATTCTATGTTCAGATATAGGTGTACTTACTAAGTTACTTTATAAATTTCTATCCTATGTTCAGATATAGATGTACTTATATATATACAATATACGTACATTGTCGGTAAATATAAAATTTATTTGTACGAGCTTTAGAAACAGGCAGAATAGCGAGCCTTAGGCGAGCTTTTCAGGCCTGTTTCGTAGCGAGTACAAATGAATTTTATATTTAATGACAATGTACGTATATTGTGTTTATCCTGCAATGTCAAAAAAGTCGGAAAACTTGTCAGATTTAAACACTAGAGGCTCAGGTGAGCCTGTATCGCTCACCTGACATAAATAAGTCCTCTTAAGAATGTCTGCATGCTGAATACATCTCAGTTACTATTCAAATCCCATACTGCCATAGGGTTCTATGTTAAAACTATGTCTGCTCATGGCAGCCATCTTGGATGGAGGTCGTGGTCACCGGACACAATTTTGAAAGTATACTACCCAAGGACCATCCATGCCATGTTTGCTTTAAATTGGCTGACTGGTTTCAGAAGAGAAGACTTTTAAACAATTTTCCCATAGGGTCCTATGTTAAAACTATGTCTGCTGACGGTGGCCATTTTGAAATGAGATCGGGATCACTGAACACAATTTTGGAAGTTGACCACCTAAGGACCATCGATGACATGTTTGCTATATTGGCTTACTAGTTTCAGAGGAGAAGATTTTAAAACATTTTTTCCCATAGGGTCCTATGTTAAAACTACAGTATGTCTGCTGAAGGTGGCCATCTTGGATGGAGGTCAGGGTCACTGGACACAATTTTGAAAATTGACCACTTAAGGACCATCCATGCCATGTTTGCTTTAAATTGGCTTACTGGTTTCAGAGAAGAAGATTTTTAAATATATTTCCCATAGGGTCCTATGTTAAAACTATGTTCGCTGATGGTTGCCATCTTGGATGGAGGTCGGGGTCACAGGACATAATTTTGAAAGTTGACCACCTAAGGACCATTCATCCCATGTTTGCTTTAAACTGACTTACTGGTTTCAGAGGAGAAGACTTTTAAACATTTTTTCCATAGGGTCCTATGTTAAAATTAAGTCGAGTCATGGTGGCCATCTTGAATTTCCGATCAGCAAACGATTCACAAGTTTAGTACAGGACCACCCAATGATCATTCCTGCAAAGCCACAATTTAATTGGCTTAGTGGTTTCTAACAAGAAGATTTTTTAAATTTCGACCAATCAGAACACATTATAGGCCCTGGCAGCCATGTTGGATTTCCGATCAGCACCAAAAACACAAATCTTGTATATGACCATCCAATGAACATTTCTGCCAAGTTTGGTTCAAATCTGTTTTGTGGTTTCAGAAAAAAAGATGAAAATGTGAAATTCCCATAGGGTCCAATGTTAAACTAAGTCGAGTCATGGCGGCCATCTTGAATTTCCGATTGGCAAACGATTCACAAATTTAGTACAGGACCACCCAATGATCATTCCTGCAAAGTCACAATTCAATTGGCTTAGTGGTTTCTAACAAGAAGATTTTTTAAATTTCGACCAATCAGAACACATTATGGGCCCTGGCAGCCATGTTGGATTTCAAATCAGCACCAAAAAGACAAATCTGGTAGAGGACCATCCAGTGAACATTTCTGGCAAGTTTGGCTGATTTCTGTTCAGCGGTTTCAGAGAAGAAGATTTAAATGTGAAAAGCTAACGGACGGACGGACGCTTACCCATGACAAAAGCTCACATGGCCTATGGCCAGGTGAGCTAAAAAAGCACAGAAACAAGCGTCATTCCTCGCCTTTCATAAATTGTAGGATAAACAAATATATCCTGTTAGTGAGGGTTATTTGCAAAAAATACCTGTTGAGAGAGGCAAATTTCCCGAGCAGCCTTAGTGGCGAGGGAAATATGCGTGTCCTCTCAACCGGTAATTTTCGCAAATAACCTTCACTAACAGGACACATTTGTTTAATTCATCTGAATATCTAACAGCCAGTAAATCAGTGGCATGTAAGCAGCATTGTAGATTGGAACCAAGGAACCTTTCAGTGCTTTCTTTTCACCGTTCAAATTAGCTCTGTAAAAATCAAAATAACGACTGGCACCATCGTCTGCCATTTTTCTTTACTTTATCGTTGGTTGAAAGAAGAAACCCGAATAATTCAGAATAACTTCTGTGGCATCATAAACTATTTAAAGAATGGATTTTCCATCGAGCTGGGTATTTACCACGCTATACAGAATTCCCAAGGACAAATACCCCTGCGATGGGGAAAAAGCTGAAAAAACTAGGAATTGCTAAAAAAAAAAAATTCTCCTTTTATCAACCAATCAAAAGACAGCATTCATATATAAGGTGGAATTATTTTATAAATTTCTATCCTATTTTCAGATATAGTTGCTAACAAATGTACTTACTTTATAAATTTCTATCCTATGTTCAGATATAGTTGCTAATTTTTCTACCAAGTCTCTTAATCGTTCCTGTGTAGCATGAGATACTAAGTTTAAAACGTCTGTATTTACATCTATGCCATGCTTCCTTGCTGTAATAACATAAATATATCATTAATGCTACACTTTTGTAACAATCACACTTATAAGATTAAAACTTTACTACCCAATGAAATAAAGCCAACCGACAGGTATAAACACCCTGCAAATTAATTGAAAACATAATATGATTTAAGAAACATACATTTATATTTTTTCACACCACGATATAGCTGAAATATTGCTAAAGTTGGCATTAAACAACAATCAATCAATTAATCATATTTTTTTTTTTACTAAGACCAAATTTGTTCTTCTTCATATATTAACAAATATATTATTATAAAGTAAATATGTACAAATTAGATAAAATAGATGTAATTACCTATACATGACACTCTCTTCTGTAATGATGGATGATGTAGAAATGCTTCATCAGCACATGACCTAATCTGTGTACCAATAAAGTCAGCATTACTGGCTAATATATTTCTACTTTCTTCTGTCAGGTTGACACCACCCATAGTGGCAACGTCATTTATATCATCATCATCTCTATAGAAACAAAGTAGAGATCAAAGCTGATTTTTGTCAATGGCAGGATGTCTGCAAATTATTATTTTTCTTAATTTTTTTTCTTAATTATCGAACTAATTGAAATTGAGTATTCATACAGGGGCAAGGCAAACTACACTTCACATAACTTTTGGAAACCATGAGATATATTTTTTAATCTTACCAGCAAGATAGAGAAAAACAACTCACCTTATTCAGTATTACAAATATTTATTGTATGACACTGACAGAAAGGAGAGATAAAAGATTACAAGGGAAATAACTCACTTCAAAGCTTCATGACAGAAAGGAGAGATAAAAAGCTTCATATTTAAGTTCATTATGTAAGGGAAATAACTCACTTCAAAGCTTCATATTTAGGTTTACTATGTAAGGAAAATAACTCACTTCAAAGCTTCATATTTAGGTTTACTATGTAAGGGAAATAACTCACTTCAAAGCTTCATATTTAGGTTTACTATGTAAGGGAAATAACTCACTTCAAAGCTTCATATTTAGGTTTATTATGTAAGGGAAATAACTCACTTCAAAGCTTCATATTTAGGTTTACTATGTAAGGGAAATAACTCAGGGCTATTCCAGAAAAAAATGTATGGGAGGGTTGGATGGCACTTGATCTTTTTTTGGATGGGTGGTAGGGGTAAGAGCAAATGTAATTGTGTGGGTGGTTGTCTCCTCCAGAAATATAATTGGATAGGTGGTTGTACATTAAATGAAAAATTTATAGCTATGCTTTCTTGTTTTCAGTGGATTAAAACTCTTCATATGCCGAAAGAAAATCGTGTTTTTTCAACCGGTGATTTTGTTTACTTAGCACGTAAATCCCAATATTTGCGGTTACCAGATTGTTTACCGCCTGTTGCCAGCATGGCAGACTAGTGGAATATTAATTCTGTTTGCTATTAGCTGCAATCCAATGGCTTAGACAAATTTGCAGCTACTTTTAGAGGTAACATTTGTTAATCAATGAAGACAAGGTGTTGTAAACTTTACCCTCAACTGGAATCACCGGCGACTTGCTCTAGAAATAGTGTTTATTCCACGAACTTCGTGGCAGTTTTTCAAACTCTGAAATGTATGACTTCCAGGGTTAAATAAAACATACAAATCAGTGCATTTCGACAGCAAATTATTGAATGAACAATTTAGATTGGAAATAATTCAACTGAAGCTGCAATTATGTGTGATTTACTTGGAATAAGCATTCACATTGTAATTACACATAAAACAAAACAAAAAATAATCCAACACGTATACAGTTTGACAAGTTGTGAGGAAGGATACATGCAAATGAATTTCTGATAAATGTTGGTTAAATTAAATGCATTATTGATTATACTTAAAAGTCAGTTTTTACCCACAAAAAACAACACAATTTAACAAAGAGAATATGCTTAAAAATAACAAATTCTGGACAGGTTATCCTACTGTTCTTTATTTTATGTCAATGCAAATTATTCACAAAAATAAAACGCTTTTTCTTCGTAAAATCAACAAACTACAAGCTGCCATAATCGTACCGGTAAAGAATTTCCGTAAAAAGTTTGTTTCCTTTCCGATATCATTTTTCTATTCCACAATTTACCTTGTCCAGTCAAGGACAAATATTCAGTAATGGCCGGATGGCCAATATCTTTCTCCCCAAATGCTAAACCTGGGGTAAAACGGAAGCAAGAAAATGTTGCCACCAAGGCGGACAAAAGAAAATATGAAGATAAATGTGATCGTTGTTTTCAGGAGCATTGGCTTGAAAAAATTCCATGGTTGTAACACGGCGAGAGGGGTATGAGGTGCACAATTTGTTGCAACTTTTACGATAATTCCAAACAACAACAGGGGTCTAGAAGAAAAAGAAACAGAGACTTTGTGAGAGTCTGAGAGAAACAGAGACAGAAGTTACAGTTGTTGATGAGAATGAGGTTGAGGGAAGTGATAAAGAGAATGAGCAGGAACAACAGACAGAACCAGTGAATGTAGTAGCTCTGAGTGTGAGATGAGTGAGGAGGAAACCTTTAGAAGCATCAACAGAATAATAGAGTATGAGATAGAATATGTGACAGTGTAGTTAAATGAGTTTTGTTATCATTAATTAACTGTTCATTGTCTAGATTCAATTAATATATAAAAATGATTTATATTAATAAAAATAGCAACTAGAGGCTCCCAGGAGCCTGTATAGCTCACCTGGGTATAATAACAACATCAGTCAATAAAACTTGATAACTTCGGTAAAAAAAATTAACAAATGTAGCCTTCGTCATTGCAGACCCCTTCTACAAAAAAATGTGGGCAGGGGTTCCCCCTTTAATGTAAGTTATCAAAATTGCTGTAAAAAAACATATATGTCAATGATTCTCAAAATTTAGCTTTTCCTACTTCACATTTTGTAATAGAGTTGCTTCCCTTTGATTATTTGAGTAACCAAAAGCAGTGAGTCAACAAAAATATGCATTTCAAGAGGAATAACTCTTCACAGCTGTCGCACATTTTTAACTGTGGGAAATTTTTTGTAGATCTTGACATGCTGAACATTTTTGCAGTTTAAACTTTCCCTCTATCTCTAATAGTTTTTGAGATATAAGATGATAGTATTAAAATTGAGAACATTTTGATGAAAAAAGGGCAATAACTCCAAAATGGGTAATTGGATTTACTTCAAAATTGCAGGGTAGGAAGATCTGGACATGCTGCAAATTTTTGAAATTTAAACTTAACCTTTATCTCTTATAGTTTTTGAAATATAAGACGAAAAGTATTAATTTTTTTTTTATAAATTTGATGAAAAAAGGTCAAGAACTCCAAGATGGGTAATCAGATTTACTTCAAAATTGCAGGTAAAAAAAATATGGATAGAAGGGTCGAACCGCCAGACACATTTTTGGAAGAGAACCATCCAATGACTATTTCATCAAAATTTTGTTCTTATTGAGCAAATGGTTTCAGACAAAAATATTTTTATGGGAATTTCCCATAGGGTCCTATGTTAAATTAAGTTCGGCTGTGGCGGCCATCTTGGTCGGTGTTCTGAAATGCCGGACACAATTTTGGAAGAGGACCACTCAAGAATCATTTCAGCAAAGTTTGGTTGAGATTGGCTCAGTAGTTTCAGAGGAGAAGATTTTTTTTAATTTCATCCCCCCTTTTTTCTAATTTGCATAATCGGTCAAAATCGGTAAAAGTTCAAAGTTCATAAAAAATCCCGTAATATATGTTAAAAAGCTCATCATTATGCTTATACAGTTCAAATTTGGGCACTTTCTGGCTTAAAATAGAGCAGTTTTGGCCATTTGAAGAAATTTCTATTTTTAGTAATGGCGGCCATCTTGAATACAGGACGGCGCTGACGGACACAATTTTGAAAGGGGACCACCTGAGGATCATTTCAGCAAAGTTTGGTTGAGATTGGCTCAGTAGTTTCAGAGGAGAAGATTTTTTTTTAATTTCATCCCCCCCTTTTTTCTAATTTGCATAATCGGTAGAAGTTCAAAGTTCATAAAAAATCCCGTAATATATGTTAAAAAGCTCATCATTATGCTTATACAGTTCAAATTTGGGCACTTTCTGGCTTAAAATAGAGCAGTTTTGGCCATTTGAAGAAATTTCTATTTTTAGTAATGGTGGCCATCATGGATACAGGACGGCGCTGACGGACACAATTTTGAAAGGGGACCACCTAAGGATCATTTCAGCAAAGTTTGGTTGAGATTGGCTCAGTAGTTTCAGAGGAGAAGATTTTTTTTTAATTTCATCCCCCCTTTTTTCTAATTTGCATAATCGGTAAAAGTTCAAAGTTCATAAAAAATCCCGTAATATATGCTAAAAAGCTCATCATTATGCTTATACACTTCAAATTTGGGCACTTTCTGGCTTAAAATAGAGCAGTTTTGGCCATTTGAAGAAATTTCTATTTTTAGTAATGGCGGCCATCTTGGATACAGGACGGTGCTGACGGACACAATTTTGAAAGGGGACCACCTAAGGATCATTTCAGCAAAGTTTGGTTGAGATTGGCTCAGTAGTTTCAGAGAAGATTTTTTTAAAATTTCATCCCCCCTTTTTTCTAATTTGCATAATCGGTCAAAATGGGTAATGGGATTTACTTCAAAATTGCAAGGTAGGAAGATCTGGACATGCTGCACATTTTTGAAATTTAAACTTAACCTTTATCTCTTATAGTTTTTGAAATATAAGACGAAAAGTATTAATTTTTTTTTTATAAATTTGATGAAAAAAGGTCAAGAACTCCAAGATGGGTAATCAGATTTACTTCAAAATTGCAGGTAAAAAAAATATGGATAGAAGGGTCGAACCGCCAGACACATTTTTGGAAGAGAACCATCCAATGACTATTTCATCAAAATTTTGTTCTTATTGAGCAAATGGTTTCAGACAAAAATATTTTTATGGGAATTTCCCATAGGGTCCTATGTTAAATTAAGTTCGGCTGTGGCGGCCATCTTGGTCGGTGTTCTGAAATGCCAGACACAATTTTGGAAGAGGACCACTCAAGAATCATTTCAGCAAAGTTTGGTTGAGATTGGCTCAGTAGTTTCAGAGGAGAAGATTTTTTTTAATTTCATCCCCCCTTTTTTCTAATTTGCATAATCGGTCAAAATCGGTAAAAGTTCAAAGTTCATAAAAAATCCCGTAATATATGTTAAAAAGCTCATCATTATGCTTATACAGTTCAAATTTGGGCACTTTCTGGCTTAAAATAGAGCAGTTTTGGCCATTTGAAGAAATTTCTATTTTTAGTAATGGCGGCCATCTTGAATACAGGACGGCGCTGACGGACACAATTTTGAAAGGGGACCACCTGAGGATCATTTCAGCAAAGTTTGGTTGAGATTGGCTCAGTAGTTTCAGAGGAGAAGATTTTTTTTTAATTTCATCCCCCCCTTTTTTCTAATTTGCATAATCGGTAGAAGTTCAAAGTTCATAAAAAATCCCGTAATATATGTTAAAAAGCTCATCATTATGCTTATACAGTTCAAATTTGGGCACTTTCTGGCTTAAAATAGAGCAGTTTTGGCCATTTGAAGAAATTTCTATTTTTAGTAATGGTGGCCATCATGGATACAGGACGGCGCTGACGGACACAATTTTGAAAGGGGACCACCTAAGGATCATTTCAGCAAAGTTTGGTTGAGATTGGCTCAGTAGTTTCAGAGGAGAAGATTTTTTTTTAATTTCATCCCCCCTTTTTTCTAATTTGCATAATCGGTAAAAGTTCAAAGTTCATAAAAAATCCCGTAATATATGCTAAAAAGCTCATCATTATGCTTATACACTTCAAATTTGGGCACTTTCTGGCTTAAAATAGAGCAGTTTTGGCCATTTGAAGAAATTTCTATTTTTAGTAATGGCGGCCATCTTGGATACAGGACGGTGCTGACGGACACAATTTTGAAAGGGGACCACCTAAGGATCATTTCAGCAAAGTTTGGTTGAGATTGGCTCAGTAGTTTCAGAGAAGATTTTTTTTAAATTTCATCCCCCCTTTTTTCTAATTTGCATAATCGGTCAAAATGGGTAATGGGATTTACTTCAAAATTGCAAGGTAGGAAGATCTGGACATGCTGCACATTTTTGAAATTTAAACTTAACCTTTATCTCTTATAGTTTTTGAAATATAAGACGAAAAGTATTAATTTTTTTTTTATAAATTTGATGAAAAAAGGTCAAGAACTCCAAGATGGGTAATCAGATTTACTTCAAAATTGCAGGTAAAAAAAATATGGATAGAAGGGTCGAACCGCCAGACACATTTTTGGAAGAGAACCATCCAATGACTATTTCATCAAAATTTTGTTCTTATTGAGCAAATGGTTTCAGACAAAAATATTTTTATGGGAATTTCCCATAGGGTCCTATGTTAAATTAAGTTCGGCTGTGGCGGCCATCTTGGTCGGTGTTCTGAAATGCCAGACACAATTTTGGAAGAGGACCACTCAAGAATCATTTCAGCAAAGTTTGGTTGAGATTGGCTCAGTAGTTTCAGAGGAGAAGATTTTTTTTAATTTCATCCCCCCTTTTTTCTAATTTGCATAATCGGTCAAAATCGGTAAAAGTTCAAAGTTCATAAAAAATCCCGTAATATATGTTAAAAAGCTCATCATTATGCTTATACAGTTCAAATTTGGGCACTTTCTGGCTTAAAATAGAGCAGTTTTGGCCATTTGAAGAAATTTCTATTTTTAGTAATGGCGGCCATCTTGAATACAGGACGGCGCTGACGGACACAATTTTGAAAGGGGACCACCTGAGGATCATTTCAGCAAAGTTTGGTTGAGATTGGCTCAGTAGTTTCAGAGGAGAAGATTTTTTTTTAATTTCATCCCCCCCTTTTTTCTAATTTGCATAATCGGTAGAAGTTCAAAGTTCATAAAAAATCCCGTAATATATGTTAAAAAGCTCATCATTATGCTTATACAGTTCAAATTTGGGCACTTTCTGGCTTAAAATAGAGCAGTTTTGGCCATTTGAAGAAATTTCTATTTTTAGTAATGGTGGCCATCATGGATACAGGACGGCGCTGACGGACACAATTTTGAAAGGGGACCACCTAAGGATCATTTCAGCAAAGTTTGGTTGAGATTGGCTCAGTAGTTTCAGAGGAGAAGATTTTTTTTTAATTTCATCCCCCCTTTTTTCTAATTTGCATAATCGGTAAAAGTTCAAAGTTCATAAAAAATCCCGTAATATATGCTAAAAAGCTCATCATTATGCTTATACACTTCAAATTTGGGCACTTTCTGGCTTAAAATAGAGCAGTTTTGGCCATTTGAAGAAATTTCTATTTTTAGTAATGGCGGCCATCTTGGATACAGGACGGTGCTGACGGACACAATTTTGAAAGGGGACCACCTAAGGATCATTTCAGCAAAGTTTGGTTGAGATTGGCTCAGTAGTTTCAGAGAAGATTTTTTTAAAATTTCATCCCCCCTTTTTTCTAATTTGCATAATCGGTCAAAATGGGTCATGGGATTTACTTCAAAATTGCAAGGTAGGAAGATCTGGACATGCTGCACATTTTTGAAATTTAAACTTAACCTTTATCTCTTATAGTTTTTGAAATATAAGACGAAAAGTATTAATTTTTTTTTTATAAATTTGATGAAAAAAGGTCAAGAACTCCAAGATGGGTAATCAGATTTACTTCAAAATTGCAGGTAAAAAAAATATGGATAGAAGGGTCGAACCGCCAGACACATTTTTGGAAGAGAACCATCCAATGACTATTTCATCAAAATTTTGTTCTTATTGAGCAAATGGTTTCAGACAAAAATATTTTTATGGGAATTTCCCATAGGGTCCTATGTTAAATTAAGTTCGGCTGTGGCGGCCATCTTGGTCGGTGTTCTGAAATGCCAGACACAATTTTGGAAGAGGACCACTCAAGAATCATTTCAGCAAAGTTTGGTTGAGATTGGCTCAGTAGTTTCAGAGGAGAAGATTTTTTTTAATTTCATCCCCCCTTTTTTCTAATTTGCATAATCGGTCAAAATCGGTAAAAGTTCAAAGTTCATAAAAAATCCCGTAATATATGTTAAAAAGCTCATCATTATGCTTATACAGTTCAAATTTGGGCACTTTCTGGCTTAAAATAGAGCAGTTTTGGCCATTTGAAGAAATTTCTATTTTTAGTAATGGCGGCCATCTTGAATACAGGACGGCGCTGACGGACACAATTTTGAAAGGGGACCACCTGAGGATCATTTCAGCAAAGTTTGGTTGAGATTGGCTCAGTAGTTTCAGAGGAGAAGATTTTTTTTTAATTTCATCCCCCCCTTTTTTCTAATTTGCATAATCGGTAGAAGTTCAAAGTTCATAAAAAATCCCGTAATATATGTTAAAAAGCTCATCATTATGCTTATACAGTTCAAATTTGGGCACTTTCTGGCTTAAAATAGAGCAGTTTTGGCCATTTGAAGAAATTTCTATTTTTAGTAATGGTGGCCATCATGGATACAGGACGGCGCTGACGGACACAATTTTGAAAGGGGACCACCTAAGGATCATTTCAGCAAAGTTTGGTTGAGATTGGCTCAGTAGTTTCAGAGGAGAAGATTTTTTTTTAATTTCATCCCCCCTTTTTTCTAATTTGCATAATCGGTAAAAGTTCAAAGTTCATAAAAAATCCCGTAATATATGCTAAAAAGCTCATCATTATGCTTATACACTTCAAATTTGGGCACTTTCTGGCTTAAAATAGAGCAGTTTTGGCCATTTGAAGAAATTTCTATTTTTAGTAATGGCGGCCATCTTGGATACAGGACGGTGCTGACGGACACAATTTTGAAAGGGGACCACCTAAGGATCATTTCAGCAAAGTTTGGTTGAGATTGGCTCAGTAGTTTCAGAGAAGATTTTTTTTAAATTTCATCCCCCCTTTTTTCTAATTTGCATAATCGGTCAAAATGGGTAATGGGATTTACTTCAAAATTGCAAGGTAGGAAGATCTGGACATGCTGCACATTTTTGAAATTTAAACTTAACCTTTATCTCTTATAGTTTTTGAAATATAAGACGAAAAGTATTAATTTTTTTTTTATAAATTTGATGAAAAAAGGTCAAGAACTCCAAGATGGGTAATCAGATTTACTTCAAAATTGCAGGTAAAAAAAATATGGATAGAAGGGTCGAACCGCCAGACACATTTTTGGAAGAGAACCATCCAATGACTATTTCATCAAAATTTTGTTCTTATTGAGCAAATGGTTTCAGACAAAAATATTTTTATGGGAATTTCCCATAGGGTCCTATGTTAAATTAAGTTCGGCTGTGGCGGCCATCTTGGTCGGTGTTCTGAAATGCCAGACACAATTTTGGAAGAGGACCACTCAAGAATCATTTCAGCAAAGTTTGGTTGAGATTGGCTCAGTAGTTTCAGAGGAGAAGATTTTTTTTAATTTCATCCCCCCTTTTTTCTAATTTGCATAATCGGTCAAAATCGGTAAAAGTTCAAAGTTCATAAAAAATCCCGTAATATATGTTAAAAAGCTCATCATTATGCTTATACAGTTCAAATTTGGGCACTTTCTGGCTTAAAATAGAGCAGTTTTGGCCATTTGAAGAAATTTCTATTTTTAGTAATGGCGGCCATCTTGAATACAGGACGGCGCTGACGGACACAATTTTGAAAGGGGACCACCTGAGGATCATTTCAGCAAAGTTTGGTTGAGATTGGCTCAGTAGTTTCAGAGGAGAAGATTTTTTTTTAATTTCATCCCCCCCTTTTTTCTAATTTGCATAATCGGTAGAAGTTCAAAGTTCATAAAAAATCCCGTAATATATGTTAAAAAGCTCATCATTATGCTTATACAGTTCAAATTTGGGCACTTTCTGGCTTAAAATAGAGCAGTTTTGGCCATTTGAAGAAATTTCTATTTTTAGTAATGGTGGCCATCTTGGATACAGGACGGCGCTGACGGACACAATTTTGAAAGGGGACCACCTAAGGATCATTTCAGCAAAGTTTGGTTGAGATTGGCTCAGTAGTTTCAGAGGAGAAGATTTTTTTTTAATTTCATCCCCCCCTTTTTCTAATTTGCATAATCGGTCAAAATTCAATGTTCATAAAAAATCCCGTAATATATGTTAAAAAGCTCATCATTATGCTTTTACAGTTCAAATTTGGGCACTTTCTGGCTTAAAATAGAGCAGTTTTGGCCATTTGAAGAAATTTCTAATTTTAGTAATGGCAGCCATCTTGGATACAGGGCGGTGCTGACGGACACAATTTTGAAAGGGGACCACCTAAGGATCATTTCAGCAAAGTTTGGTTGAGATTGGCTCAGTAGTTTCAGAGGAGAAGATTTTTTTAAAATTTCATCCCCCCTTTTTTCTAATTTGCATAATCGGTCAAAATCGGTAAAAGTTCAAAGTTCATAAAAAAATCCCGTAATATATGTTAAAAAGCTCATCATTATGCTTATACAGTTCAAATTTGGGCACTTTCTGGCTTAAAATAGAGCAGTTTTGGCCATTTGAAGAAATTTCTATTTTTAGTAATGGCGGCCATCTTGGATACAGGACGGCGCTGACGGACACAATTTTGAAAGGGGACCACCTAAGGATCATTTCAGCAAAGTTTGGTTGAGATTGGCCTAATAGTTTCAGAGGAGAAGATTTTTTAAAAATTTCATCCCCCCTTTTTTCTAATTTGCATAATCGGTCAAAATCGGTAAAAGTTCAAAGTTCATAAAAAATCCCGTAATATATGCTAAAAAGCTCATCATTATGCTTATACACTTCAAATTTGGGCACTTTCTGGCTTAAAATAAAGCAGTTTTGGCCATTTGAAGAAATTTCTATTTTTAGTAATGGCGGCCATCTTGGATACAGGACGGTGCTGACGGACACAATTTTGAAAGGGGACCACCTAAGGATCATTTCAGCAAAGTTTGGTTGAGATTGGCTCAGTAGTTTCAGAGAAGATTTTTTTTAAATTTCATCCCCCCTTTTTTCTAATTTGCATAATCGGTCAAAATGGGTAATGGGATTTACTTCAAAATTGCAAGGTAGGTAGATCTTGACATGCTGCACATTTTTGCAATAAACTTAACATCTATCTCTAAATAGTTTCTGAAATATAAGACGAAAAGTATTAAAATGAAAAAAAAAAAATGATGAAAAAAGGGCAATAACTCCAAGATGGGTAATCAAATTTACTTCAAAATTGCAGGGTAGGTAGATCTTGACATGCTGAACATGTTTGCAGTTTCAACTTACCATCTGTCTCTTATAGTTTTTGAAATAAAGGACGAAAAGTATTAAAATTTTGAAAATTTGATGAAAAAAGGGAAATAACTCCAAAATGAGCAATGGGATTAACTTCAAAATTGCAGGGTAGGTAGATCTTGATATGCCGCACATTTTTGCAATTTAAAGTTAACCTTTATCTCTTATAGTTTTTGAAATATAAGACGAAAAGTATTAAAATTTTACAAATTTGATGAAAAAAGGGCAATAACTCCAAGATGGGTAATCAGATTTACTTCAAAATTGCAGGGTAGGTAGATCTTGATGTGCTGATCATTTTTACCCCATGTCAGATTTTTGATATTATTAACGGTTTTTGAGTTATTACCAAAAACCTGCAATTTTACCATATGTTCTATTTTTAGTAACAGCGGCCATGTTGGTTGGTGCACGGCATCACCGGACACAATTTTGAAACTAGACACCCTAGTAATGATTCAGACCAAGTTTGGTTTCCATTGGTCTAGTACTTTCAGAGGAGAAGATTTTTGAAAAAGTTTACGACGTATGACGGACGACGACGACGGACGCCAAGTGATGGCAATAGCTCACATGACCCTTTGGGTCAGGTGAGCTAAAAATTATTCGGACTGACAAAACTTGCCCTCTTTTTTCAGTCCGAGTGTCTGACAAGATCAAAATCTTTTCAAGAACTCTGGTTAAACTACTCATTGCCATGTAGCTGCAGCTAAAATTTGAGCTCATTTTGACTTATACTAAAGCAACAATGGACAATTGAAGAAATATATATTTTTAGTAACAGCAACCATCTTGAATGGAGGGTGGGGGTGTCAGACACAATTTTGAAAGGGATCCACCCAGGGACCATCCCTGCCAGGTTTGGTTTAATTTGGTTCAGCGGTTTCAGAGGAAAAGATTTAAATGTGATCTTTTATCAAAATATGCCTAATTTGCATAATCCGTATAAATCGGCTGAAAGAAAAATTTCACAGAAAAACCTGGAATATATGTTAAACTACTCCTTGTCATGTAGCTGCAGTTAAAATTTGAGCTCATTTTGACTAAATACTAAAGCAGCAATGGACAATTGAAGAAATTTCTATTTTTAGTAACAGCAGCCATCTTGAATGGAGGGCGGGGCTGTCAGACACAATTTTGAAAGGGACCCACCCACCCAGAGACCATACCTGCTAGGATTGGTTTAATTTGGTTCAGCAGTTTCCGAGGAGAAGATTTGAATGTGATCTTTTATCAAAATATGCCTAATTTGCATAATCGGGTATAAATCGGCTGAAAGAAAAATTTCACAGAAAAAAACGGAATAAATCTTAAACTACTCCTTGCCATGTAGCTGCAGTTTAAATTTGAGCTAATTTTGACTTATACTAAAGCAGCAATGGACAATTGAAGAAATTTCTATTTTTAGTAACAACAGCCATCTTGAATAAAGGGCAGGGCCGTCGGACACAATTTCGAAAAGGACCCACCCCTGCCAGGTTTGGTTTAATTTGGTTCAGCGGTTTCAGAGGAGAAGATTTAAATGTGATCTTTTATCAAAATATGCCTAATTTGCTTAATCGGTATAAATCGGCTGAAAGAAAAATTTCACAGATAAACCCGAAATATATGTTAAACTGCTCCTTGCCATGTAGCTGCAGCTCATTTTGACTTATACTAAAGCAGCAATGGACAATTGAAGAAATTTCTATTTTTAGTAACAGCAGTCATCTTGAATGGAGGGTGGGGGTCGGACACAATTTTGAAAGGGACCCACCCAAGGACCATCCCTGCCAGGTTTGGTTTAATTTGGTTCAGGGGTTTCAGAGGAGAAGATTTAAATGTGAAAGCTTACGACGTACGACTGACGGATGCCAAGTGATGGCAAAAGCTCACATGGCCTTTGGCCAGGTGAGCTAAAAAGTGCCTTCCAACCACCCATACATTTTTTTCTGGAATAGCCCTCACTTCAATGCTTCCTATTTAAGCTTACTATGTAAGGGAAATAACTCACTTCAAAGATTCATATTTAGGCTTACTATGTAAGGGAAATAACTCACTTCAAAGCTTCATATTTAGGTTTACTATGTGATGGTCGACTGGCTGCAGGACTTGGAACAGGACTCCTACCCCCTACTGTCATGACTGTCTTTGGTATAGCTGCTCTATGGGCAGGTGGCATTCTAACTTGGGATGGCCTCATTTGATCTAACTGCTAAATAACAAGAACAATTTGTTAAATATTCTGAAAAAGGTCGCATAAGACAGGGAGAAAAAGCCTAGTTCGGGTATATAATCCACATAAACTTTTAACCCATTCGCTTGGAGGACAGATGCATGAATAAAGCTTAAAATCTGGCAAGAAAAATGTGTAATGCAATGAAAAACGTGTTCAATTATCGTTAAATATTTCCGTCCTTTGTGGGTGACATTTAGAAGAAGAAAAAGAAAAATTATAATAAATGATCAACTTTTTTCTTTCAAAAGCTATTGTTATCTTAATTGTTATCATAATTACAATTAAACACTATGAGCAGAAGAATAAAATTTACTGACAAATGTTTTCAACATCAATCACTCGGTGGTAGCTATAAATAACCTCATCACACAAACAGCCAGTGTTTACCTTGATCTGTTACCACACTTCAAACAAATGTTAAAGAAATAATTCCCGAGAACCAGTACTTCATTATTCAATAATTTTCAAAAACCTGATTATTTACTAATAAAAGTGAAAGATTAAAATGGTCATTTCTATAGTAAGCAAGTTTAAATATTTGATAAAGTAAGCAATTTTAAATAAGAAATAAACAAAAAAAACCAAAACAATAAATCTATTTTTATCACGTGTCAGATTTTTGATATTATTAACGGTGTAAAAAATGGTGGTCGTGCACAATGACGCTATCGTGGTTTCATTTTATATGAAAAATCTATTATTATGAACTAGTAACAGGTAGGGACTTTGTAAATATGTACTTTTAGGAGTGAGAGTTAAGGAAATATAGATGTTGTCAGTAGATCATGCAAATATCGGCTAGAGAGATAGTGACAACAATCGCTGAATCATCTGGGCAAAACGGAAATAAAATGTATTTTATTTTATTAATATAAATATAAATTGTTCCAAAGTCGGGACTGTGTTTGTTTATTTATTATCTAACTTCCAGTTTGATAAAAATGTTCTAATAGTCGTTATACGTAGGATTTTCAGCCATAGAACACGGTCGTTAGTCGCGTTAGACAGTGAGTCGTTATATAAAGGTCAAAAGCATGGGAAAATGCTGGGGAGGAATAAATAAGGTCGGATAAGAAAGGAAGTCGTTATACGGAGAGGGTCGCTAAGACAAGTAATGTTGTACACCTCGCCCTGATCGAGATTCGAACTCACAACATCAGTGGTGGTATGCACTGATTGCATAGGTATAAGTTGTAAATCCACTACCATACGATCACGGCCCCCTCCTTAAACGTTAAATCTATTCTACATATTACTAATAATTAGGAGATATGCTAAACAGATTCCTGAATTTTATGGAGAAGTACTTCGAAGTTGGAACAAAATAGGAGGTGGTCAAACTAGAACACCCTTAAATTTTGCAGACGTCAGAAAACAAATTATATGGGGAAACAAGTTGATCAAGTTTGATCACAAAACTCTGTTGTTTAATAATTGGATAAATAGTGATTTGATTTATGTAAATGATATTTTAGATGAAAATGGCGAGATATCACACAATTTTATTTTAAACCGTTTGAATAATAAATCCAATTGGATCACAGAATTTACCATCATGAAAAAAGCAATTCCAAAAGAATGGGTAGATATAATTAAAACAGAAAATTCCAAAAAAAGTGTAGTCAAAATTTGTAAAAATTATGTATTAATTAAGGGAAATCCCTATAGATTTTCAATCCTAAAGAATAAATTTTTCTATGAATTGCTTCTCAACGAGAAATTTACAAAACCAATTGGTTTTAATTCATGGAATACCTATTTACAAAAAGAACTACCAAAATGTGAAACAGTATGTTATTTTATATTTAATTATTTAAGTGAAAATAAGTTGAAGGTTTTCAGATGGAAATTATTACATTTCATTATTCCTACCAAAAAGCTACTTTTAAAATGGAAAATCATGAAAAAATAGTTTATGCAATTTATGTAATTTAGTGGAAGACTATAGTCACTACTTTAGGACTTGTATTTTTTTCAAAGATTTTTGGGTGAAAATAAAAGAATTGTTAAAAAAAAGTGGAATAGAAAATGATATAACTTTATATCATCTTGTATTCGGTTACAAAATATTCGATAAAAGCTATTATGACTTCAATTATTTTCTTACAATCATCGGATTTTCAATATATAAGGCATATTACATTTCAGAGCAAAAAACTAAAAGGTTTGATGTTTACTCATTGTTTGTTAGGGAATACCTTCAAATATATAGAGGAAATGAAATAATTCAGAAAAGTTCATTTCTGAAAAGACTAAAGAATTATTTGTAATCTATTTGAATATGAATTATTTTAATATCATTGTGTCACAAATTTCTCTATATTTATATTATATATATATATATATATATTGCTTCATAAGAAGCTTGGGCTTATGAAGCTGGTTGTAACAAGCGTTTGAATAAAATATTATTGTTGTTAAAAAAAAAAATAATTAGGAGATAACTGTATTGTATTTGAAAATTTCACGGCATCAATTGGAGATTTGATGGTTGCAAATTGAGCCAGTAAATGGATATTTGCGACCATTAAATCTTGTGTATCGATGTGTATTGCCACATTATTGACAAGATGACGTAAGCGGTAATCAGCTAAAATTCTAAAAATATCTCATGCGCTATTTTAACCATGGAATTGATACTGTGAAAATTACACCATTAAATCGACAATTAATGTCGTGAAAGTTTCAAATACAATACAGTTACCTCCATTCTAATGTAATCATGTGCATTGCCACATTATTGACAAGATGACGTAAGCGGTAATCGGCTAAAATTATCTCATGATATTTTAACCGTGGAATGAATTACAGCATTGTCCAATCACAAACCAGCAATATTAAACAACTACATTAAAATAAACTACTTGATCTGATGATAATCTGTGTTTGTATATATTACCTGTGGCATTCTTATATGACCTCCTGGATGTATTGAAGACATGTTAAAACCTGTACCTTTCATAACTTCTAATGGTGGTGGTTTTACACCTTCTATATGCATTTTATTTTCTAATAAAGACTGCCGTAATGAGGGTAAACTTTTCTGAAAAGTACAATAAATACAAAAGAAAATTAAACAGATTTAAATCAGCATGTCAATATAGTTTAATAACAGTTTCTAACTATCAGCATTACTGGACCTAATTGTTGTTTTAACTCTGGTTATTCTTTACCAGATGTCAAGATCTTCACAGAAATTCAACATTTGAAGATAAAAGTCTTATGTTACTCAATGTTTATTGTTTGTTGGCATGGTAAAGCTGAAATACAGCAGTGTTTTCTTAACCAGATACTCACCTGATTCATAATTGTTATCAATTTGTTCAAGAAACTGCCAGTACTAAGACATCTTCTGGGCTCTACAATTCATACCAGCTCCCACTAGCCCCTGGCTAGTAAGGAAACATTTTTTACTCGCCAGATTAATAGATACAAATTTGTACTATATAACCTCCATATGGGCTGTTTCAAAAAAAATGGTTCCAACATGTGAAAAAAATGTCCAAATTAAACTCACTCCTAAAAACTTTCTGCTGATAATTTTCAATGTTGTATACATTGAAGTAAATGAAACAAGAAAGAAACTTTGAACAGATGAGCAATAAATTTTTAAGAACCTTTTATTGAACACAAATTGTCATGAAAAACATGTAAAACACATACTTATTCTATATCAGTTAAACAATCTTTAGTCTCAATTATTTTGTATAATGGTTTCTCAAACAATGCAACTGATATAAATGACTTTTTGTGCAAAATATTGGGTTATTGATAGTTGTAGTTTTTCTTAAAAGCTATTTTTTATGAAAAATTCTCAATATTTTTGTCCAATCTACCTGATAAAGTTTTTAATATCAAAATAATAACAAATATTTTTACTTAAGACAGCAAAATTTTCAAACTTTAAAGATAAATAGCCATTTGTAAAAAAAAAAATCACATTGATTCTTTGAAGGATCGCAAAATAATTGGTTGTAGAAAAAACATTTTGTCAATTTTTGTTGCACTCCTGACATTTTATAATAAAGAAAAAAGAAGAAAATATCACATTTTAAAATGTCAACATTGAACAGTGATGTTACTGTTAACGCATACAATAATTTTTACCTGTTTCAATGAAATATTTGTACAGAAATGACAGTATTTGTAAATTTTTAACCATTTTTTGCCATACCACTTCTTTAATACCCAGTTTTAGCAGCAATATTTTTAATTACATTTGAAAATTTGTATTATACCACTCTAATATATTTATAAGATAAATCATAAAAAAATAATTAGAATATTTTTATAGGCTAGAAAAGGCAATTTATTATAAATTATCATTACTTTATCAGGATATGTTGCACTCCTGACATTATATTGCCATCAAGAAAAAGAAGAGTTATTAACTTAAAAACAATTCACAGGGGAAAAAATCAGTTGGTGTTCTTTCAAGCATTAGTTTTACCAAGTTTTAATGATAATTGTTTCTTAAAGTAACATTTTTCTAGTTATTTGTAACTTGTTTACAGCCATACTTCTCGAAAATTCCAACTTATTTTTGAAATATACTATACAAAAACATTTAAAACATGTATTAATCTAAATTAATATTAAAAATAGATGTTTAATGTACAATTACAAATATTGTTTGGATACTTAGAAAATTGATTATATCAAATTTCAATGATTTTTAAATATTTATGTCAGGAGTGCAACATTTACATGGTCAACCATAAATTATCTATAAGAAAATAGATAAATGCATTTATCATAAACTTTAACAAGTCAATTGATCTCCAATAGCTAATGAACCTAGAAAACATGTTCCCTTGTCAGAGAATGTCTCTAGTATTAATACCTAAATGATATTAAAGCATGAGACCAATAAAAATGAACAAAAATGCTTTATTACATAAAATTAAAAGCACATAAAATGCTATTGACACTTTTAATTTTTTCAAACATTATTCTAAACTTGACAGAATCTCATTTTATTTAAATCATCCATATAAAAAGCTATAATTTAGACTGTGTAGAAGATCACTTAAAACTAGTTGCACTCCTGACATGAATCAAATGCTTCTGTGAGAGATATTTTATGTATCTCAAACAGGTAAATGGGTTTTATCTGTTCTCTTAGTCAGTCTCTGTTGAAATAGAAAGACAAATGTGATTTTAGTTACATTTAAAAGAAAATATGTCTAAGAACATATCAAATGTTGCACTCCTGACATTTGAGGGTGCTGCCTTTAATGTGACATTCTTGGCCTTACTACTGATTTTAGTGTATCCTTTAACTATGGTTTTGAAGCAGCAATGATGTATTAAGATTTATTTATACCCCATATCTTTGAAAACTAAAAGACAACATTTCTACAATGTAATTTAGGAAAACTTGCATAAATGTTTGTTGCACTCCTGACTAGGTACATCTTTTTTACAAAGCCATATTGTTATGCAATAATAAATGTGAAGCATGATCTATTGCTATCTTAGAGTATGTCAACATATCAAAGTTTGTGATGAAATAGATTTTGATAACATATTGTTTGATTTAGCACTGTGGTAGGTTGTTGAAAATTAAGGATTTTTTAAAGTGTCACAAAAAAGTGTTGCACTCCTGACAATTTTGACATGTTTTTTGGACATATTGTTTTTGTTATTCTAGATATCTTAAAGATTTTTTGCAGTAACAAACATCAAATCATTACAGATCTTTTGAACTATTTAGATCCAATAAAATCATAAAAATGAGTAAATTAGACAGCTGTAGCAGTAGGAACCATTTATTTTGAAACTGCCCATATGTATTTATTATTAATCCCCTGAATGAGACAGAACATGCTTAGTTGAGGAAATGGGCTTTTGTTGAAACCATATTGAAACATTTTTCATGTTTCAGACTTTTATTAAGAAAAACAAGACTTTCACATTTAAATTTTTTTTACAGTAACAAATTCGGTTTTGCCAGCAATATCTGGGCCTGCCTTTCTGCAAACATCACACTACATAATTAACATTGTTACTGGAATCATAAATGAAACACGCTTTGACTTCCAGACATCGTGGAATTTGCCGCTTTCCACCTTTAGAACCCGAAACTTCATCACTTACTTGGCTTGATACTTCTGTGGATATTGCATGAACAGGGAAGCTTTATGATAAGTTAATTCAACCCATTTATTTTTAGCGAAAAATTTTGTATGAAGGTTTTTTGATTTTTGCGTATTATGGTCACTTGCAAGCGTTAAAAGTACTTGATTTAAAACTTTTATGTCCGAGTCAATTGTGCTGTTTAAAAGACGGGAAAATCAGTCGGATTTTAAAATGAAAAATACGATCGGTGATGGAATGAAAATGTTCAGAAAATATCAACTCGCCATCTGGCGATCAATACAGAATTTTTACTCGCATTTTACAAAAGTAGCTTGCAAATGCGAGTGTTTTAGTCTCATTGTAGAGTCCTGATCTTACATGACAATTACCAACAAAATAGAAATTACAGTTTTTAGTTTTATTTTTATCATTTATAAATAGGTTCCAGCAGTCGTTCACCAGATTTAAAAACACAATGAGGGTCAAATTTTGATTTACAATTTCCTGTTCTAAGAAACATTTCTCTTCAATTATTTAAGTAAAGCTAAAAGTCACAGTGACCTAATTTTCTTATGAGAAATCTGTCAATTCCTAATACACATACATACAAAATATGATGGTATAAGGTCTTAAGACAAAACAGCTATGTATTAGACAAGATTATGTCAATAGACTGATGACAACTTGACACCACTATAATCCTCTCAACTTTCTTGTTGGGGTATAATAAACAATTAAACAATTTTTATAGTAGCAGTCTGGGAGGAAATATCTTTTAAGACTAATAGTTCTTAAGACAGCTGATTGAAGAGAGGAATATGAATATATCTTACCTTTAAAAATGGCACTAGATATGGTTGAGGGGAGGATTTTAAATATAACTTACCTTTAAAAATGGCACTAGATATGGCTGAGGGGAGGATTTTAATTCTATCTGTAATTTTTCTGTAAATTGTTCAGGTTCTACTTTATTGTCCTACAATTATCAAAACAATTTTACATCAATAAACAATATAATTGTAATGACAGCACTGACATGATGTCATGTTGAAACCTAAGACAGATTTATGCTGTCTTTACAGACAATACAATGGCCAAAAAAAAAAGGACAAACTATGATCTTTAAAATGCTACACAGAAAATTAAAAATTGAGCAACATGCACCCCAATAAAAACCGGGGGTGATCCCAGGTGCTCCAGAAGGGTTAACAGTTCCAGCTCCACATGTGACGTTGTGTTACAGTTAAAGGACACGAACATCATCTGATATGAAAAGTATGTTTTTTTGTTGCATACCAGTATATGTAAATAAATATAAATAACATAAATAAAACATGAACCCCCTACAAAACAAATAAAACATGAACCCCCTACAAAACAAATAAAACATGAACCCCCCTACAAAACAAATAAAACATGAACCCCCTACAAAACAAATAAAACATGAACCCCCTTCAAAACAAATAAAACATGAACCCCCCTACAAAACAAATAAAACATGAACCCCCCATACAAAACAAATAAAACATGAACCCCCTACAAAACAAATAAAACATGAACCCCCTACAAAACAAATAAAACATGAACCCCCCATACAAAACAAATAAAACATGAACCCCCCTACAAAACAAATAAAACATGAACCCCCCATACAAAACAAATAAAACATGAACCCCCTACAAAACAAATAAAACATGAACCCCCCATACAAAACAAATAAAACATGAACCCCCTACAAAACAAATAAAACATGAACCCCCCTACAAAACAAATAAAACATGAACCCCCCATACAAAACAAATAAAACATGAACCCCCTACACAACAAATAAAACATGAACCCCCTACAAAACAAATAAAACATGAACCCCCTTTAAAACAAATAAAACATGAACCCCCTACAAAACAAATAAAACATGAACCCCCCTACAAAACAAATAAAACATGAACCCCCCTACAAAACAAATAAAACATGAACCCCCTACAAAACAAATAAAACATGAACCCCCCTACAAAACAAATAAAACATGAACCCCCCTACAAAACAAATAAAACATGAACCCCCTACAAAACAAATAAAACATGAACCCCCTACAAAACAAATAAAACATGAACCCCCCTACACAACAAATAAAACATGAACCCTCCTACAAAACAAATAAAACATGAACCCCCTACAAAACAAATAAAACATGAACCCCCTACAAAACAAATAAAACATGAACCCCCCTACAAAACAAATAAAACATGAACCCCCCTACAAAACAAATAAAACATGAACCCCCCTACAAAACAAATAAAACATGAACCCTCCTACAAAACAAATAAAACATGAACCCTCCTACAAAACAAATAAAACATGAACCCCCTACAAAACAAATAAAACATGAACCCCCTACAAAACAAATAAAACATGAACCCCCCTACAAAACAAATAAAACATGAACCCCCCTACAAAACAAATAAAACATGAACCCCCCTACAAAACAAATAAAACATGAACCCTCCTACAAAACAAATAAAACATGAACCCCCTACAAAACAAATAAAACATGAACCCCCTACAAAACAAATAAAACATGAACCCCCTACAAAACAAATAAAACATGAACCCCCTACAAAACAAATGGCAATCAAGATCAACACTGTTTTTTCGCTGAAATATCGAAGTGGAAATCACAAAACAACTAAAAACGTGAAGACATGTAATTTGACAACATGAACTCCACTGAAACAAGTGAAAAAACAGAGGCGAATTCAGGTTTTTCTGAAGGATGGGCGGTTCCTGCTCCACATGTGGCACCCGTCATGTTACTCTTGTTACACAAACCCAGTGATAAGTCATGATTGAGGAAACGACCGGATTGTGATTACGACAAAAAGCACATATCCATAGTCATTTGTGACACTGATACTCCGTGACGGTTAATCAATACTGATACTCTGTGACGGTTAATAAAGACTGATACTCCGTGACGGTTAATCAAGACTGATACTCTGTGACGGTTAATCAAGACTGATACTCCGTGACAGTTAATCAAGACTGATAGTCCGTGATGGTTAATCAAGACTGATACTCCGTGACGGTTAATCAAGACTGATACTCCGTGACGGTTAATCAAGACTGATACTCTGTGACGGTTAATCAAGACTGATACTCTGTGACAGTTAATCAAGACTGATACTCTGTGACGGTTAATCAAGACTGATACTCTGTGACGGTTAACCAAGACTGATACTCTGTGATGGTTAATCAAGACTGATACTCTGTGACGGTTAATCAAGACTGATACTCCGTGACTGTTAATCAAGACTGATACTCCGTGACGGTTAATCAAGACTGATACTCCGTGACAGTTAATCAAGACTGTTACTCCGTGACGGTTAATCAAGACTGATACTCTGTGACGGTTAATCAAGACTGATACTCCATGACGGTTAATCAAGACTGATACTCCGTGACAGTTAATCAAGACTGATACTCCGTGACGGTTAATCAAGACTGATACTCCGTGACGGTTAATCAAGACTGATACTCTGTGACGGTTAATCAAGACTGATACTCCGTGACGGTTAATCAAGACTGATACTCCGTGACGGTTAATCAAGACTGATACTCCGTGACGGTTAATCAAGACTGATACTCCGTGACGGTTAATCAAGACTGATACTCTGTGACGGTTAATCAAGACTGATACTCTGTGATGGTTAATCAAGACTGATACTCTGTGGCGGTTAATCAAGACTGATACTCCGTGACGGTTAATCAAGTTATATGGTGGTGACGTTAAAACATTCGAAGTGATGACTTCAACTTAACCACTAAGAACCCTTGGTTCAGTAGCTTCAGCAGCAATCCTCTATCAAGTGATGACTTCAACTTAACCACTAAGAACCCTTGGTTCAGTAGCTTCAGCAGCAATCCTCTATCAAGTGATGACTTCAACTTAACCACTAAGAACCCTTGGTTCAGTAGCTTCAGCAGCAATCCTCTATCAAGTGATGACTTCAACTTAACCACTAAGAACTCTTGGTTCAGTAGCTTCAGCAGTAATCCTCTATCAAGTGATGACTTCAACTTAACCACTAAGAACCCTTGGTTCAGTAGCTTCAGCAGCAACCCTCTATCAAGAAAAACATGATAGGAACCACAAGCTCTAGAATATCGGATCAACTGAGAGTTATATACACCATATACAGGTGCTTCTGGAATGTAGCTACATAAAGTGTCTTAACTTATAAATCTACTTACTATTAACCCTTGGATAAGTTGTCGAACATTTTTCACTGTCTGCTCTGGTTGACTTGCTGCCAGTTTAATTAAAGTGGACAAGAAATTTTTACATTTTTTAACATTGTCTAATGGCTGTTGATGATGTCCTGGTAATGACCCTACAATGATAAAGTGGTTTATAGGTCAAACAACACAAATAAAGAGGTTTATAGACCAAACAACACAAATAAAGAGGTTTATAGGTCAAACAAAACAAATAGAGGTTAATAGTCCAACAACACAAATAAAGAGGTTAATAGGCCAAAAATTACAAATAAAGAGGTTAATAGGCCAAACAACACAAATAAAGAGGTTTATAGGTCAAACAACACAAATGAAGAGGTTTATAGGTCAAACAACACAAATAAAGAGGTTAATAGGCCAAACAACACAAATAAAGAGGTTTATAGGCCAAACAACACAAATAGAGGTTTATAGGTCAAACAACACAAATAAAGAGGTTAATAGGCCAAAAAAACACAAATAAAGAGGTTAATAGGCCAAACAACACAAATAGAGGTTAATAATCCAAACAAAACAAATAAAGAGGTTAATAGGCCAAAAAACACAAATAAAGAGGTTAATAGGCCAAAAAAACACAAATAAAGAGGTTTATAGGTCAAACAACACAAATAAGAGGTTTATAGGTCAAACAATACAAATAAAGAGGTTTATAGGTCAAACAACACAAATAAAGAGGTTTATAGGTCAAACAACACAAGTAAAGAGGTTTATAGGTCAAACAACACAAATAAAGAGGTTTATAGGTCAAACAACACAAATAAAGAGGTTTATAGGTCAAACAACACAAATAAAGAGGTTTATAGGTCAAACAACACAAATAAAGAGGTTTATAGGTCAAACAACACAAATAAAGAGGTTTATAGGTCAAACAACACAAATAAAGAGGTTTATAGGCCAAACAACACAAACTGTGTTTTCTGTTAATGCTAAAAACTAGTGGTGTACCGATCATTGGAAACATAGACTAATCAGTCGGGATGACAGCGTCACATCCGATGATCGACTCTTGAACCTTGTGGTCAATTTTGATTCCTAGTGTTGAAAATATATATGTTTAACTTTGTCTTCATACTGACAAACAGTTTTATCGCAGCGTATTTCCAGAGACACATCTCTGGTATTTATGACATTCAGTCAATACAGATATTTGGACTAGTCTATTATTTATCTACTCTCCAGACTAGCCCATTTTATTGGTGTTTCTAATATGGAAACCGATGTTTAATTTGTTCTAAGCAATTTGTAACAGTCCATTCTGATGACAATCACTGGTAATAAATCTCAATATTCTTGAATAAAATATTAAAAGATATGAGCAAGAATATGGTATTTGAACCGTTTCTGATAACGATAGAAAACTGATAAAATTGGATATTTCTTTGATATATGTTGTAATTCTATGGCCAAATGGTTGGTTGGTGTGTTAGATGAATGGTGACCATTGATATATTGTAAATATTTTATGAATACAAATTATTTTTAATGTCCATCTTCGTACTTTTATGCGTCGTTTCTTATCGTTATTTTCGTCTCCGAACTGCGTAACGGTGTTGGATTTCCACACAACTGTGACATACAAAAATGTAAGCTAGCCGTTAAAATATTGACAAACATTGATAATGAGGAATGGAGAGAAGAAAATTTTGAGCAGAGTAAGTATTTCTGTTACAGGTGTCATATATTGCGCGTTACATTGGTTTCCGATTTCGTAACGCTATTTTAAGTTGTGTTATCTCCTTTTTGTAACAGTCGCCATAACAACGATTAGCATAAATAAACTCTCGTGAGATGTTTAAATATATTAATCACGGATGTTTACATTTAAGCTTTTCATTTTCTATTTTTTTTATTCAATCATCCACCTGTTACGTTATGCGTTACATGTCATCCAAAAAGAAACGTTAATTTAAAGATTAAATATATTAGTCTGATTTACAATTTCCGCCCAATTGAACTTCCGGTCACAAGTGAACCACGTGTAATGGAAGTGTGATTTTCGGAACATTTATACAATTTTTGTATGATAATATTATAACTCTGATACAGTGCTTGTGGTATCCTGTCGCGTTAAAAAATAAAAAAAAATATGCTACTTTAATATTTAAAATGGTATATACATGCATTAAATAACCAAGAAAAAACCAAATGGTCTTGGATGGTGCCGTTTCATACATTTTTATCGCGACAGGAAACCAAATGTTTATTACCATAACTTGTAATAAGCATTTGGTTTCCTGTCACGATAAACATGTTTAAAAAGATGGGTAAATATTTTCCCTTTATATCACTTGTTTCTTTTGTACAGTATTGATATAATCATATTCCACGTGTGAAATATTTAAGTTTTAGTATTTAACCATTTGGATACCAAAAGAAACCAAAAGTTCAAATACCATATTCTTGCTCATATAACATATTCAATTTAACAGAAATGTTTGAACAACCACGTTTTCTAAGATTTGGTCTGTAGTATTCTGTATAGTATATCTTAAAATCACCAACGACCATACCAAATGAAAAAAATTGTAGTCTCTGTTCTTATAAGATATAATTTTATTCAACTCTTGACTTGTCAAACATACTCTTGAAATAAGACTATTTGAGTAATAATAGCCAGTAAATACATTTAGTAGGCAATACTTATTGTCATTGATAATCGATCTTGAAAATGTGACTGCTTCCCATAACTACATAAAACAAACTAGGTTGATACATGTATAAATGGAACTTGTCCATTTACTTTCACCTGTTATATGTGTATAATCTACCTACAATCTACCTCTTAATTACCTTGTACATGATGTACCTAAGCTTTACTGATCTACCTACACTCTACCTCTTAATTACCTCGTACATGATGTACCTAAGCTTTACTGATCTATCTACACTCTACCTCTTAATTACCTCGTACATGATGTACCTAAGCTTTACTGATCTACCTACATCCTACCTCTTAATTACCTCGTACATGATGTACCTAAGCTTTACTGATCTACCTACATCCTACCTCTTAATTACCTCGTACATGATGTACCTAAGCTTTACTGATCTACCTACACTCTACCTCTTACATGATGTACCTAAGCTTTACTGATCTACCTGCACTCTACCTCGTACATAATGTACCTAAGTTTTACTGATCTACCTACACTCTACCTCTTAATTACCTCGTACATGATGTACCTAAGCTTTACTGATCTATCTACACTCTACCTCTTAATTACCTCGTACATGATGTACCTAAGCTTTACTGATCTACCTACATCCTACCTCTTAATTACCTCGTACATGATGTACCTAAGCTTTACTGATCTACCTACACTCTACCTCTTACATGATGTACCTAAGCTTTACTGATCTATCTACACTCTACCTCTTAATTACCTCGTACATGATGTACCTAAGCTTTACTGATCTACTTACACTCTACCTCTTAATTACCTCGTACATGATGTACCTAAGCTTTACTGATCTACCTACACTCTACCTCTTAATTACCTCGTACATGATGTACCTAAGATTTACTGATCTACTTACACTCTACCTCTTAATTACCTCGTACATGATGTACCTAAGCTTTACTGATCTACTTACACTCTACCTCTTAATTACCTCGTACATGATGTACCTAAGCTTTACTGATCTACCTACACTCTACCTCTTACATGATGTACCTAAGCTTTACTGATCTACCTACACTCTACCTCTTAATTACCTCGTACATGATGTACCTAAGCTTTACTGATCTACCTACACTCTACCTCTTAATTACCTCGTACATGATGTACCTAAGCTTTACTGATCTACCTACACTCTACCTCTTAATTACCTCGTACATGATGTACCTAAGATTTACTGATCTACCTGCACTCTACCTCTTAATTACCTCGTACATGATGTACGTAAGCTTTACTGATCTACCTCTTAATTACCTCGTACATGATGTACCCAAGCTTTACTGATCTACCTACACTCTACCTCTTAATTACCTCGTACATGATGTACCTAAGCTTTACTGATCTACCTACACTCTACCTCTTAATTACCTCGTACATGATGTACCTAAGATTTACTGATCTACCTGCACTCCACCTCTTAATTACCTCGTACATGATGTACCTAAGCTTTACTGATCTACCTACACTATACCTCTTAATTACCTCGTACATGATGTACCTAAGCTTTACTGATCTACCTGCACTCTACCTCTTAATTACCTCGTACATGATGTACCTAAGCTTTACTGATCTACCTACACTCTACCTCTTAATTACCTCGTACATGATGTACCTAAGCTTTACTGATCTACCTGCACTCTACCTCTTAATTACCTCGTACATGATGTACCTAAGCTTTACTGATCTACCTACACTCTACCTCTTAATTACCTCGTACATGATGTACCTAAGCTTTACTGATCTACCTACACTCTACCTCTTAACTACCTCGTACATGATGTACCTAAGCTTTACTGATCTACCTACCAGGTGACCTTAGCTGATTTTGTCTATCCTGTTTAAGCCCTTTGGTTTACTTACTCCCCAGGTGACCTTAGCTGATTTGTCTATCCTGTTTAAGCCCTTTGGTTTACTTACTCCCCAGGTGACCTTAGCTGATTTTGTCTATCCTGTTTAAGACCTTTGGTTTACTTGCTCCCCAGGTGACCTTAGCTGATTTTGTCTATCCTGTTTAAGCCCTTTGGTTTTATTACTCCCCAGGTGACCTTAGCTGATTTTGTCTATCCTGTTTAAGCCCTTTGGTTTACTTGCTCCCCAGGTGACCTTAGCTGATTTTGTCTATCCTGTTTAAGCCCTTTGGTTTTATTACTCCCCAGGTGACCTTAGCTGATTTTGTCTATCCTGTTTAAGACCTTTGGTTTACTTGCTCCCCAGGTGACCTTAGCTGATTTGTCTATCCTGTTTAAGCCCTTTGGTCTTATTACTCCCCAGGTGACCGTAGCTGATTTTGTCTATCCTGTTTAAGCCCTTTGGTTTACTTGCTCCCCAGGTGACCTTAGCTGATTTTGTCTATCCTGTTTAAGCCCTTTGGTTTACTTGCTCCCCAGGTGACCTTAGCTGATTTTGTCTATCCTGTTTAAGCCCTTTGGTTTTATTACTCCCCAGGTGACCTTAGCTGATTTTGTCTATCCTGTTTAAGCCCTTTGGTTTTATTGTTCCCCAGGTGACCTTAGCTGATTTTGTCTATCCTGTTTAAGCCCTTTGGTTTACTTGCTGCCCAGGTGACCTTAACAGATTTTGTCTATCCTGTTTAAGCCCTTTGGTTTTATTGCACCCCAGGTGACCTTAGCTGATTTTGTCTATCCTGTTTAAGCCCTTTGGTTTACTTGCTCCCCAGGTGACCTTAGCTGATTTTGTCTATCCTGTTTAAGCCCTTTGGTTTTATTGTTCCCCAGGTGACCATAGCTGATTTTGTCTATCCTGTTTAAGCCCTTTGGTTTTATTGCTCCCGAGGTATCCTTAGCTGATTTGTCTATCCTGTTTAAGCCCTTTGGTTTACTTGCTCCCCAAGTGACCTTAGCTGATTTTGACTATCCTGTTTAAGCCCTTTGGTTTTATTGCTCCCCAGGTGACCATGGCTGATTTTGTCTATCCTGTTTAAGCCCTTTGGTTTTATTGCTCCCCAGGTGACCTTGGCTGATTTTGTCTATCCTGTTTAAGCCCTTTGGTTATATTGCTCCCCAGGTGACCTTAGCTGATTTTGTCTATCCTGTTTAAGCCCTTTGGTTTTATTACTCCCCAGGTGACCTTAGCTGATTTTGTCTATCCTGTTTAAGCCCTTTGGTTTACTTGCTCCCCAAGTGACCTTAGCTGATTTGTCTATCCTGTTTAAGCCCTTTGGTTTTATTACTCCCCAAGTGACCTTAGCTGATTTGTCTATCCTGTTTAAGCCCTTTGGTCTTATTACTCCCCAGGTGACCTTAGCTGATTTTGTCTATCCTGTTTAAGCCCTTTGGTTTTATTACTCCCCAGGTGACCTTAGCTGATTTTGTCTATCCTGTTTAAGCCCTTTGGTTTACTTGTTCCCCAAGTGACCTTAGCTGATTTTGTCTATCCTGTTTAAGCCCTTTGGTTTTATTACTCCCCAAGTGACCTTAGCTGATTTTGACTATCCTGTTTAAGCCCTTTGGTCTTATTACTCCCCAGGTGACCTTAGCTGATTTTGTCTATCCTGTTTAAGCCCTTTGGTTTTATTACTCCCCAAGTGACCTTAGCTGATTTTGACTATCCTGTTTAAGCCCTTTGGTTTTATTACTCCCCAGGTGACCGTAGCTGATTTTGTCTATCCTGTTTAAGCCCTTTGGTTTTATTGCTCCCCAGGTGACCTTAGCTGATTTTGTCTATCCTGTTTAAGCCCTTTGGTTTACTTGCTCCCCAAGTGACCTTAGCTGACTTTGTCTATCCTGTTTAAGCCCTTTTGTTTACTTGCTCCCCAGGTGACCATGGCTGATTTTGTCTATCCTGTTTAAGCCCTTTGGTTTTATTGCTCCCCAGGTGACCTTGGCTGATTTTGTCTATCCTGTTTAAGCCCTTTGGTTTTATTGCTCCCCAGGTGACCTTGGCTGATTTTGTCTATCCTGTTTAAGCCCTTTGGTTTACTTGCTCCCCAAGTGACATTAGCTGATTTTGTCTATCCTGTTTAAGCCCTTTGGTTTTATTGTTCCCAAACACTTTAAATAATTTTGCCTTGCAATCTTTCGATTTTGACCTTACCTGATGAAGGTTATTCGAGAAACACATTGTGCACACTAAATCTGATATCTACATTTTCATTAACCCTTTCAGATCCCCATTACTAACCCCTTCCTATTAATGATCAACATGTATATATCTGAATCTCCTCTTCCTAAGGATCATTCCTACTAAATTTGACTGATCAATTTTGCAGGAGCAGGTTAAAATGTGAAAAAATGACGACAGACAGAAGAAAGACACCAAGTGATACAAAAAACTCACTTAGAATTGGGCCAGCTGTGCTAAATATGTCTACAGCTATGGTAGGCAATAACTAGGTTTAAGCTTGGTATTTAGTTACAAAATAAACAGTCAGATGAGGAGTTACGTACCTTGGCTGTGAGATGATGGTTGAGATACAACTGTTGGGACTGATGATGTTACTGCTGGCTGAGTATTTGGACGAACTACCCTCTGTGGTTGGTGTGTCTGCTGAGGTTGTATGGTAACAATCTGCGAGGCAGGAGGCCTTTGCTGATGTGAACTTGAGGGTGGCTACAAACATATCAATTTAACATATTAAAAATGTAGTAAGACATATAAACATTTGTAATACCAGACCTAGGGATGTAGCTACTATAAAAAACTTGGGGCCCACGTGGCCCCTGAAATGAGAAAAACTAGAGGCCCACGTGGTTCCTAAAGTGAGGAAAACTAGAGGCCCACATAGACCCTGAAGTGAGAGAAATTAGAAGCCCACATGGTCTCCTGAAGTGAGAAAAACTAGAGGCCCATGTAGTCCCTGAAGTGATAAACTAGAGCCCACTTGTCCTTGAAGTGAGGAAAACTAGAGGCCCATGTAGTCTCTGAAATGAGAGAAATTAGAAGCCCACATGGTCCCTGGCTGAAGTGAGAAAAACAATAGGCACAGATGGTCCCTCAAGTGTGGAAAACTAGAGGCCCATGTAGCCTCTGAAATGAAATCAAAAGCCCACATGGTTCCTGAAGTGAGAGAAACTAGAGGCCCATGTAGCCCTTAAAGTGAGAGAAACTAGAGCTTACATGGTCCTTGAAGCTAGAAAAATTAGAGGCCCACGTAGCCCCTGACGTGAGAAATTAGAAGCCCACATGGTCCCCTGAAGTAAGAAAAACCAGAGGTTCACATGGTCCCTCAAGTGAGGAAAAACTAGGGGCCCACATGACCCCTGAAGTGAGAAAATCTAGAGGTCACGAAAACTCAAAGACTTTCAAACATCTTGGAATTTACTTTTTCAACTTTAGAAGCCAAACCTTCATCAGTATTTTGGGTTGATATTTCCGTCGATGTTGCACCAGGCAGGTCAGCTTCATGATCAGTTGATTAAACCAATTTATTTTTAGCCAAAAATTTTGTAAGGTTTTGTTTTTTGCTCATCATGGTCACTTGCAAGCATTAAAAGTATGCTATTCAATTTTTTTTATGTCGGAGTCAATTGTGCGGTTTAAAAGACCACATAATCAATGTCGGAATTTAAATTGAAAAATACGATCGATGAGGGAACGAAAATCATGTTCTGGAAACATCAACTCTGCGTCTGGCTATCAATACCAAAGTTTTACTCACATTTTACAAAAGTAACTCGCAAATGCCAGTGTTTTGGTTGCATTGTAGAGCCAGGTGGAAATGTTATTATCTATACGGAACAAATTTTTATAGCAAATACCGTGGTTACACTGATATGATTAAGAAATCGTTCAGCAAATAATGAGACCATCATGTCAATACTTACCCTAACATACTGAATTCTCTGTCCTGGTGTTGAGTTTGGTTGTGATGATGGCTGCTGTAACGCTGGCACAAACATAAGTTGTCCTTGTTCATTTCTCATCAACACCGTCCCTGGAGGTATTTGAACACCGGGTGGCAGTGTTATAGTTCCCTGAAATAAACATAGACAAGATGAGGTTCATGTAAAGGCTTTTGTGGCAAAAAAGCCCCTTAACTTCAGCTACATTGTATACCTGAAAACTGACTGATAGACTGAACTTTTAAGTCAACCAGTTCACAAACTTGGGTGTTAGATGAGACATACAATTAAGAGATCATTTAACATATGCAGATGGAGGTCAGAAGAATTTGCTGTTTTGCTAATTTTGTAATAAATCTTCCATTTGTTCAAAGACAAAGTTAATAGTTTAATATTCTAAATAATGATTCTCAACTTATTTTGACATATTTTGGTGTATGACTTACATTGGTAGTTCTACTATTACTTTACAATGAAATGTTATTATTGAACAAACGCCAATACAAATACATATGTACATGTAACCTCATCTTGATCTGATTCAGAAATCATTTAAAATAAGACCAAATCAATACTATGTAACAATATTAGTGTGTGATATTGTTATTATTAAGAGTCACGACGTTGCTATAAAGATTCGAGGTTTACAAATAGCATTTTTAATGGTCATACACTGATAGGCACGACATTTTCTACAATGTTATATTTGCCATGTAATATATTTCATTTTGGTGGGATCATTTTTACCGGCGATTTTCATAGGGTTTTTGGTAGTTTTTTTGTTTATTTTTTTAGAAATTTATAAAAATGACTTCTCATTTGAAAATCTATGATCTGGCATAGAGGAAAACTTTTGTCTGATATATTAAATGAATCTTTATTCATATAAACTTTTGTCTGATACTCAAGAGTCCAAAGGGTAATTACCCCCTACTTTTAAAAATGATGGGTATTTGCATATTTCCTTTGCACTGTTGTACTCTCTACTTCAGAAAAGATTGCTTACATGTACACTTTGAAAATTATGTTTGATACAAGTGTAATGCAGGATGCAAGTGAAATGTATATCTCTGTTTAATTTGACACGATTGTGTCATGTTTATTAATAAAATGTTGTAAATATTTTGTTTTTTGCTCGTCGACTTCGGCAGTTTTCACAGCTGTGTTGATAATGTCATCAATGATTCCTTTAACTATACTGTCACTAGACACAGATGAAACTGTCAGGAACTTAAATATAGAATTTTCCGTAGCGCGCTTAGTCATGTTCTTGCTCATTTTCAACGAATAACGTGTTCCCAAATTTACTTTCGTTTTAGTTCCTACTTATTACGTAAACAGCATTTATTATTTGTAATATTGACCGCGATTGGATGATTTATCGTAAAACATCCAATCAGATCTCTTTTGACATCGATGCTTAGAAAGGCAAGCATTCAGTACCACTCGGATGTATACGCTCTCTCATTCGAAAAGTATAATGGGAAGTAATTACGGGGAATTTCTCAACGACAAAAATGTATTGTTATGTACACGACTGTAAAAGTACGCTCCGAATTTGGAAAGTTTGCTTACACAGCAATATGTATGCGTAATGTGTACACTCTGATCTGATAATACATGCGTTTTTACTCGTTTTCATAGTGTAAAAAACGCAAATATGCAGCTTATCTGGAGACCTGGATATTAAACAAATCTTTATTCATATAAACTTTTGTCTGATATATTAAACGAATCTTAATTCATATGGGCAAGGTAAAAAAAAATGGTTCCTTCTATAAAAAGCATTATAAATTAAAAATGAGAAGTATCTGGTTTTCAGAAACTGTTTTGATTTATGTGGCTTGATATGTATAATGTAGTGTAGTCAAGCAAAATTTCTTAGGGATATCTCGAGTATTAAAAAAATTATGTCAAAATATGATGCCAAAATTGTCAGGAGTGCAACACATTTGTGTGACATTTTGAAAAATACACCTTTTTTAAAGGTGAAGTTTATAGTTATATGAAGGTAGGTGCACTGGATTTTTATTTATTATTTAAACTTGATATGTTGGTCATCATTTGAGTACATTATACAGCTCTTTTGTCAAATGATTTTAATATGAATTTGTTTTTACAAAAGACATTGCTATGTCAGGAGTGCAACACAAAAATATGTAATTTCAAAAAGAAAATTGAATTTTGAATCAATGACTCACACAAAATCAGCAAATGTTGTTGTAACTATTAACACAATATGTTCTTTCATGAAAAAAACCTTAATTTGCCCAATTCATACGGTATATGGTTTAACCCTCAATGGTCATTAAAGAACACCCTCGTTCCAATGTCAGGAGTGCAACTTTTGAAGTTTAGAGGCTCACAATTAAAAAGTACCAAAGCCAATATACGATTTTGTTTTATTTTTCAGGAAAAACTATACAAGACATCAGATTGCAGTCATAAAGTTGCCTGATAGATATGAATATTTTTTCAGAAATCCATTTCTTTGCTGTCAGGAGTGCAACACTTTTATAATGATATATTTATAGAATTCAATTTTAAAGTAAAATTAATTATCCAATGACATGTTTACATTTAAAACTGTTTCTTGCAATACAAAATACCTTACTAAGCTATTAAAACTATTGCACTTGGCAATGTTATAGCACCATTTTGTCACAAGATTTACTTTACTAGTTAGATTCATTATTATTAATGCTATAATTCAAGTAATTTTTACTTTTAAGAAGAAAATGTTTACTAACTTGTAATTCAGATTAACAAATAAGTATGTTATAATGATATTGCTTTGAGATTGCTTGTTACTACCATATACCAATTCTTTAAAAATTACTTTCAATGAAAACCCATAATTCATGTTGCACTCCTGACATAAATGTACCATTACAAGGAATTCTGTAAATTTTCTGTTTCTTTTCATGAGGACTATTTTGATGATTTATTCCTGTTTTTTTTATATGTATGCATTATGTCAGGAGTTCAACATTTAAACAGGAGATTTAAGGTATCTTATTTAAGTTTGTTTTTTTAAATACCAGTTCAGTAAAATTTTCAAATTTATAGGACTTTTATTAAATTGTCTTACTACAATGCTGCTAAGTATTTAATAGAATCTAATTCTTTTTATTGTAACTACACCCTATTCTATCTGAAAAATGTAAAAAAAAATATGTTTAATTATATACTGAAATACATATGTACATGAAATGTATCTGATAAAATTAAAAAATCACCTGATTGATAGCCAAATGTCTTAATTTACAAGTAAAACTTACATATTGAAAATTGAATGTGTATTTTTTTGTGGTTTATGCATTGTTTGTCAATGTGTATAATTATGTCAGTAGTGCAACAAAATATTAGATTTGAGGTGAATTTAGTTTTTTTTTTTTTTTTTTTTATAAATAACAGTTCAGTGAAATTTTCAAATTTATGGAACTTTTATTAAGTTGTAATTGTAATTGAGGACAATTTTGATGATTTATTCCTGTTTTATATATAATAATTAATATGCCAGGAGTGCAGCAAAAACAGGAGAAATGGGACACATTTTCAGCTGGACATACATGTACATGTTACTCCTTTCATTGAAATGATAAATCTACTCTAGTTTTTTTTCCCAGTGAGTTTTAAAAAGGCTAAATTTTAGTATGAAATTATTTTTTGGTCAATTTCTTCAGGCTTTTTTTCTTATTCGAAACTTGTTCCTTCAACAAAAAATTCATGCATACAAAAAATGAAGAAAAAAGAATAAAAAAAAGAAAAATTCAAGGAAAATAAATGTTATCTGTGTACCAAAAGTAATGCCTAGATGCCTCTGCCATCAATTAGTGTGAAAACAATGTTGATATTAGTTATCAGTGATTTTGTTGGCTTTTTTCAAAACTACCCCCACTTTTTTGGGTGGGGGGGAATACCTCTACGTGTCATTTTTTGAAAATTGGGAAATTTCGAATAATGAATTAAATGTACTAAAACTTGAATTTGAAGTTAATAATATAATGGATAACAAGACAAGTCATAACAGTTTATTAAATTTAATTTTCATAATTTTTAAAGGTCCATTCTCCTGTCCTTTTAGCCCTTGAACATATGTACAAGCTCATTCAAGTCATCTGTTAGAACATGATTGAATGAGCAAATTCTCATTGTTGCATCTAAGTTCCGTTGAGTCATCCTATTCCTTTTGGCTGTTAGAATGTTGGACATTAAGGAAAAGCTTCTCTCTACTAATGCAGTTGATGATGGTATAAACATGCAGTAGTATGCACAGTTTTTTAACATAGTATTTCGAATTGTGCGACATTTTCAATCAGAAGGGAAATTTTTCGGGAAGGAGAAAGAAACAGAAAAAATGACGATATCTTACCATTGAAAACCACATGCGTTACAAACACTGCGTTGATTCTGATATTAAAGTCCGGATCTCAAAAGCACTTTCACGATATCAAAAAATAACATTTTGAATGGAAACACGATATTCACGTACTTTAGTTTTACTACCAAGACTATCACCGATTGGGGAAATTGTACATCTTATTGGGGATATTTTAAGCCATTTTTTTTTGACAAATTGGGAAACAGCCGAATTTCGGAGGTAATTAAAGGCAAACAATATCACTGGTTATATATATGTTTGTTTAAAATTATATTCTGAAAATTTATACTAAATTCAAATTTGAATGGCGATTCATGTTGAATAAAGGTTCATAATTTGTTTTATCTCTTTATTCTCAGTTATGGCCATTTGGATTTATTAACTTCAATGAATAGTTATCAAGATGCAACAAAAGAAAATATGCATAAACCAACTTGAAATTAGGGAAAATTTTAATTCTGGAACCATTTTTTTTTTACTTTGCCCATATAAACTTTTGTCTGATATATTAAACAAATATTTATTCATATAAACTTTTGTCTGATATTAAACGAATCTTAATTCATATAAACTTTTGTCTGATATATTAAACAAATCTTTATTCATATACACTTTTGTCTAGATACATGTACATTTGTATATTAAACGAATCTTTATTCATATAAACTTTTGTCTGATATATTAAACAAATCTTTATTCATATAAACTTTTGTCTAGATATATTAAACAAATCTTTATTCATATAAACTTTTGTCTGATATATTAAACGAATCTTAATTCATATAAACTTTTGTCTGATATATTAAACAAATCTTTATTCATATAAACTTTTGTCTAGATACATGTACATTTGTATATTAAACGAATCTTTATTCATATAAACTTTTGTCTGATATATTAAACAAATCTTTATTCATATAAACTTTTGTCTAGATATAAACAAATCTTTATTCATATAAACTTTTGTCTAGATATAAACAAATCTTTATTCATATCATTCACTCTCAAAATTAGCATCATTTTTATCATACATGTACCAAAATTTTACATTTTTTCCCTTTTTTTTACTGGTTTTTAAATGGGCATGAAGTTTGAAGGCATGTGACTTTTTTATTACAATTTCCCCAAAAGTGGGGATATTTTTGTTGAAAAGGTCTGTCTTTCATTTCATCTTTCTGTTAAAATTACATGTTGTTTGTCAAAATTTTGATGTTTGCAGGGCTCTAAACTGACTGGAGTATTTGCTGATAAATTGCTAATAAAAATCTAAAAATCCTTTTGTTTAACAAGTGACTTAATTTAACAGATCTTAAAAACCACCATGTCTAATTATATATCAAAATTTAGATGTTTGATAGAATAGAAAATTGCTTTTAGAATTATATGAATTAGTTATTTACTATAGATACTCCAAGAATACAAAAAGGCAGATTCACTTTGACAAGTGATTAAATCATAATAAATTGTCACTTGTAAGTGATTTAAGGTAAGTAACAAAGGGAGATAAACCCTACTTTTAATAGTGTTAAAAAACAAATTACTTGATTAAGTCATAAAAAAACACTTGATCCAGTAGTTCAAATAACTGAATTTGTCAAAAAAAAACACCAAAAAACTGGATGGTTCCATAAGGTTAGGTTTAAACTCTTATCTATGGAAACTTTCTAGTTTCAGGGATGTGCAGATCTGTGGGTGATGATAAAAATATAGCTATGAAAAAAGTTTGACCATGTACTGTAAACAGCGATGATCAAGAACTCCACCAATATCAACAAAATGAACGACTACCTCTTACAAATGTATCTCATATCACTGAATACAAAACACAGCACATATTTAATGTTAAGACAATTAAGAGAATTTCTGGAATAAGTTTATCAGGTATTCTATAAGACAAAAGATTGGAATAAAGGCCCAAATTACTTGTATGTAAATGTCTACAGGGTATATCAATTGTTAAATTCAAGACATCAAGAATAAATATAATTGTAAAATCATAATTTTGTCAACATATATATATAAACATTATGGAACATGGGGGATTTTTCTTTTACGTAAAATATTGGTATACAGTTTCTGTATATGTATGGACTATTTGTAATGATAGTAGAAAAATATATCATGAATAATTAATTGTTCTATTAAACCATGCACATACACTTATTGTGATGCTTGAAGAAAAATATTTATATTCACTGTGAAGTAGTTCATCTGTAATACAAAAATGTAGGTGGAAATTGTAACATGTATTAATGTTCTTCATTCTTTCTAATAGGTACAGTGGCAAGTTTTCTCTCATAAAACATAAAGATGTAGAGATTACTTAAGTAAGTCAGTTATAATATATAATAGTAAAATGGCATCCCTAACATTTAATATAGATGATAAAGCATTTGCAATTCAGCAAGAAACTTTGTGAACTTACAGCAGAACCAGGTCTAGGAGCAATGTTTACTTGTGAATGACGAGTAGGTACTGTTGCAAAACGCATTGGTTGTGGTTTTCCTTGAGGAACCTGCACAATTCCTTGTGGTCGATGAGAATTAGCACTAACATTCACAACCTGTACTTGTCCAGAATTTGACACATTTTGCACTATTTGTGACCTCATCACAACTTGTTGTTGTCCCGGTGTTTTCACTGTAATTACACCTGGTTGTCCTTTGATTGGGGCATTAACAATATGAACATTAGTTGCATGAGTTATATGATTTCCTGATATATTATTTTGTGGTCCAGTCACTGCCTGAATAGCTGCTGTCCTTGGTTCATTTTTCACACTAGAAACTGTAATATTTTCATTTTTAAATACATTTACTTGAGGTGAACTAATCACTGGTTCCTGCTTAATGCACACATTTTGTCCTACAACTGAATTTTGTTGACTAGACGATGACAACTGAATGCAATTTCCTTGAGAAAATGATGCCTTTTGATCACCAGTTACACTAATTATGTTTTGAATAGCACTATTTTCAGTCTTTTGAATTGAAAATTGTTTTATTTGTGAGTTGACAGAAATTGCAGGATTTGGTGATGGGACAGGTGAATTCCTTGCATTTTGAAAATTTGGCGAGTTTGTGACAGTTCTGATTAAATGAGGGGATTGGTTCCTATTTTGATCTGGTACTGGTGAACTTCTATGCACTGGCATAGAATTAACATGTGTACTTATATTGCTTGTTTGTGATGAATTTACAGTGTTTATTATTGAATTAATACCAATTAATTGTGAATCTGTCTTTGATGATGGAGACTGAACACTAATGCTATGAGAATTATTAAAGTTTTTGTGAACTGATGCAGTTTGTCCATTGCTACCAACACCTGTACCCGGGTTGTATACTGAAACAGGGCACTGGGAAATTTGAGTTGAAGACGTTGTAGAAATGCTTGTTGTACCGATATGATTGTTGTTCACTGAGCCTACTGGTAACGAATTGGACGCTTCCTTACTGGACGGGGAAGCAAGACGGGCCTCTAGATTGCCAACTAAAGCATTAATTGCTAGTTCATCAACAGAACAATTCAGAATTTCATCAAGAGGAATGAGAGCCGCCATTTCACTAGCAGTAAATTTTTAGACTGAAGTGCGCAAGCGCAGATAACAGATTTGTGGGGACACTTTTTTGAAATAACGCCCTCTCGTGACAGAACCAAAACATCCGCCATCTTAATCCTCGAAAATAGGCCTTGGAAGAAGCAGAGAGAATCTATCGGCATCCACCTTTGTTTTCCACTTAAGTGTTCCCTTGCAAATATGAGTGGGGGGATACCATATCTTGGCAGTAAAATCAGTCTTATTTCTAAAGCTGGTATTAGATATGAGGGAATTTTGTATACAATAGATCCAAATGAATCGACAGTTGCCCTAGCTAAAGGTAATAGCAGTTCTTTCCGAATGCATGAAAAATACTCGTTAGTGCATAGAAATAATCATTCTTCTGCAAGAGTAGAAATACACTATGACCAACAATCTTTAATATGTAGTTGGACATATGACACGCATAGTCGTGGAAAAAAACCTAATCTATGTCACAGGAGTTTTGCTCACTTGAATTTTTATATTTTCTACAAATTGCAGATTTTGGATTGGAAACAGTTCGACCATAGCTTGGTTGTTTTGCCCATGGTTGAAATTGATTGCCTAAATCCTGTTTTATTATTAATAGGTTTCATACATCCTGCAGGTCAATTTTCTTCATGAAAAATAACGGATTTTATTATTGTATTTGTAACGAAAATGTTCCTGTTAACAGGATGACAACGACCCGGAGCCATGCTGCACAGCTTCCGTTGTTACTGCCGGGTCACATTCAATATTGACGGTTCCAGTTTATTTTCATTTGAATAATTGGTGTGGTTATTTTTAAATAAGGAATACCATGTCTTGGCTACAATACCGATCATTCTGCATTTCGATGGGAGAAATTATAAAAATGTTAAAAAAAGATATTACACTCGCCACAGGCACTCTACGTTCAATGAATAAAATGTAGGGTCAATGTGGAAAAAAAATAGTGTCGCTGTTATAATAAAGAGAAGGCTTCCAATGCATTTTTCGGCACAAATGTAAACAAATCAGTTTATTTTTTCGTATACGGTTTTCGCTTGACCTTTGCGGTATTTATGGATGGAGATCTACCTAATAGTTTCTCCGCCGCATCATTTATTAGAGAGCAGATGATCGTACTTCACTAAACCATACTTTTGTGACGTCCCCAGAAATATTTGACTTCCATCGTGGAGCGACCATGATATTGCAGGACCGCACAGAATAATTAATAAAAGAAAACTAGATATAAAAAAATTACGACCGCTTACTGGTCACAAAAAAATGTAAGAAGCTTACCAACTAAGTGCAATGTATACCTTTTAGTTCAATTGTCCAGTAATCGGTCGTAATTCTTTTTATAAATGATGCGGCAGAGAAACTATTAGGTAGGTCTCCATCCATAAATACCGCAAAGGTCGAGCGAAAACCGTATACGAAAAAATAAACCGATTTGTTTACATTTGTGCCGAAAAATGCATTGGAAGCCTTCTCTTTATTATAACAGTGACACTATTTTTTTTTCCACATTGACCCTACATTTTATTCATTGAACGTCGAGTGCCTGTCAGGGCTCCCACTACTTTGAAATCAGAGGGAGAAGTGACTTCTCTTTCAGGTGCTGACAAAGAGAAGTGAGAGACAACAGGGAGAAGTGGTGAGAGTACAGGGAGAAGTCAAAATATTTCTATAATTAATTGTACCACTTTTCACATTCGCGGGGCATTATCGTGGCATTCATATGTTATAATGTACTTGTTATGCATTAAGGTATATTCAGTAGTTGTTTAATTCCATGTTTTTGTTAGCATATCATCTCTCTGATTTGCATATGACCTTTTATTTGTTTTTTGTTTGTTTGTATTAAGTAAACCCTTTTCAGATTCTTTGTTTTGTCTTGCACAGATGATAAAGGCACATATATGATAGTCAACTATTGTCCAATAAATAAAATTGGAATAATAAAATTTATTTTGACATCAGCATTGTTTCAAACAAGTCACACATAGATAAAATGACAAAACATTAGATAAGATAAATATATGCCAAAAAAAACCAACACAAGTTGTGAAATTGCTAATTATTTAATCAAATTTTAATGAGTGTATATTATTTACATTGCTTCTCTTTAATCACTGATTGATATTAATTAAGAAACTAATCATATCCACTAAGTTAACAATCCCTTTGGATAGCCGCCATCAAACCCCAAATAAATGAAATGAAACAATACCGACGTTATTTTCCGAAGTTCGGATCCGTAGTACAGGTTTTATCTTCGTAACTGTTTCGATTACGTCCCTTTACAATGGCGGTTTTAAAAACGGAAATTTTGTAGTAAAAATATACCGATGTTTTTTAACAGTTAAAATTAGCAAAGCGACTTGGTAAAATCACAGGGCGACTTCCACTTCTCTTTTGGCACTAGTACAAAGCGAAGTGAGCGGCCACAAGGCGACTTCTTCGCCCGAATCGCCCTCCAACGTGAGCCCTGCCTGTGCACTAGCCAGTTGAACCCGTGGTCTGGAAGTTTCCAATAGACAAACAAAACTTTTACTGGCTGCGGGCCATCTGACCCCCGCTAATATTCAAACACTAACAGTCAAGGAAATTAGGAATTTGAATCCACAGGACATTCGGTCCTGTGAACTGAGGAATTACATGACCGAACTAGATTTTACAGGACCGACAATAAAATAATGATTTTTTTTTAAATAATAAATTTATTTTATTTAAGTGTCACATATTGATTGCATTAAACTTGCAATCACAAACAGCAATATCTACAACAGACTTCCCGAAACTTGCTGAGAAGTTGTCAATCATTCGGACTGACAGACATGAAGATCTTGTCAGACTGAAAAATATTTTGCTGGTCCGAAAAAAAAGCCCCCAAAAATTCACAGTCATGTGCATAATGTTTAGTTCAGCCTTTTAAGAGTGTTTTACCATAGTATTAGCAATTGGGCACCTGATTTCATCTCTGCAGAAAAAATTATAAGCGATGCATTTTCATATAGTGAAAATGTATAAAGATAAAGAAGTCAAAAATGTCGAAGGATATTTTTTTTGTCAATGTTAGGGACTCCAAGTCAAAATTATTCTTAGAATATTTGTTTAAAATTAATTACCATGTTTAAGAACTTTTCAAGACCAACAATACAAAACAAACGGATTGAAAATTGGTTGAGATTTGACGAAACTATGTACATTCAAAGTCGTCAATAACAGCCCTATTCTTGGAAAATGGTAGAAATTGGCGGACAGACAACCTCAAGTGTAACTTTCAACCTTTATTAATTTAATAACATGTTAACAATACAGGCAATCATATAGTAAATTTTAAACACCTTAAGATATATAACAAATAAAATAAAATACTTCTGGCATATCTTTTATGCATAAAGATACAAGGGCTGTTGAAAATCCTGAAAAAAACACTTGGACTTAGAAATTTTTTCGATGGCACCACACTTTTTCTGCATTATATTGGCTTTCAACACATTTTCAAGCATCTGTCTTACCAAACTGGTTATAGATATGTATATGATAAATGGTTATTTGAAAAAGCAAGGCCTAGGGTATCCAGAAATGTACTCTACATATATTTATGAAAAAGATGAAAACTAAAATGGCTGCCACAAAATGGCCGCCAAGTTCAATTTTGCTATTGAAAATGGCTTTTCCAGCAATTTTTGAAGATGATTATGCAAAAACCAGAAGGACCAAGACCTAAACTGTGATTGACTGTACAAAATGACACCGAAACAACATTATGAGAGTCATTTCTCCTGTTCTCTTACAACAGATTTTTTCAAATAGTACCAACAAATCTGCTTTGAGGCTCATTTATTACTTAAAAAATAGTAAAAACACTCTGTTTTACTGTTTCGACATGAAATGTATGTGTTATTTGTTTCATAAGACCACTTTGCATAAAAAAAACTGCTTTAACTTATTTTTTGTAATGTGTTATATAAATATATTAAAAAATGTTAGCCAAAATATCTCAGAAATTTCTTTTTTTAGCCTTTTTTTTAAATTAAAGAATGTCTCTTTTTTGCAAATATTTCAGTAATTTTATAGTTTTCTGAATTTTAATAGCTAATATTGTTATCATATTTTTTTGATGGAATTAACATTATTATGTCTATTGTCTCCTCTGTTGTTGATTGTGTTTGGCCAAAATCTCTAAAAAAATATATATATATATATATATATATAAAGGGAGATAACTCCACAAAAAAAAACCAAGATGGCCACCAAGGAAAAGACCCTTTTTCCATGGTTAATATATCAATGATTGTATTCTTTTGTTGCATAATCTTTTGTTTTCAGGAAGAACAAACATATGTATACAAGAAAAACTACAGGACTGTTTGAAATTGGGCCAAATTTCAAATTTTGAGACCTGTAAAAATCTTTGAAATGACTTTTCTGTTGGTCGAAATGACCACAAAGGGCATGCTCATGTCACTTTTCCATATTACTCCAACATAAATTTGTTCAGATAAATAAATGAGGTTGTTAAGCCATTTATTTTGAATAGGATTATGAACTACAACCATTCTCAGCCTTGGAAATATAGTTTTATTGGATATGAAAATGGGTGTTGAGGCAGTTTGCTAGTTGTTGTCTTTGTGTCACCATCAAACATATTGAAATCTTGTAAATAGAATATAGTTATACATGTATATAACTGGTTAGATCTCAAAAAGTATACAAGATAATTAATTACATGAAACTTGAAATGTAGATAGATGATATCTTCTTGTTTTATTATATTGTTTCATGGACACTAATAAACTTATAATCAAATGGTGCCCATTTTGTTTCAAAATGGCCACCAAATGCCAACAATTTTTGCAGAAAAAGTCATATTTTTTTTATTATTTCTCTGGTGTTCTTTGTCTGATTTTGACCATCTAGGTATCAACTGAAGGCCCTCTTCTATCAATCTCTTGTAAAGATAAATTAACTGAATGTATAAACACTAAGAGATACCATAATAAAAACACATGGCTAGCAGTCCATCTATACTACTGTATTTCCTACCAGCATACAATCATGACATCGATGGTGCAATGGTTAACATGCTCTCCTAAAGTGTTGTAAAAACAACAAATAGTGGCATTTGTAAATAAAAACCAACACCAGGAACCTTTCCAAAATTACTTGTTCTGTAGTTTTACATTTTTAGGATTTTGCCCGTCTCTTGTCCGAATTTGATCAAGACTAATTTTTATTTTGAAATCTATATACTAAAATAACTAAAATGTCAAAACAAAACGGTTATTCATGTCATATGCATGATATATACAACTAATGTAGGTTAGTCACCTCAAAGATTAACATTTCACTGCCTCCTAAACATGGCAAGGGTTTTCGGTAAGCTTGATAAAGTGGTTTTCCCTTTTCTTACCTCAATGTCGGCAGTAATAATATACATGTAACTGAAAAATTGCTGATAGTGACATTCAACTTAAACAAATATATTCATGTACCACAAAACTGAGCAAGTCAAATTGTTTCACTCTCTATGACAGATGTTTCAGTCTAGCTCCATGCTATTTTAATTAGCTTCTTAAAACATGTACTTGAAATCAGCAACAAATATTATGGTTGTTTATTTATTAATGAAATATGATAGATATTTTGTGAAATACATCATCCATTGTGATTTAAGGAAGTTCAAATACAAGTTGTATATATTATTGCCACACCATGTGTTGATTTTTTTGTTACATTTCTAACTCCCAATAATCATGATCATCTGTAAAGAACAATATGTGTGAAATTTTCAATGCTACATATTGAAGGTGTATATACAAATGTATATAGTGAAACTAACGAAAATGTTGACAAATCTTTATCCATCTATCTATTGAATGAAATTAGAATTTATAGACTCTGCCGTAAATTATCCTTGAGTAGAACACAGTTCAGGTACTATTCCAATGCCAACTTGGATCACATTTGTCTTTGACCAACAGTATACTGTCAGATGAACTGGAAAAAAAACCAGAAGGCACCACAAAGAAATAGTTCTATCTACATGTATATATTTACATTTCATAACTATTATTAAGAAATAAATTCACAGTGCATTTTTATTTTCAAACTGTCATGTGATAATTGACAATAAATTAGTCCATAGAAGCAGGGCCGTCTTAACAGCATTATAGGCTCCCGGGTAAAGCAGTGCATTTGGGCCCTATCTACACAAACACTCACAGGAATAAAAATGTAAATTGTCGATAAAATTGAGCATATATTTATTGTATTGGTACTTCCAACTAAATCAGTGATTAAACATTAAAACCTTGCCGTACATTCAGGAGATCTTTATGTAATTCAAATTTATTTTTTTTAATTTCACAAAATAAAAAAGATATCCAAAGACTAAAAAAGGGCTGGTCCTAGTCACTAAGATATGATTTATTTATAGTCTGCATTTTAAATAACAATACAATTTTTGGGATTTATTTTTAGTTGAAATATATAGGAAAATCAAAGTCAATTTTTATTTGTTATGTTTAAATTGTGAACAAATAAAAACCACTCATATAAACATAATGAACAAATAAACAATCAAAATATAGACAATTCTGAATGTTTTTGTGTAAAATTTGTTAAAATCTATCCAGAAATGACTTCACAATAAAAAAAATTAAAAATATGGTTTTGGTTGATTATTTAGGGATTTTTTTTTACATGTTGCAATACTTTTGTCCACATACTCTACAACACAGGGAGTGGGCTTTTGACCGATATAAAACTGATTGATTTTGGGTTCATGTATTTTTATATTTCACTTGAAAAAAAGGGTAAATTCATAAAATTGTATCTGACTACCATTGCACATCAGCATATCAGAAAAGATAACAAATTAAGTAGTAACATTTAACACATGCTTGACAATTTTCGGTCTCGGTATCTCTGTTTGAATCATGAAATGTTGTCACCGCTTTGCTTGTAAACAAACATAATGTCCTGGATATTGAACCCGGCATTCGTAAATATAGATGTTCAATAAAGTGATATTTCAATAAAAATAATCATCATAAAATGTTAAATCCATGTTCAAAAACAGAATTTTCGCAATAAAAACTTATGCAACAACGTTGTAATATTCAGGTAAACAGGATGATCAAGATTGTACAACGTCGGGGTCACAGCGCAGTAAAGTTCACCACATTAAATCATGAAAACCACACCTGAGCTGATCATTTTATCAAATTAAACCATAAATAATTAAATACTAGAATATTTCAGCTTTCTTGACATATAATTTTCTTTGGTTATACTTACTTCTGATGAAAATGGCAGCGGAAAGAAAATTTTAAATCCTTCAGAAATTCTCCTTATCCGAGACCTCGGCATGAAACTTATATGACCGGAAACTGGAGTTTCTCCTCTTTTCATTGGTGTCTATTTCCATCCTATTAGATAATTGGCTCAGGTGTGGAAAATCACTCGAAAGAAGCATGTCATTTAAAAAAAGCGGTCCGACGAAAGTATTTGAAATACGAACGACGCGGTGCACGTTCTTTAATCGTCAATATTTTCCGAATTACGCAACGCATTAGAAATCTGAATATATGGGTGGAATCAGAATAAAATGCTGAATCATTTGAATATAATTTTATTGATGAATATATTTTTTCTTTAATGTAATAAATACATAAACATTGACTATCGTCACCACAACGACGACGTTTCCAACGATTCACATAATGACGTTGGACTCCCTATCAATGTGTGACGTAAAAATATTTTTGACATTTACGTCACCGAATATGGTACTGCTTTGACAACTATTTTACCTATTTTGTTCCTGTATTTAAATACTGTTACAGTGACAGCCGGAACCTTTGAACCGTAATGAGAGCGGGAGATTTGGCACCTTAAAAAATCTGATTCAACCCACCATTTCTTTAGAAATGCCTGTACCAAGTCAGGGTCATTACGGTTTTCACAGTTTTCCGGTTGTTGACTGATTTTGTCTGTTTATATAATTATGAGTTTTGACTTTCCCTTTGTAAGATTGTTCGGAGTTCGGTAATTTTGTTATTACCCTTATTTTATAGAGGTTAAAGTAATTCAATTTTTAGTTTTCAGTGTTGTTCAAAATTGTATATGCAGGGATTAAGATTAGCGGTCGCCCAGTCGCAAATGCGAGTTACATTTGTGTTGGGCGACATATAATACGTATAATGGTCGCCCAGTTGGCGATTGCACAATTTAATTGAGTCAGGTGCAGATCAAAGTTCTGCTGGTCGTAAATCAACATCTTGGAATTCCCCTTTTTGTCAAAATAGGTTTATCGTATGATTCTCTGTTTTTTGTGTGAATATCAAATGATTAAAACCGAGACCTCCCGAGTAAGTCTGATAGAACAACAAAATTTTGGCTGTTCCCGTCATGTTGCGCTCCGAGATGTTTTGGGTAAAATAGAAGGAACAGCCGCTGTTCTCATTATTGAAGTTTAACATACTTTCGTGTTATTTTCACAGTAGTCGTTTATGAAAAAGTTCTTCACAGAAATTTTAATAAAATATTTCTTTTATTAACATATCGTTTCCGTTTTCATTGATATTTTTATGTTATTATTGCTTTTTTCTTTGTTTTAATTGCCAAATCCGTAATAATTAGTCTAGTCAATTGCGTAACGTAACGGTATCGATCGTTTTAACACATTTCGTCAATTTCCTGTCGCACAAAAAAAATGTGGCGATTTATAAAGGGCACAAGGCCTGGTGATGTCTATTTCAACAAATGAACTGAAACTTGATAGGAAGCATCGATGGAAAGTCCTCTGTTGTGATTGCTCATTTCGTCCCAATCCGTTAACAAATATGGCCACCATAGACAATTCTTGTTTCTGATTGGATTCCTAAAAAAAATCTTCTCCTCTGAAACCGCTTTGCCAAATGAACCGAAACTTGGTAGGATGCATCTATGGGGGGTCTTCTATAAAGACTGCTCATTTCGTCCCGATCCATTAACAAATATGGCTGCCACAGGCAATTCTTGTTTCTAATTGATCGATTTCTAAAAATCTTCTTCTCTGAAAGCACTTTGCCAAATGAACAGAAACTTGGTAGGAAGCATCTATGGAAGGTTTTCTATAAGGATTGCTCATTTTGTCCCGATCATTAACAAACATGGCCACCACAGGCAATTATTGTTTCTGATTGGTCAATTTCTAAAAGTCTTCTACTCTGAAACATGGAAGGTCCTCTATGGGAATTGCTCATTCCGTTTTGATCTGTTAACAAACATGGCCATCATAGGTAATTCTTGTTTCTTATTGGTCGATTTCTGAAACAGCTTTTCCTCTGAAGCCACTTGGCCAAATGATATGAAACTTGATAAGAAGCATCTATGGAAGGTCTTCTATAGAGATTGCTCATTTCGTTTTGATCCATTAACAAACATGGCTGCCACAGGCAATTCTTGTTTTAGATTGGTCAATTTCTAAAAATCTTCTTCTCTGAAACTGCTATGCCAAAATGAACAGAAATTTGGTGGGATGCACCTATGGAAGGTTCTGTATTAAGTTTCCTCAAAGCAGAATGAAAGGTGAGTGACACAGGCTCAGCCCACTGAGCCTCTAGTTCATACTGTTTCTTCCGTTCTCTCGTCTCCTCTGGGTTTACTTTTCTCTTTAATGGCTTTCCTGGTATGGCTCCTGCCTTATACTGCAAGAAAGCCATGATCACCATGTTTTGAAGTGATAAAATGTTCCGAATTAACGATGATTGTTAATGAAGAAAACTCTAGAGAATAATATTTTTCCGAAATACCATGATCACTGTAATCACACGAAATATTTTACGACATCAAAATTTTACGACGATAACTGTCGTAAATAGTTAGTGTCTTTGCCAAAACTCGTGATTATCGATATGTATTATTTATTTTAGATTTTTCTTGATCTAAAAAAGAACTTCGATTTATCTATTCTTAAAGGCAGCTGCTGACAAACAAAATTACCGGAGTTAACGAAAACTACTGGACCGTCGGGAAATTTATCGGACACTGTCCGTCGGTCCGGTGCCAATTTCCTTGATTGCTGTAATAAAAGGTTATACAAATGCATTAAATCATCACATTGTTGTTCCAAGTGAAATTGGAACACATTTAAGATTTTCATATTTATTTAATGTTGTTTTTAATATTATTGTTTATATAGTGATAATATAATTTTACATCCTTTGTCTTTTGTAAAGTTGACACAGTATACTAGAGGTTTTTGGGAACTTGTTCCTGAGGTTGCTGTTTAATGATCATTGTTGATAAATATCTTTACAGTTCGTTCCTTTGGTACAGAAGATAGACCAACTGATAGACCTGTGGCACCAAGAGATGAAATATTTGAATATATTATTTTTCGTGGTAGTGACATAAAAGATTTACATGTGTGTGAACCCCCCAAGGCACAAGCTCTTCAGACATCATTACCACAGGATCCTGCTATTGTAAAAGTAGGTAGTTTTTTTCTGTCACAAATGAATAATGTGAAAAATACAGGCCTCAATCTGCTTGGTGATGACACCGCATTAGTGGTGTAATGGTTGGCGTGCTCACCTCGAGTGGAGTAGATCGTGGGTATGATCCCAGATTGGTTCAAACCAAAGACTATAAAATTGGTATTTGTTGCTTCACCGCTCTAAGTATGCAGCATTAAGGAGAAAGAGCAAAGACTGGTTGGCTCAGAATCAGGATAATGTGTCGGAGTGGGGCGACGTGTCTATCCGCGGACTGTTGGTTCAGAATCAGGATAATGTGTCAGTGGGGTGACGTGTCTATCCACGGACTGTTGGTTCAGAATCAGGATAATGTGTCGGAGTGGGGCGACGTGTCTATCCGTGGACTGTTGGTTCAATGAGTTAGCACTATTAAAATCCAACTAAGTATGTTGATCTAGTACAATGCAGATCTCATCATCATCTCGTTGAAAATTAACTTGTTCTCGTCATGATATAGCTGAAAAAGTTGACATTAAACAGCAATTTGGAAATACACCTTAATAAAAAAGAGTTTGAAGATACCAAAGGGATAATTAAACAATGTTTTCAAGATGTCGACAGGGGTTAAAAAATCTGCTGGTCCGAGGTCCGGGTCCGACGATTTGTGGGTTCGGACCTAACATTTTCTAATTCTATAAAGACCAACTAACCAGTTTGAAACTGTCCAATCACGGACTTGAATAAAATGGGAGGACTTTAAAAGTCAGTGACAGATGTAACAGAACAGCTTAAGATCAGTTTTGCACTTTACGGAAATGGTAATTCTTTCAATAATACTTAAATATGAAAGGCCAATATCGTTGAATTTTGGGATTAAATATTTTCACTTAATTTTAACTAAAATCAACTGCATAACATTAAAAATCCACTCAAAAGCAGATTTTAAGAGCAAATCGCAAAATATTTGACAGCAGATAATTCTGTGTTCCCATACAGTAATGCAAAGGATATGCGTGTGACCCAAGATTTGAACTCTTTCGGGGAGATTATTGCTCATGCGAAATGTTTAGGCGATGAAAAAAAATATATATATATTCCGTGTGTACCACATAAGAATAATTGCAAAAAAAAAATTGGTTCACACGACATGAAACAGAGAGATTCCTCAATAATCATTGTCAGGAATGTGTGCGTGCTTACCTCAGCATCCATGATTGTTTATCTTTTCTTCACGAGGTCATGATCGGCAATCATTGGACCAAAACTTTTCTTCACGAGGTCATGATCGGCAATCATCGGAACAAAACAACCAAAAGTTAATCAGTCTCCACAACAATGGTGAGAATGATAAACATGCACACGGATTTGCAGATTTCTAGTTGTTGGGAACATATTTCGACATGAAACATGCATGAATGGCTTAGTAAAGATACCGCCGTATTCCAAATTGAATTTTCAGGGGAACATTTTCTTCACCCAAAACTGGTGTAATATTACTTTAAGCGTATTAGTGAAGCAGTTCAAACATAAAAATGGCCATTTTTTTAGGTTAATAACGGAGTGACTCGTGACACTGACAACAATAAATTACATTTTGATTTGATTCTTGGTGTTTAACGCCACTTTCTGTTTCAGCAATATTTCAGCTATATTGTAGCGGCCAGTTTTTAATGATGGAAGAAGCCGGAGAGAACCACTGACCATGGGCAAGCAACTGGTAAACTTTATCACTTGTGGCTTACATAATGAAAAAACACCACAACTAATAAAAGATCAAAGATACGATAGGCTTAAACGGAAGAGAACATTTCAAACATCGTAGAAGAATAAAATTCCTTGGGTTGAGGCAAGTGGTAGGCTGATAACCCGACGATCTAATCTCGTTAAAATTAAACTTCCGAAGACATTTTCTGCTCTGTATCTCCAGAGATCAGACTTCCGAAGACAGTTTCTGCTCTGTATCTCCAGAGATTAGACTTCCGAAGACATTTTCTGCTCTGTATCTCCACAGAGATCAGACTTTTGAAGACATTTTCTACTCTATCTCCAGAGATTAGACTTCCGAAGACATTTTCTGCTCTGTATCTTTGGAAGTTTAATCTCAACGAGATTACCGGCGATCATGCTAATGAGAATTATGAAGTAAATATGTGGGGTAAATACTGTAGAGTATATCCAGAATTTGCAACAACAAAAACAGTGCTTTATTTAAAGGTACAACCAATATACGAAAGTTGACTGTTTGATAACCCAAGACAAAATGAAAAACAGGTTTTATAAAATTAAGTGTACAGCAGCATCTGATCAGGTATTAAATTGCCAACCTAAAATAGTCATTTTAAATAATACTGTATATATTAATCAGTTACTACTACCGCTGTACAGAGGGTAAGTTAATTTTGTGTTCAGCAAATATTATTTCCGATATTCAAGACCAGTAGATTCCTGGTGCTCGCTGGTCCTGGACCAGTGAACTTTTGGAAAATTTGTTAACCCCTGGTCAAATTAGGTCTCTGGATATTGCCAGAATGTAGCTTTTGGCACCATTTACCAAAAAGCTTCTGGTGGCCTTCATTTTAAGGACTATATTGTTTTGTCCTATGCCTTCATTTTAAAGACTATATTGTTTTGTCCTAGGCCTTCAGATGAAGGACTATATTGTTATACCCCCCGCAAACAAAGTTTGGGGGGGTATATAGGAATCACCCTGTCCGTCCATGTACCTTGTAAGCGCAACTCCTCCTAAACCGCTTATTGGATTTTTATGAAACTTCACACATTTGTAGTACACTACCTGCAGATGTGCATGAAGGAATATGGTTGCTATCCAAAATTTAAAAGGGGAGATAATTCAACTTATACATTCACGAAAAGTGGGGGGGGGGGGGGGGGGGGCATGTACCTTGTAAGCTCAACTCCTACTAAACTACTTATTGAATTTTTATGAAACTTTACACAGTTGTAGTACACAACCTGCAGTGCATGAAGGAATACTGTTGCTGTCTAAAATTTAGAAGAGGAGATAATTCATCTTATACTTTCACGATAAGGGAGGTCGTGTACCTTGTAAGAGCAACTCCTCCTAAACGGCTTATTGGAGTTTTGTGAAACTTTACACAGTTGTAGTACACTACCTGCAGATGTGCATGAAGGAATATGGTTGCTGTCCAAAATTTAAAAGGAGAGATAATTCAACTTATACTTGCACGAAAAGGGGGGGGGGGGGGCATGTACCTTGCAAGTGAAACTCCTAAACTGCTTATTGAATTTTTATGAAACTTTACACAGTTGTAGTACACAACCTGCAGATGTGCATGAAGGAATACTGTTGCAGTCTAAAATTAAGAAGGGGAGATAATTCAACCTATACTTTCACGAAAAGGGGGGGGGGGGGCATGTACCTTGTAAGCGCAACTCCTCCTAAACGGCTTATTGGAGTTTTGTGAAACTTTACACAGTTGTAGTACACTACCTGCAGATGTGCATGAAGGAATATGGTTGCTGTCCAGAATTTAAAAGGGGAGATAATTCAACTTATACTTTCACGAAAAGGAGGGGAGGGCATGTACCTTGTAAGCGCAACTCCTACTAAACTGCTTATTGAATTTTTATGAAACTTTACACAGTTGTAGTACACAACCTGCAGATGTGCATGAAGGAATACCGTTGCTGTCTAAAATTCCAAAGTTTGAACATCATAGTTTTGCAAGCGGGGGGCATCACTCAATGAGGTCACTCACAGTTCTAGTTATGTCCTAGGCCCTTCATTTTAAGGACTATATTGTTTTGTCCTAGGCCTTCAGATGAAGGACTATATTGTTTTGTCCTAGGCCCTTCACATGAAGGACTATATTGCTTTGCCCTAGGACTTCAGATGAAGGACTATATTGTTTTGTCTTAGGCCTTCAGATGAAGGACTATTGCTTTGTCCTAGGCCTTCAGATGAAGGACTATATTGTTTTGTCCTAGGCCCTTCACATGAAGGACTATATTGCTTTGCCCTAGGACTTCACATGAAGGACTATATTGTTTTGTCCTATGCCTTCAGATGAAGAACTATATTGTTTTGTCCTTCATGTATGCCTTCAGATGAAGGACTATATATATAGTATATTGTTTTGTCCTAGGCCTTCAGATGAAGGATTATATTGTTTTGTCCTAGGCCCTTCAGATAAAGGACTATATTGTTTTGTCTTAGACCTTCAGATGAAGGACTACATTGTTTTGTCCTAGGCCTTCAGATGAAGGACTATATTGTTGTGTCCTATGCCTTCACTTTAAGGACTATATAGTTTTGTCCTAGGCCTTCAGATGAAGGACTATATTGTTTTGTCCTAGACCCTTCAGATGAAGGACTATATTGTTTTGTCCTAGGCCTTCAGATGAAGGACTTTATTGTTTTGTCCTATGCCTTCACTTTAAGGACTATATTGTTTTGTCCTAGGCCCTTCAGATGAAGGACTATATTGTTTTGTCCTAGGCCTTCACTCAGATGAAGGACTATATTGTTTTGTCCTATGCCTTCACTTTAAGGACTATATTGTTTTGTCCTAGGCCCTTCAGATGAAGGACTATATTGTTTTGTCCTAGGCCTTGAGATGAAGGACTATATTGTTTTGTCCTATGCCTTCACTCAGATGAAGGACTATATTGTTTTGTCCTATGCCTTCACTTTAAGGACTATATGGTTTTGTCCTATGCCTTCACCTTAAGGACTATATTGTTTTGTCCTAGGCCCTTCAGATGAAGGACTATATTGTTTTGTCCTAGGCCCTTCAGATGAAGGACTATATTGTTTTGTCCTAGGCCCTTCAGATGAAGGACTATATTGTTTTGTCCTAGGCCTTCACTCAGATGAAGGACTATATTGTTTTGTCCTATGCCTTCACTTTAAGGACTATATTGTTTTGTCCTAGGCCTTCACTCAGATGAAGGACTTTATTGTTTTGTCCTATGCCTTCACCTTATGGACTATATTGTTTTGTCCTAGGCCCTTCAGATGAAGGACTATATTGTTTTGTCCTAGGCCCTTCAGATGAAGGACTATATTGTTTTGTCCTAGGCCCTTCAGATGAAGGACTATATTGTTTTGTCCTAGGCCTTCACTCAGATGAAGGACTTTATTGTTTTGTCCTAGGCCTTCACTCAGATGAAGGACTATATTGTTTTGTCCTAGGCCTTCAGATGAAGGACTATAATCTTCTTTCAGTCTTCTCAATCATCTTTCCAACAGCAAGCAGCAGCAAATAACAACTATGGTAATACATGTACATATCAACCGTTTGGTGGTCCTAACATTTATAATCAGTATGGACAGTCACAGGCAACTCCACAGTCATTTGGTGGAATGCAGCAACAACAATCAGGTATTACATAGTTAATTAAGGTAACTAATATATCATAGATCATCTAGTGAAGTAGTTATTTATAGCAAGATCAAAATATTAGTACAAGGCTACAACAGTATGATCATATACAGTTCTTTGGATTATAGAGGGAAAACAGCCCTTTGGGGCACAAATCTCATCTCAAAAATCAATTTTATATGACCACAAAGATTTTGTGGACAAAATATGTTACTGGTCAGTCATCTGTACATAGGCACAATGGTTTTCTATTGATGACTAAAGTTCTAGTTGACCGATCCTTACAAATTTGTATCCCAAAGATCCTTGGGACAGAATAAAGGTTGAGATTGATTTGGGGTATTATAGTGGCACATATTAAATTAAAGAAAATGGTAATGCATATATATATATAGAGAGAGTTATTATGTAAATTAGTACTTTTTTGGACATGAAAGGCTCCAAAAATGGAAATTTCAAACTTAAAATTTATCATACAATTTTTGTGTGGATTGAAAATCTAAGATGGCTGCCACTGCTCGACAGGTTTAAAATATGATCATATGAGTAAAATATTTTACAATTATTTTGAACCATTTGAAAAAGAAATAAATGTTATCAATTGGAATTGCAAAATGGCCACCACCATAGGTTTAGGGCTACAGTTGTTTCACTGTGACTATAAAAATCAAACAGCACATATTGGTGCAGTACAATGTAAGCACCATCATCTAAAGTTCTATAAGTTACTTTTACTTTCCCTTTTCTGTCATTTAGTGAAGCAATCGTCCTCCTGTGTGTGTCATCACATTGATTCAACAAAACCAGTAACTTTTGTCAGCATTGTCAGAACATGCAAAGATATTCAGAATCCAGTATTTTACATAAAAATTGATGAAAGCAATGTTAGGATCATTTGTAACCCTCGTCTACTAGAATTACACTGAAAATGATCAAATTGAGCCTTCTATGTTTAGTATTGATATATATTGTAATTGTGAAGATTTTTATTTGATGTGTATACTTCACCAGTTTGTACAAAAGTATATATCCTTTCAAGATGTTGATTTATTATATGTCTATAATTATCATACCCTCCCCAGAGTATAGTATATTATGTCTTTGTTAGGTTCACGAGGGCCCTCTCCCACATTTAACCGCATCTCGCCCACCATGGATCAAGGTATACAGGTGGGGATACGAGGAGCACCTCCAGCCAGAAGACCTGGTGGGTACTAATCATCCTTAACCCTCATTTTCACTAATATACATGTACCTTGTTTGTCATCCTTCTAACTCAGTACTGACATTTTTATTGATATGTTTATAATAATTAGCTTCTCTACCAACTAGTAACTTTCACTAAAGCAGGTAGATATAAATTAACAACTGATCAAAACATTTATTTAAATAATCAGATGATAATATTTTTAATATTGTTGCTTCACATTAATTCACATTGTTATCTACAATAATTTGTTACTGTAGAACAATGTCTGTCTGGGACTGGGAGTTATTTTTCTTCATATCATTAAAGGTCACAACTAAAACATGTTTACAGCATGTAAATAGGGAAGAACATAATTGATACCCAATAAAAATGGCTTTGATTAATATAAACAAATGAAGTCAAATAAATAGCTATATACGAATACTACCACATTTTACAGGAAATAGGTCAGTACTTTCAGCTCACCTAGTCTGATGGCCATGTGAGCTCTGTCATCTATGAGGACAATATTTTGAAAGTATCTTTTGGTGACTACTGAATCATATGAAAGCAAGCAAATGGTTGGACTGCTCCTTGAATGGTCATGTAAAAATGTTTGATGACATTTTTAGACAGATACCTGAATTTTGGGCTATAAACTATACAAACTAATAATAGATAATGACATATATAATTTATTAACCTATATGTGTTATCAATATCTATCAACACTGAAGATTCTTTACTGTGAGTCATGACAAGTAACTTATATTGACTACTTAATACACATTTATGTGATAAGCATGATAAACTTTGTCAGTGACTTGTGGCAGGTTGATGGTTTTCTCTGGGTGCTCATGTTTCCTCTACAAATAAAACTGACAGCCACGATGTACATGTATGTGAAATATTGGGGAAATTGATCCTAAACACCCATTACCCAAACCCCTCTGTTATTTTTAGTGATAATTTAGTTGATGATCAAGAAAACTTGGTAGGAAGCATATATATATCATGTCCTCGATAAAGATTGCTCATTTCATCCCGATTGGTTAACAAACATGGCTGCCACAGGCAATTCTTGTTTTTGATTGGTTGATTTCTAAAAAATCTTCTCCTCTGAAACCGCTTGGCCAAATGAATCGAAACTTGGTAGGAAGCATCCTTGGAAGGTCCTCTATAAAGGTTGCTCATTTAGTTCCGATCCGTTAACAAACATGGCCACCACAGACAATTCTTGTTTCTGAATGGTTGATTTCTAAAAAAATCTTCTCCTCTGAAGCGCTTTGCCAAATGAACCGAAACTTGGTAGGAAGCATCCTTGGAAGGTCCTCTATAGCGATTGCTCATTTAGTTCCGATCCGTTAACAAACATGACCGCCGTAGGCACTTCTTCTCTGTAACTGCTTAGCCAAATGACCAAAACTTGGTGGGAAGCACCTATGGGAGGTTCTGTATTAAGTTTCCTCAAAGCAGAATGAAAGGTGAGCGACACAGGCGCTGAGCCTCTAGTTTAAGTCAGTAATGGTAGGAGAATTCTCCTCTGAATCCACTTGACCAAATCAGCCGAAATTTAGTAGGAAGCCTCTATGGCAGGTCTTCTCTAAAGATTACTTTTTTCTTCCCGATCCGTTATCAGACATGGCCGCCACAGACAATTCTTGTTTCTAATTGGTTGATTTCTAAAAAAATCTTCTCCTGTAACCGCTTGGCCAAATGAATCGAATTATGGTAGGAATCATCCTTGGAAGGTCATTTATAAAGATTGCTCATTTAGTTCCAATCCGTTAACAAACATGGCCACCACAGGCAATTTTTGTTTCTGATTGGTCGACTTCTAAATATCTTCTTCTCTGTAACTGCTTAGCCAAATGACCAAAACTTGGTGGGAAGCACCTATGGGAGGTTCTGTATTAAGTTTCCTCAAAGCAGAATGAAAGGTGAGCGACACAGGCGCTGAGCCTCTAGTTTAAGTCAGTAAAGGTAGGAGAATTCTGTAAATTGTTTTGATAGCTTTAGTATTTTTTAAGTCAGTATCTGTAGATACTAGGATGACAAATTATACTATGACATCACTATCTTCATCCAGTTTATAACCACAAGCTACAAATACCCAAGCTTATACAGACCTGTTTACTACTACGTTTTCGTCGTATTTACTATGTTTTTTTACAGTAAATTGCGCCCTACGTTTGAACCTGACTATTCTACGCTTGAACAAACATCGTTTTTTCAAAATTTGTTTGTACACAAAGGGACATACCGTGATTGATCACTCCGAGAGACATAATTTTTAATCCTTTAGACATATCATCACGGACATAAACCCACTGTGATAGACCTATTAAAGGACCATAAAACAAGGTGGTGGGGATTAAATTTTATGGCACTCGGTCACCTGTGCGCCTATTGATATTTTACCGCCAATTAAGAGATTAGCATTACCTGTTCTACCTGTTGACTTAATAATCGTAAGCCGTAATTATTGCTACTGAAGGATGTATTTTTGACAATTAATTTTGTATCCTCTTGCTGTTAATGTTTGACTGTTTGTTGCTTTTCATTGCCAAAGAATGTGTGTCTTGTTTTCGTTTGTTTTAGAAAGTTCTACTTTATGACCTCGAGTTATATATCGAGAATTTTGTTGAAACCGCAACTGAACTTTATCTTGTTTAATTTTAATTTCTCATTTTTTTTCTTCTGTTGGGTTGAATTCAGTATGTATTGAATTATTCGTAAATACGGGCTACTTCATAAATGTATTTTTTGTTTACAAGTTAAACCGCAGGCGCGGGTTTTTGAAGCACGGACTTTGCAAGCGCGTGTTTTGTAGTGTTTAATAGTTGGTAAAGAGCAGACTTAAAATTGATTATTGGTTTATTTTGTGTTTTGGACTTTTACCTCTTGTATTGAAAAAAATTAACAATTCAAGTAAACTGTTTTACACACTTGGCTTGTTACGTAATTCCGCTATAGATGAAAATAATTTTCTTTTAAATTGCAAACAAAAACCTATAACAATCCAAATTTATGTAGGTTAATGGCTACAAAATGAACAAAAAGCGGAAAACGAAGAGCATGCTTTTAATTTGTTCCATAAACTTTTTTTTGCTGTATTTTGTCACAAATCTATTGGGTTGAAAGCCAATTAAGATTTGAATTTGAATAAATAAATAAACTGGTGACATTTGATTTTGGTCAGATAATGTGTAATGTCAAACATTTGTAGGGGTAAAATCATGATAAAGGTTAATTCCTTATTTCCTTTCACGTTTCTAAACTTTCTGCAGATTAGCCGCTAATTTCCAAAATATATCCGTAAATTTAGTGACTTTTGGACATGTAGTACTTCTTTGAGCGATCTGTTTATAAATATTTGTTTCGTTAATTTTTAATCAGATTCTTCAATGACTATGCAAACTATTTAGTACGTATTTCTACAACGAAAAGGGTTTATGTCCCTTTCTGTACTGTATGACCTAACTCATTGAGCCACCCTGGCCCCCATCTTCAGTAGATACATGTAACTAAGGTAGATATTAGGTATGTATATACTGTGTGTATATGCCATTATGGCACCAGCTCATGAATCAGAAACCATTGTTTTCAATTTCTGAAAACTACTCTCAACATTGCCAAACTACGCTGAGCTGGAGCAAATACTACTCTTTAGTGTCAATTGGGGTAAACAGGTCTGCTTATATCCTGCATGTTAAAAACAATAATGTCTGCTTTAATTAAGAGCTTCAGTGTTATGGACTTTTAAAACTATATGGTGCAGCAGCTTCACACTGTGTGTAAACACCAATCATTGTTAATATATACACATACATGTAATTAGTTTGTGTAAAGCTACATCAGGTAATTTAAATATTAATATACATGTACACAAGTAATAACCAGGATTCATTTTTTTTGTCTCTAATTTTAGTAACATGTACCTTAATTTTTGCAATCGATGACAGATTTATTATGAATAACAAAAGGTGTCAGTAGCTCATCTCTAGAAATATTGACATTTGTACCCACTGGAATGGGTCAGTAGTTTTATATTTTGAACTTTCAAATATTGAATATATTAAACTAATTTTGTTTGCTTCAGTAAGACACTAATATTATAAACATTATTATTTTCTCTGTCTTGATTGATTATTTAATTGAACAAATGTGTATTGTTTTTATTTTAAAGGAAAATTCATTGAATTGTTGTAATATAACCTTGGATACATGTAATTGTTATGAATGATTGACAAAACAATATTTTTTAATTTGATTAATTTGTTTGTAGGTTCAAGAGGACCTACACCACCACAGCAGCCCAACAGAAAGTCACCTACATTAGACCAAAGTACACAGGTGCCTAGTGGTAGTCCAGAGAAACCATCACAGTCTCAACCCAGACCCGACCTTAGACGACCCCCACCACAAAGACCTCAATCAACGTCATCTTACTCAAGGGGTCGTGGTAACAGTCGGGGGCGACCAGGATTTGACAGGGGAGGTGAGAATTTCTATTAACTGGAACAATATTATTTTATTTTGTACCTATATTTAAGCTCTTCTCATGGCACTAATATTCAGATAAGGCCATATGAGCTTTTGTCATCACTTGGTGTCCGTTGTCTATTAACTTTTCAAGTTTGAATCTTCTCCTCCGAAACCACTTAGCCAAATGAATGGAAACTTGGTTGGAAGCATCTATGGAAGATCATCCATGAAGATTGCTCATTTCAACCTGAGTGATCTGTTAACAAACATGGCCATCATAGGCAATTACTGTTTCCGGTTGGTCGGTTGCTAAAATTTTGACCTGAAACAGCTTGGCCAAATGCACCGAAACTTGGTAGGAAGCATCTATGGCAGGTCCTCTATAAAGATTGCTCATTTCGTCCAGATCCGTCAACAAACATGGCTGTTATAGGCAATTCATTTGTTTCTGGTTGGACGATTTCTAAAGTCTCTTCTGAAAACGTTTGTCCAAATTAAGCGAAATTTTACAGTAGACATCTAGAGCAGATAATCTGTAAGATTTCCTCATTTCATCTCGATTAGACAAAAAACATGATGACTATGGGGAAATTTTGTTGCTGCTTTGTGATATTTGAAAATCTTCTGCTCTGAAGCTAGGAGGCACAATGAATTGTTACTTTGTAGGAATGTATGGGAGGTCCTGTTCAAATTTTTCATATTTTGTGCCCATCGGACAACCAATATGGCCACCATAGGCAATTCTTGTTTCTGATTGGCCAATTAAAAATATCTTCTCGAAAGCCATTTGGTCAAATTAATTTCAATTTGGCAGGAAGCACCTATGGAAGGCTCTGTATAATGTTTCCTCATTTGGTCCAGATTGGAAAACAAACATGGCCACCTGGCACCATGGGAAATGTTTGTTTCAGATTGGCTGGAATTATTTTAATTTTCTCCTCTGAAAGTACAAGGCCCAATGAATTGTTACTTTGTATGATTGATGTATGAGAAGTTCTCAACAAATCATTCTCATTTTGTGTTGATTGACTACTTACATGGCTGCTATAGGCAGTCTTTGTTTTGTACATTTCCTATATAAACCAGATGAGTGCTTGTAAGCAATTTCTAATTTTTGTGTCTTTATTTTATCCACAAAATCAAACTTATTTTAAAAACTAGTACAGTGGCATATTTTTGAATTGTGAGGTATTGTCATCACTTTGCAGGGCTTCGTAATTCCCATTTCCCATTACCCGGGGAAAGTGGAAATTCATGCCGGGAAAGAAAAATCGTAGTCGTACTTTCCCGTCGGGTAAGTTGTCCTTTATTATGACCTATATGCATTGCATTGACGGTCATGGTCATATAAATTTTATTTTATTGCAGTTATATTGTATCATATGATGTTTAAGGGATGTTTAAACTGCATGTCATTCTAATATATTTATTGTAACAATTATAGGATTGTCAAAAAGCTTCCAACACTTTTTGGGTACGGAATAACCCTTTGCTATTATTATGCTAAAACTTCAGATTTTCCTACAACCTTATAAAGATATATTACATTTAGATGGTTTATTATTTTTCAGGAGGTGGAGGATATAGAGGTGCACCTCGAGGTGGACCAAGAGGTGGAGGAAGTGCTAGAGGAGGAACCCCAAGAGGTAGAGGTGGAAGACAAGGGGAGTCACTCAAGTTTGAGGAAGAATTTGATTTTGAATCTGCTAATGCACAATTTGACAAAGAGGAAATTGAGAGAGAATTAAAAGAAAAACTTGTCATAGGTATGAATATGTCAATCACTGCAAGTTTAGACATTTATAATATAGCAGTTATTGCAATCTTTTTTTTTTTTCAAAACCTCTGGTTTATAATGTATATCTTGGAAACTGATAACTTAGTTCAGGGGTTTCAAAGTGGGCAGGTACCCGGTATGTTTACCCGTCAGATCGTGTATAGTACCGGCAGAAATTACTGAACCTACCAAAATTAGCGGTGGTCAAAACCACAAGTACGATTGGCTTTTGGAATATTTTTCATAAAAAATTAATGATCACATCAATTGCTGAATTCTCGCATTCAAATCGAACAACTGCATTCAGCCACGACCAAGTTGATGGGATATTCTGTTTTAAAAATAACTTTACCTTAGAATCGTAAATAGCAGTTTGCGCATGCGGTAAATAGATATGTTTTCGCCCCAATATCTTTTCATCCTTGTGTAAAACTCGGACCGGAACAAAGCTGACATCATTTCAAAATAAAAAATGACTGATTACAAATTATGTTCAAACACAAACTAGTGTAATCTTCAGTAATATAAGTATGATCAATATGTATTATGAATATATGACTACACAATATTTTGTGCGATTTTTTTTTATCCATTTAAAACCCAGGGTCGAATCATTTTGGGGCGTACTGTCTTGTTGCTTAACTCCGTCCATATTGTTTAACTTCCGGTATAAACAAATATAAATCTATGGCTAATTTATTTACATATTTTGACGGGGCCCTACCGCAGTTGTTCACAGAAATGAAAGTGTGCTGAAAATCATTTTTAAAAGAGGGTACGAGGAGATAAGGGATCGAAAATTACAAGAAATCTTGAAAAAGGACCGGACATGGCTCAAATACGAATTACATTGTAATGTCAAAACGCAGGCTCCGCTTTTTTTCCAAAATAATTTAACTTTTGTGATTCAAATGTTAATAAATGTCTTCCTGCGAATCGTTTTTGTTCGAACATTTTTTTTTGCGCTTAAGTCGTGAAAGTAACAATATACATTTTTTGTATATTGTTTTTGTTTAATTATATTTGTATTGATCTATTTATTAAAATTATAAATTTTATTAATGATGATTGCAAATTAAATTTATATGTTTCATTAATTATGACACATACATGTATGTCTTGATCCGTGCCAATGGTCTTTGATGAGTTTAATTACCGGTAAAAAAGTAAAAAAAACACACAAGCCAAGGTATTGTGAAAAAGAAAAGGACAAAGCCAACAAAAGAATTTTGAGAAGTTTAAGCTTTGATAACAATGGCTTGGTCAAGCCTAGCTGCGGAACCCTAGCTCTTTATGGTTCTTTTGTTTTTTTTTAAGATATGGCGGACTATCCATGAATAATCTTGGCTGAAGTCTGTAAACTGAAATATTCAATAAAGAAATTGGGGGAAAAATCCATTATGCATGGTCTTGGTGAAATCTGAACTCTGAAGAGAAAGTTAATGGGATTTTTCTTTCAAAAACACTTTTGCAGTCTCTGAAGTACATTTTTTGGTCCACAAAATGCTAGATTTCAGAAGCTTCCAGGGGGCTGGACCCCTTACGAGCCTCAGGTGGGTCTCAGACCCCCCAGCCTAATTTTTTAGGTACCTTCTAAAATTTAAGAAGTACCTCCTATTATAAAAAACTTTGAAACCCCTGAAAGTTCACATAAAAAAATTTCCTACATATTTAATATTCAACTAATTCTTCAATATATTTCCCTGAAGTGATTTAAAAAAAAAAACCCAAAGGTATAAAAAAAAAAACGTACTTTATTTGAAAGAATATAGTTTTGACAAATTTCATGCTATATGTAAAGGGAAAATTCATGTGTGACCATTGATTTGGCACAACACATTCATATTCTGCACCGATATTCTGTTGGTGCTTAACTTGATTTTTTAAACCAATGTTTTCACCAGATATAGTTCTTTTCCTGAAATTTCATTCTAACTACTCCACATTAATAAAATGTGTTGATATTTTAAACATGGATGTGATAGAGAACACTTTGAATCAAGCAATAACGTGTAGCAGGGTTCACAAAATTACATATGGGTTTGGTGGTCCTAGTGAAAAAATGTCATTCCTCATTCATTTTTAGCTCACCTGACCCAAAGGGTCATGTGAGCTATTGGCACCACTGAGCGTCCGTCGTCCGTCCGTTAACTTTTCACATTTTAATCAACTCCTCTGAAGGCACTGGGCCAATTTGAACCAAACTTTGGTGGAATCGTCCTTGGATGGCCCCCTTCCAAAATTGTGTCCGGTGATCCTGACTTCCAACCAAGATGGCCACCAAGCTAAAAATAGAAAAAGGGGGGATGAAATTTTAATTGTTCATTGCTGCTTTAGTATAAGTCAAAATGAGCTCAAATTTTTCTTTCAGCCGATATATACCGATTATGCAAATTAGGCATATTTTGATAAAAGATCACATTTAAATCTTCTCCTCTGAAACCGCTGAACCAAATTAAACCAAACCTGGGTGGGTCCCTTTCAAAATTGTGTCCGACAGCCCCGCCCTCCATTCAAGATGGCTGCTGTTACTAAAAATAGAAATTTCTTCAATTGTCCATTGCTGCTTTAGCATAAGTCAAAATGAGGCTTAAATTTTAACTGCAGCTACATGGTAAGGAGTAGTTTAACATATATTCCAGGTTTTTCTGTGAAATATTTCTTTCAGCCGATTTATACCGATTATGCAAATTATGCATATTTTGATAAAAGATCACATTTAAATCTTTTCCTCTGAAACCGCAGAACCAAATTAAACCAAACCTGGTAGGGATAGTCCTTGGGTAGTCCCATTTCAAAATTGTGTCCGACAGCTCCACCCTCCATTCAAGATGGCTGCTGTTACTAAAAATAGAAATTTCTTCAATTGTCCATTGCTGCTTTATTATAAATCAAAATGAGCTCAAATTTTAACTGCAGCTACATGACAATGAGTAAATTAACATATATTCTGGGTTTTTCTGTGAATTTTTTCTTTCAACCGATTTATACTGATTATACAAATTAGACATATTTTGATAAATGATTACATTTAAATCTTCTCCTTTGAAACCGCTGAAACAAAAAAGCAAATTTGGCTGGGGGTGTTCCCCTTTCAATATTGTGTCCGACAGCCCCGCCCTCCATTCAAAATGGCTGCTGTTACTAAAAATAGAAATTTCTTTAGTTGTCAATTTCCACTTTATTACAAATCAAAATGAACTCAAATTTTAACTGCAGCTATATGGCAATGAGTAGTTTAACATATATTCTGTGTTTTTCTGTGAGATTTTTTCAGCCAGTTTATTCCATTTAGGAATATTATGAGATAAAAATCACATCAAAATCTTTTGCTTAGAAATTTGAGTTGAAATGATCTTTGGGTGGCCCACTTTCAAAATTATGTGTAACACCCCCATTTTCTATCAACTTTAGATGTCAAATTGAAAACCAGATGAGCGATTACAGGCTCCTGGGAGCCTCTAGTTTACTGCAAGATACCAAACGTGTCAATCCTCAGCAAATTTTTCTAAAATTGTGCCGTTCATGTCTGACAAGACTGACAAATTTCGCGAACTCTGCTGTAGCTGTTTCAATGATTTTATACAGCTCTCAAAATATAAAAATCGTTGAGTGCATCTAATATTTATTGATCACTTCAATTATAATATAGATAGCACTACTTCTCTTCTAAAGAGGTTGAAATCATTTAATATAGTTGTAATTGATCATCAACTTTGCATTCAATAATTCCAAGAGAGCCCTTTAAGCATTCTGAAAGTAGTGTATTGATCTGTAGATGAATTGAAGAACTAGGTTCAAATAATCACTTGATGCAGGATCAATTTATTTTTTGCACAGTGCAATTAAATTAAAAGTGGATTGAGCTTATCACAAACAATCAGTGGTCTCTTCACATGTCTCTCTTCCTGTAAAAAGGCTACAAACAATGCTGTCATCTTTGTTACGTGCATGTAGGTTTATGATTTACGACTTGCTAGTACCTATCACCACTCTTAACTATACGATCACCTTTTATCGTAAGTTGTAAATACCTTTTATTAGCTCACCTTGCCAAAGCCCATGTGAACTTTTGCCATCACTTGGCGTCTGTTGTCGTACTTGGTAAGCTTTCACATTTAAGTCTTCTCCTGATAACACTGAACCAAATTGAATCAAATTTGGCTTTGGTGGTCCCCTTTCAAAATTGTGTCTGACAGCCCAACACTCCATTCAAGATGGGTGCTGTTGCTAAAAATAGAAATTTCTTCAATTGTCCATTGCTGCTTCATTTTAAATCAAATAGATCTCAAATTTTAACTGTAGCTTCATGGCAGTGAATAGTTAACATATATATACCGGGTTTTTCTGTGAAATGTGTCTTTCAGCCAATTTATACTGATTATATAAATGCAAAATAGACATATTTTGGTTAAAGATCACATTTAAATTTTCTCTGAAACTGCCTAACCAAACCTAAGATTATACCTAAATCTTATGCTAAAAAATTGAGCTGAAATGATCTGGTTGGCGAAATTTCAAAACTATTTGTGATACTCCAATTTTCTATAAACTTTAGAAGTCAAATTGAAAACCAGGTGAGCAATTACAGGCTCATTGGAGCCTCTAGCTAGTGTAACAGACATATCTTTAAGAATGCACTACATCTACGTTTATGCCTTGCGACCTTTAATGAAACAGTGCCAGAAATGGATCGCACCACAGAAATGAGTTTAACATGGGACTCGTCAGAAAAATATATTAATATAACTTAGGTTGAACCATACCCAAATGATACTATATAAGATCTTGTAATAGACTTGTAATATATCTAAGATATAAACAGCTTTTTAGTTCACCTGGACCAAAGGTTCATGTGAACTATTGCCATCACTTGGCGTCCGTCGTCTGTAAACTTTTAACATTTCAAGCTTCTTCTCCGAAACCACTGGGCCAATTGGAACCAAACTTTGCAGGAATGTTCCTTGGATGGTCCTCTACAAAGTTACTGTTTTTCGTTCCAGTCGGATATTCAACATGGCTGCCAGGGCCAATAATATGCTCTGATTGGCTGAAATTTCAAAGATCTTCTTCTCTGAAACTAATGAACTGACTGAACCCAAACTGTCAATGAATGATCGTTGGAATGTCCTTTACCAAGTTTCTGTTTTTTATGCCGATCGGAAATCCAAGATGGCCGCCACCGCACGACATAGATTAACATTGGACCCTATGGGAAAATGTTCAAATGCCTTCTTCTCAGAAACTACAAATATGATTAAAGTCAAACTGTACATGAATGTTCATTGGATGGTCCTCTACAATCTTAAGGTTTTTTGTTCCGATATGAAATTCAAAATGGCGGCTACGGCATGACTTAGTTTAACATTGGACCCTATGGGAAAAATGTTTCAAAATGCTTCTTCTCTGAAACCACTTGGACAATTGAAACCAAACTGCCCATGAATGATCATTGGAAGGTCCTTTACCAAGTTACTGTTTTTTATGCCGATCGGAAATCCAAGATGGCCACCACCACAGGACATAGATTAACATTGGACCCTATGGGAAAATGTTCAAATGCCTTCTTCTCAGAAACTACAAATATGATTAAAGCCAAACTGTACATGAAAGTTCATTGGATGGTCCTCTACAAATCTAACGTTTTTCTTCCGATATGAAATTCAAAATGGCAGCTACGGCAGGACTTAGTTTAACATTGGACCCTATGGGAAAAATGTTTCAAAATGCTTCTTCTTTGAAACCACTTGGACAATTGAAACCAAACTGCCCATGAATGATCATTGGAAGGTCCTTTACCAAGTGACTGTTTGTTATGCCGATCAGAAATCCAAGATGGCCACCACCGCAGGACATAGATTAACATTGGACCCTATGGGAAAATGTTCAAATGCCTTCTTCTCAGAAACTACAAATATGATTAAAGCCAAACTGTACATGAATGTTTATTGGATGGTCCTCTACAATCTTTAGGTTTTTTGTTCCGATATGAAATTGAAAATGGCGGCTACGGCAGGACTTAGTTTAACATTGGACCCTATGGGAAAAATGTTTCAAAATGCTTCTTCTCTGAAACCACTTGGACAATTGAAACCAAACTGCCCAGGAATGATCATTGGAAGGTCCTCTACAAACTTTCTGTTTTTTATGCCGATCGGAAATCCAAGATGGCCGCTACCGCAAGACATGGATTAACATTGGACCCTATGGGAAAATGTTCAAATGCCTTCTCAGAAACTACAAATATGATTAAAGCCAAACTGTACATGAATGTTCATTGGATGGTCCTCTACAAACTTTACGTTTTTTCTTCCGATATGAAATTCAAAATGGCGGCTACGGCAGAACTTAGTTTAACATTGGACCCTATGGGGAAAATGTTTCAAAACGCTTCTTCTCTGAAACCACTTAGACAATTGAAACCAAACTGCCCATGAATGATCATTGGAAGGGCCTTTACCAAGTTACTGTTTTTTTATGCTGATCGGAAATCCATGATGGCCGCCACCGCAGGACATAGATTAACATTGGACCCTATGGGAACATGTTCAAATGCCTTCTTCTCAGAAACTACAAATATGATTAAAGTCAAACTGTACATGAATGTTCATTGGATGGTCCTCTACAATCTTAAGGCTTTTTGTTCCGCTATGAAATTCAAAATGGCGTCTACGGCATGACTTAGTTTAACATTGGACCCTAAAAAATCCAAGATGGCCACCACCGCAATATATAGATTAACATTGGACCCTATGGGAAAATGTTCAAATGCCTTCTTCTCAGAAACTACAAATATGATTAAAGCCAAACTGTACATGAATATTCATTGAATGGTCCTCTACAATCTTAAGGTTTTTTGTTCCGATATGAAATTCAAAATGGCCGCTACGGCAGGACTTAGTTTAACATTGAACCCTATGGGAAAAATGTTTCAAAATGCTTCTTCTTTGAAACCACTTGGACAGTTGAAACCAAACTGCCCATGAATGATCATTGGAAGGTCCTCTACAAACTTTCTGTTTTTTATGCCAATCGGAAATCCAATATGGCCGTCACCACAGGACATAGATTAGCATTGGACCCTATGGGAAAATATTCAAATGCCTTCTTCTCAGAAACTACAAATATGATTAAAGCCAAACTGTACATGAATGTTCATTGGATGGTCCTCTACAAACTTTAGGTTTTTTGTTTCGATATGAAATTCAAAATGGCGGCTACGGCAGGACTTAGTTTAACATTGGACCCTATGGGAAAAATGTTTCAAAACGCTTCTTCTCTGAAACCACTTGGACAATTGAAACCAAACTGCCCATGAATGATCATTGGAAGGTCCTCTACAAAATTTATGCTTTTTATGTCGATCGGAAATCCAAGATGGCCGCCACCGCAATACATAGATTAACATTGGACCCTATGGGAAAATGTTCAAATGCCTTCTTCTCAGAAACTACAAATATGATTAAAGCCAAACTGTACATGAATGTTCATTGGATGGTCCTCTACAAACTTTACGTTTTTTGTTTCGATATGAAATTCAAAATGGCGGCTACGGCAGGACTTAGTTTAACATTGGACCCTATGGGGAAAATGTTTCAAAACGCTTCTTCTCTGAAACCACTAGGACAGTTGAAATCAAACTGCCCAGGAATGATCATTGGAAGGTCCTTTACAAATTTTATGTTTTTTATGCCGATCGGAAATCCAAGATGGCCGCCACCGCAATATGTAGATTAACATTGGACCCTATGGGAAAATGTTCAAATGCCTTCTTCTCAGAAACTACAAATATTATTAAAGCCAAACTGTACATGAATGTTCATTGGATGGTCCTCTACAAACTTTACGTTTTTGTTCCAATATGAAATTCAAAATGGCGGCTACTGCAGAACTTAGTTTAACATTGGACCCTATGGGAAAAATGTTTCAAAACGCTTCTTCTCTGAAACCACTAGGACAATTGAAACCAAACTGACCAGGAATGATCATTGGAAGGTCCTCTACAAAGTTTCTGTCTTTTTATGCCGATCGAAAATTCAAGATGGCCACCACCACAGGACATAGATTAACATTGGACCCTATGGGAAAATGTTCAAATGCCTTCTTCTCAGAAACTACAAATATGATTAAAGCCAAACTATACATGAATGTTCATTGGATGGTCCTCTACAAACTTTACATTTTTTGTTCCGATATGAAATTCAAAATGGCGGCTACGGCAGGACTTAGTTTAACATTGGATCCTATGGGAAAAATGTTTCAAAATGCTTCTTCTCTGAAACCACTTGGACAGTTGAAACCAAACTGCTCAGGAATGATCATTGGAAGGTCCTCTACAAATTTATGATTTTTATGCCGATCGGAAATCCAAGATGGCCGGCACCGCAATATATAGATTAACATTGGACCCTATGGGAAAATGTTCAAATGCCTTCTTCTCAGAAACTACAAATATTATTAAAGCCAAACTGTACATGAATGTTCATTGGATGGTCCTCTACAAACTTTACGTTTTTTCTTCCGATATGAAATTCAAAATGGCGGCTACGGCAGGACTTAGTTTAACATTGAACCGTATGGGAAAAATGTTTCAAAACGCTTCTTCTCTGAAACCATTTGGACAGTTGAAACCAAACTGCTCAGGAATGATCATTGGAAGGTCCTCTACAAAATTTATGCTTTTTATGTCGATCGGAAATCCAAGATGGCCGCCACCGCAATACATAGATTAACATTGGACCCTATGGGAAAATGTTCAAATGCCTTCTTCTCAGAAACTACAAATATGATTAAAGCCAAACTGTACATGAATGTTCATTGGATGGTCCTCTACAAAATTTACGTTTTTTGTTCCGATATGAAATTCAAAATGGCGGCTACAGCAGGACTTAGTTTAACATTGGACCCTATGGGAAAAATGTTTCAAAACGCTTCTTCTCTGAAACCACTTGGACAATTGAAACCAAACTGCCCAGGAATGATCATTGGAAGGTCCTCTACAAATTTTATGTTTTTTATGCCGATCGGAAATCCAAGATGGCCGCCACCGCAGGACATAGATTAACATTGAACTCTATGGGAAAATGTTCAAATGCCTTCTTCTCAGAAACTACAAATATGATTAAAGCCAAACTGTACATGAATGTTCATTGAATGGTCCTCTACAATCTTAAGGTTTTTTGTTCCGATATGAAATTCAAAATGGCAGCTACGGCAGGACTTAGTTTAACATTGAACCCTATGGGAAAAATGTTTCAAAACGCTTCTTCTCTGAAACCACTTGGACAATTGAAACCAAACTGCCCATGAATGATCATTGGAAGGTCCTCTACAAAATTTATGCTTTTTATGTCGATCGGAAATCCAAGATGGCCGGCACCGCAATATATAGATTAACATTGGACCCTATGGGAAAATGTTCAAATGCCTTCTTCTCAGAAACTACAAATATGATTAAAGCCAAACTGTACATGAATGTTTATTGGATGGTCCTCTACAAACTTTACGTTTTTTGTTCCGATATGAAATTCAAAATGGCGGCTACTGCAGGACTTAGTTTAACATTGGATCCTATGGGAAAAATGTTTCAAAACGCTTCTTCTCTGAAACCACTAGGACAGTTGAAACCAAACTGCTCAGGAATGATCATTGGAAGGTCCTCTACAAATTTATGTTTTTTATGCCGATCGGAAATCCAAGATGGCTGCCACCGCAATACATAGATTAATATTGGACCCTATGGGAAAATGTTCAAATGCCTTCTTCTCAGAAACTACAAATATGATTAAAGCCAAACTGTACATGAATGTTCATTGAATGGTCCTCTACAATCTTAAGGTTTTTTGTTCCGATATGAAATTCAAAATGGCGGCTACGGCAGGACTTAGTTTAACATTGAACCCTATGGGAAAAATGTTTCAAAACGCTTCTTCTCTGAAACCACTTGGACAATTGAAACCAAACTCACCAGGAATGATCATTGGAAGGTCCTCTACAAAATTTATGCTTTTTATGTCGATCGGAAATCCAAGATGGCCGGCACCGCAATATATAGATTAACATTGGACCCTATGGGAAAATGTTCAAATGCCTTCTTCTCAGAAACTACAAATATGATTAAAGCCAAACTGTACATGAATGTTTATTGGATGGTCCTCTACAAACTTTACGTTTTTTGTTTCGATATGAAATTCAAAATGGCGGCTACGGCAGGACTTAGTTTAACATTGGACCCTATGGTGAAAATGTTTCAAAACGCTTCTTCTCTGAAACCACTAGGACAGTTGAAACCAAACTGCTCAGGAATGATCATTGGAAGGTCCTCTACAAATTTTATGTTTTTTATGCCGATCGGAAATCCAAGATGGCCACCACCGCAATACATAGATTAACATTGGACCCTATGGGAAAATGTTCAAATGCCTTCTTCTCAGAAACTACAAATATGATTAAAGCCAAACTGTACATGAATGTTCATTGGATGGTCCTCTACAAACTTTACGTTTTTTCTTCCGATATGAAATTCAAAATGGCGGCTACGGCAGGACTTAGTTTAACATTGGAACCTATGGGAAAAATGTTTCAAAACGCTTCTTCTCTGAAACCACTTGGACAGTTGAAACCAAACTGCCCAGGAATGATCATTGGAAGGTCCTCTGTTTTTTATGCCGATCGGAAATCCAAGATGGCTGCCACCACAGGTCATAGTATTAACACAGGACCATATGGGGAAAATACAGAAATATATTCTTCTCTGAAGCTATTGCACTGATTGAATCTAAACTGTGTATCAATCATTGGAAGGTCCTTTACAAACTTTGTGTTTTTTATGTTGATCGTAATTCCAAGATGACTACCACTGCAGGACATAGTTTTTACATAGGACCAATTGTTTTTTTTTATAACCAGGTGAACGATACAGGCTCTTGAGAGCCTCTGGTTTATCCCCTCGCCAACGAAGTTGTGAAGGGATATAGTAATGCTACCGTCCGTCACATCCTTGTGAACACTCTAGGATCAACATCCTTCAATAGATTTTGACCAAACTTGGTACATATTTAGTCCTTGAGAGAATCTGGAACCCTATTGATTCTCAAGGTCATAGATCAAAGGTCAAGGTCACCAGTTTCAAATTTTTACCTCAACATCCTTGTGAACACTCTAGAATCAACATCCTTCAATGGATTTTGACTATACTTAGTCCTTAGAAGAGTCTGGACCCCTATTGATTTTCAAGGTCACTGGGTAATTTTTTTCAAATCTTTCAATGGATTTTGACCAATCTTGGTACATACTTAGTTCTTAGGAGAATCTGGAACCTTATTGATTTTCAAGGTCAAAGGTGAATGTCACCGGGTCAAATTTTTACCGTGTAACATCCTTGTGAACACTCTAGAATCAACATCCTTCAATGGATTTTGACCAAACTTGGTACATACATAATCCTTATGAGAGTCTGGAACCCTATTGGTTTTCAAGGTCAAAGGTCAAATTGTTACCACATAGCATCCTTGTGAACCCTCTAGAATCAAGATCCTTCAATGGATTTTGACCAAACTTGGTACATACTTAGTCCTTAGGAGAGTCTGGAACCCTATTGATTTTCAAGGTCATAGGTCAATGTCACCGGGTCAAATTTTTATTGCGTAACATCCTTGTGAACCCTCTAGAATCAACATCCTTCAATGGATTTTGACCAAACTTGGTACATACTTAGACCTTAAGAGAATCTGGAACCCTATTGATTTTCAAGGTCACAGGGTCTAATTTTTTGGCGAGGGGATATGCCACGCTTTGCATTGCCCTTGTTGTTTCAGAAACTATGTCACACATTTAAACCAATTGATCCACTAATAATGCTGGAGTAACTCTTTACCAAACATCTGTTTTGGTGCTTATCTACGACCCAAGATGACCCTAACCTTCACGTGAGGTATTACTGATATATTTGGTTTTTTTCTACAAGTGGTAAATTATTTCCTTTAAAACTAAGCATTTTCATGATCTAACCATGTTGAATTTTAGGTGATAAAACAGTAAATGGTGACAAAGATAGTGTAGAAAATGGTGGTGATGAAACTGAGGAAGATCCAGATGCTATCTCCTATGATAAAAATAAATCTTTCTTTGACAACATCAGTTGTGAAGCTACAGAAAGAGCTAAAGGGTTAGTATAATAGGTCTCTCATTACTTTTATATTAGAGGGAGAAAGAGATAGCAGTTTAGTATAATCAGGTCTCTCATTATTTTTATATTAGAGGGAGAAAGAGCTAAAAGGTTAGTATAATAGGTATCTCATTACTTTTATATTAGAGAGAGAAAGAGATAGCAGTTTAGTATAATCAGGTCTCGTTATTTTTATATTAGAGGGAGAAAGAGATAGCAGTTTAGTATAATCAGGTCTCGTTATTTTTATATTAGAGGGAGAAAGAGCTAAAAGGTTATTATAATAGGTATCTCATTACTATTATATTAGAGAGAGAAAGAGATAGCAGTTTATTATAATCAGGTCTGGTTATTTTTATATTAGAGGGAGAAAGAGATAGCAGTTTAGTATAATCAGGTCTCGTTATTTTTATGTTAGAGGGAGAAAGAGCTAAAAGGTTAGTATAATAGGTATCTCATTACTTTTATATTAGAGAGAGAAAGAGATAGCAGTTTAGTATAATCAGGTCTCGTTATTTTTATATTAGAGGGAGAAAGAGATAGCAGTTTAGTATAATCAGGTCTCGTTATTTTTATATTAGAGGGAGAAAGAGCTAAAAGGTTAGTACAGCACGCACAGCGCGATTTAGCAAGAAATCACTCGGGTCCGACGTCGGTGAAATCAAGAAAATGTCGGAGAAATTAAAAAAAAAGTCTGTGTTGACACCGCGAAATGTCCGAGAAAAATCGAACACGGTGATTTACTATAAAACACCGACATTGACGATTAAACGCCGCGAAATAAAGAAATGGGATATTAACCTTTATTTGTACATTTGTATGTTCTTGAGACTGTCATTTTTGATAATATGAATGATTCAGAGCAAATACTTATTTTCTTTTTCAGGTGTGCAAGCTATGTGATCATTTTTCGTTCTTTAATTCTGATATTTGCTTTTGTTTTAATCTATTATGTTAAGAAAACAATGCCGGTACAAACGTTTAGTATTATGTGATCATTACCATTTATAAGCTTGTGTTGTATTATTTTGTTAATTAAAATAAACTTGATCTTTTGAATGCAAGCTTGGTATCCCGAGTTAATTTGCTTTCGGGTGTTCAATTAATGTCGAGTTGGCACGTGACTTAAGTTCACCTGTTACAAAAGTTTCTAGATACCCAAAAGCACGCTTTGATCGATAGCATGTGGAAAACTTTCTAGATTCTCGTTCACGTGAAAAATATGTGTACAAATCAGAAATGGAACTTTTATTAAAGGTAAAATAACACGTGGCTTGCAAGGGGATTAACGACATACAAATACGAAAAAGCACGTTTGCTTTAGATAAAAAATTACATCGATTTTTTTTTTTCAATCATTCTCGGTGTGTTTTTAAATCAATCCCGCAGCCTCAGGTAACTGTGTATTTGACCTTTTAGTGACCGAGTTCAATGTGTATACTACATAAAAATAGACACATCCATACATTGATAAAACACAGGTGATTAAAAAAAATAACACCGATATAAACCAATCGAAATGTTGGGATTAGACAAGGATTTATATAGTAGGACTACTATATATATCCCTGGATTAGATAATATACGCAAAACAAGATGCGTGCTCAGCCTCATAAATCCTATAAATAAAATGTATGCCATGCTGGCATCCCTGAAAAAAAAACCGGTATCAAATTGAAATATAAAGTACGAAATAGTAAAAAAGCAAAACTAAGCAACAAAAAACAAAAGAACATATGAAGTACAGTTACATGTACATGTACGTGTATACACGTATGATTTTCGCCACGGTGTTGTCACCGGCAATTAAAATATTTCACCGACATTTAGGTCCTAATTTGTTAATTTTCGCGGTGAAAGTTTCACCGACATTTTACGGTGATTTTATGACATATCACCGACATTTCACCGCGAAAAAACACCGACCAAGGTGATTTCTTGCTAAAACGCGCTGTGCGTGCTGTATAATAGGTATCTCATTACTTTTATATTAGAGAGAGAAAGAGATAGCAGTTTAGTATAATCAGGTCTGGTTATTTTTATATTAGAGGGAGAAAGAGATAGCAGTTTAGTATAATCAGGTCTCGTTATTTTTATATTAGAGGGAGAAAGAGCTAAAAGGTTAGTATAATAGGTATCTCATTACTTTTATATTAGAGAGAGAAAGAGATAGCAGTTTAGTATAATTAGGTCTCGTTATTTTTATATTAGAGGGAGAAAGAGCTAAAAGGTTAGTATAATAGGTATCTCATTACTTTTATATTAGAGGGAGAAAGAGATAGCAGTTTAGTATAATCAGGTCTCGTTATTTTTATATTAGAGGGAGAAAGAGATAGCAGTTTAGTATAATCAGGTCTCGTTATTTTTATGTTAGAGGGAGAAAGAGCTAAAAGGTTAGTATAATAGGTATCTCATTACTTTTATTTTAGAGAGAGAAAGAGATAGCAGTTTAGTATAATCAGGTCTGGTTATTTTTATATTAGAGAGAAAGAGATAGCAGTTTAGTATAATCAGGTCTCGTTATTTTTATATTAGAGGGAGAAAGAGCTAAAAGGTTAGTATAATAGGTATCTCATTACTTTTATATTAGAGAGAGAAAGAGATAGCAGTTTAGTATAATCAGGTCTCGTTATTTTTATATTAGAAGGAGAAAGAGCTAAAAGGTTAGTATAATCAGGTCTCGTTATTTTTATATTAGAGAGAGAAAGAGATAGCAGTTTAGTATAATTAGGTCTCTCATTATTAAATCTCCCAAACGTTGTTTGGAGACTTATTGTTTTTGCTCCGTTTCTTATTAGCTCACCTTGCCAAAGGCAATGTGAGCTTTTGCCATCACTTGGCATCCGTCGTCTGTCGTCCGTTAACTTTTCACATTTTAATCATCTCCACTGAAACCCCTCAGCTATATGAACTGAAACTTGATAGGAAGCATCTATGGAAGGTCTCCTGTCCCGATCCATTAACAAACATGGCCACCACAGGCAATTCTTGTTTCTGATTGGTCTATTTTTAAAAATCTTCTCCTCTGAAACCGCTTAGCCAAATTAACCAAAACTTGGTAGGAAGCATCTATGGAAGGTCCTCTATAAAGAATGCTAATATCATCTTGATCTGTCAACAAACATGGCCGCCACAGGCGATTCTTGTTTCTGATTGATTGATATCTAAAAAAATCAGTTTTACTGTTAAAAGGAAGATAACTCTAGTTTAAATATAGATACATTTTGTATCTATTCAAAATGCAGTTATCTCTGAATTGAATTACTGATAAATATGCCTCTAAAACCCCTCAACCAAATGAACTGAAACTTGGTAGGGGCCATCTATGGAAGGTCCTCCATAAAGATTGCTAATTTCGTCCGGATCCATTAACGAAGATGGCCGCCACAGGCGACGCTTGTTTCTGATTGGCTGATTTTTAGCTCACCTGGCCATAGGCCAAGTGAGCTTTTGTCATGGGTAAACGTCCGTTCGTTAGCTTTTCACATTTAAATCTTCTTCTCTGAAACCGCTGAACAGAAATCAGCCAAACTTGCCAGAAATGTTCACTGGATGGTCCTCTACCAGATTTGTGTTTTTGGTGCTGATTTGAAATCCAACATGGCTGCCAGGGTCCATAATGTGTTCTCATTGGCTGAAATTTTAAAAATCTTCTAGTCAGAAACCACTAAGTCAATTGAATGGTGACCTTGCAGGAATGATCATTGGGTGGTCCTGTACTAAATTTGTGAATCGTTTGCCGATCGGAAATTCAAGATGGCCGCCATGACTCGACTTAGTTTAACATTGGACCCTATGGGAATTTCACATTTTCATCTTTTTTTCTGAAACCACAAAACAGATTTGAACCAAACTTGGCAGAAATGTTCATTGGATGGTCATACACAAGATTTTTGTTTTTGGCGCTGATCGGAAATCCAACATGGCTGCCAGGGTCCATAATGTGTTCTCATTGGCTGAAATTTTAAAAATCTTCTTGTCAGAAACCACGAGATCAATTGAATTGTGACCTTGCAGGAATGATCATTGGGTGGTCCTGTACTAAATTGTGAATCGTTTGCCGATCGGAAATTCAAGATGGCCACCATGACTCGACTAACATTGGACCCTATGGGAATTTCACATTTTCATCTTTTTTTCTGAAACCACAAAACAGATTTGAACCAAACTTTGCAGAAATGTTCATTGGATGGTCATATACAAGATTTTTGTTTTTGGTGCTGATCGGAAATCCAACATGGCTGCCAGGGCCCATAATGTGTTCTGATTGGTCGAAATTTAAAAAATCTTCTTGTTAGAAACCACTAAGCCAATTGAATTGTGACTTTGCAGGTATGATCATTGGGTGGTCCTGTACTAAACTTGTGAATCGTTGGCCGATCGGAAATTCAAGATGGCCACCATGACTCGACTTAGTTTAACATAGGACCTTATGGGAATTTCACATTTTCATCTTTTTTTCTGAAACCACAAAACAGATTTGAATCAAACTTGGCAGAAATGTTCATTGGATGGTCATATACAAGATTTTTGTTTTTGGCGCTGATCGGAAATCCAACATGGCTGCCAGGGCCCATAATGTGTTCTGATTGGTTGAAATTTAAAAAATCTTCTTGTTAGAAACCACTAAGCCAATTGAATTATGACTTTGCAGGAATGATCATTGGGTGGTCCTGTACTAAATTTGTGAATCGTTTGCCGATCGGAAATTCAAGATGGCCACCATGACTCGACTTAGTTTAACATTGGACCCTATGGGAATTTCACATTTTCATCTTTTTTTTCTGAAACCACAAAACAGATTTGAATCAAACTTGGCAGAAATGTTCATTGGATGGTCATATACAAGATTTTTGTTTTTGGCGCTGATCGGAAATCCAACATGGATGCCAGGACCCATAATGTGTTCTGATTGGTCGAAATTTAAAAAATCTTCTTGTTAGAAACCACTAAGCCAATTGAATTGTGACTTTGCAGGAATGATCATTGGGTGGTCCTGTACTAAACTTGTGAATCGTTTGCCGATCGGAAATTCAAGATGGCCACCATGACTCGACTTAGTTTAACATTGGACCCTATGGGAATTTCACATTTTCATCTTTTTTTCTGAAACCACAAAACAGATTTGAACCAAACTTGGCAGAAATGTTCATTGGATGGTCATACACAAGATTTTTGTTTTTGGCGCTGATCGGAAATCCAACATGGCTGCCAGGGTCCATAATGTGTTCTCATTGGCTGAAATTTTAAAAATCTTCTTGTCAGAAACCACTAGATCAATTGAATTGTGACCTTGCAGGAATGATCATTGGGTGGTCCTGTACTAAATTGTGAATCGTTTGCCGATCGGAAATTCAAGATGGCCACCATGACTCGACTAACATTGGACCCTATGGGAATTTCACATTTTCATCTTTTTTTCTGAAACCACAAAACAGATTTAAATCAAACTTGGCAGAAATGTTCATTGGATGGTCATATACAAGATTTTTGTTTTTGGCGCTGATCGGAAATCCAACATGGCTGCCAGGGCCCATAATGTGTTCTGATTGGTTGAAATTTAAAAAATCTTCTTGTTAGAAACCACTAAGTCAATTGAATTATGACCTTGCAGGAATGATCATTGGGTGGTCCTGTACTAAATTTGTGAATCGTTTGCCGATCGGAAATTCAAGATGGCCGCCATGACTCGACTTAGTTTAACATTGGACCCTATGGGAATTTCACATTTTCATCTTTTTTTCTGAAACCACAAAACAGATTTGAACCAAACTTGGCAGAAATGTTCATTGGATGGTCATACACAAGATTTTTGTTTTTGGCGCTGATCGGAAATCCAACATGGCTGCCAGGGTCCATAATGTGTTCTCATTGGCTGAAATTTTAAAAATCTTCTTGTCAGAAACCACGAGATCAATTGAATTGTGACCTTGCAGGAATGATCATTGGGTGGTCCTGTACTAAATTGTGAATCGTTTGCCGATCGGAAATTCAAGATGGCCACCATGACTCGACTAACATTGGACCCTATGGGAATTTCACATTTTCATCTTTTTTTCTGAAACCACAAAACAGATTTGAACCAAACTTTGCAGAAATGTTCATTGGATGGTCATATACAAGATTTTTGTTTTTGGTGCTGATCGGAAATCCAACATGGCTGCCAGGGCCCATAATGTGTTCTGATTGGTCGAAATTTAAAAAATCTTCTTGTTAGAAACCACTAAGCCAATTGAATTGTGACTTTGCAGGTATGATCATTGGGTGGTCCTGTACTAAACTTGTGAATCGTTGGCCGATCGGAAATTCAAGATGGCCACCATGACTCGACTTAGTTTAACATAGGACCTTATGGGAATTTCACATTTTCATCTTTTTTTCTGAAACCACAAAACAGATTTGAATCAAACTTGGCAGAAATGTTCATTGGATGGTCATATACAAGATTTTTGTTTTTGGCGCTGATCGGAAATCCAACATGGCTGCCAGGGCCCATAATGTGTTCTGATTGGTTGAAATTTAAAAAATCTTCTTGTTAGAAACCACTAAGCCAATTGAATTATGACTTTGCAGGAATGATCATTGGGTGGTCCTGTACTAAATTTGTGAATCGTTTGCCGATCGGAAATTCAAGATGGCCACCATGACTCGACTTAGTTTAACATTGGACCCTATGGGAATTTCACATTTTCATCTTTTTTTTCTGAAACCACAAAACAGATTTGAATCAAACTTGGCAGAAATGTTCATTGGATGGTCATATACAAGATTTTTGTTTTTGGCGCTGATCGGAAATCCAACATGGATGCCAGGACCCATAATGTGTTCTGATTGGTCGAAATTTAAAAAATCTTCTTGTTAGAAACCACTAAGCCAATTGAATTGTGACTTTGCAGGAATGATCATTGGGTGGTCCTGTACTAAACTTGTGAATCGTTTGCCGATCGGAAATTCAAGATGGCCACCATGACTCGACTTAGTTTAACATTGGACCCTATGGGAATTTCACATTTTCATCTTTTTTTCTGAAACCACAAAACAGATTTGAACCAAACTTGGCAGAAATGTTCATTGGATGGTCATACACAAGATTTTTGTTTTTGGCGCTGATCGGAAATCCAACATGGCTGCCAGGGTCCATAATGTGTTCTCATTGGCTGAAATTTTAAAAATCTTCTTGTCAGAAACCACTAGATCAATTGAATTGTGACCTTGCAGGAATGATCATTGGGTGGTCCTGTACTAAATTGTGAATCGTTTGCCGATCGGAAATTCAAGATGGCCACCATGACTCGACTAACATTGGACCCTATGGGAATTTCACATTTTCATCTTTTTTTCTGAAACCACAAAACAGATTTAAATCAAACTTGGCAGAAATGTTCATTGGATGGTCATATACAAGATTTTTGTTTTTGGCGCTGATCGGAAATCCAACATGGCTGCCAGGGCCCATAATGTGTTCTGATTGGTTGAAATTTAAAAAATCTTCTTGTTAGAAACCACTAAGCCAATTGAATTATGACTTTGCAGGAATGATCATTGGGTGGTCCTGTACTAAATTTGTGAATCGTTTGCCAATCGGAAATTCAAGATGGCCACCATGACTCGACTTAGTTTAACATTGGACCCTATGGGAATTTCACATTTTCATCTTTTTTTTCTGAAACCACAAAACAGATTTGAATCAAACTTGGCAGAAATGTTCATTGGATGGTCATATACAAGATTTTTGTTTTTGGCGCTGATCGGAAATCCAACATGGATGCCAGGACCCATAATGTGTTCTGATTGGTCGAAATTTAAAAAATCTTCTTGTTAGAAACCACTAAGCCAATTGAATTGTGACTTTGCAGGAATGATCATTGGGTGGTCCTGTACTAAACTTGTGAATCGTTTGCCGATCGGAAATTCAAGATGGCCACCATGACTCGACTTAGTTTAACATTGGACCCTATGGGAATTTCACATTTTCATCTTTTTTTCTGAAACCACAAAACAGATTTGAACCAAACTTGGCAGAAATGTTCATTGGATGGTCATACACAAGATTTTTGTTTTTGGCGCTGATCGGAAATCCAACATGGCTGCCAGGGTCCATAATGTGTTCTCATTGGCTGAAATTTTAAAAATCTTCTTGTCAGAAACCACTAGATCAATTGAATTGTGACCTTGCAGGAATGATCATTGGGTGGTCCTGTACTAAATTGTGAATCGTTTGCCGATCGGAAATTCAAGATGGCCACCATGACTCGACTAACATTGGACCCTATGGGAATTTCACATTTTCATCTTTTTTTCTGAAACCACAAAACAGATTTGAATCAAACTTGGCAGAAATGTTCATTTGGATGGTCATATACAAGATTTTTGTTTTTGGCGCTGATCGGAAATCCAACATGGCTGCCAGGGCCCATAATGTGTTCTGATTGGTTGAAATTTAAAAAATCTTCTTGTTAGAAACCACTAAGCCAATTGAATTATGACTTTGCAGGAATGATCATTGGGTGGTCCTGTACTAAATTTGTGAATCGTTTGCCGATCGGAAATTCAAGATGGCCACCATGACTCGACATAGTTTAACATTGGACCCTATGAGAATTTCACATTTTCATCTTTTTTTCTGAAACCACAAAACAGATTTGAATCAAACTTGGCAGAAATGTTCATTGGATGGTCATATACAAGATTTTTGTTTTTGGCGCTGATCGGAAATCCAACATGGATGCCAGGGCCCATAATGTGTTCTGATTGGTCGAAATTTAAAAAATCTTCTTGTTAGAAACCACTAAGCCAATTGAATTGTGACTTTGCAGGAATGATCATTGGGTGGTCCTGTACTAAACTTGTGAATCGTTTGCCGATCGGAAATTCAAGATGGCCACCATGACTCGACTTAGTTTAACATTGGACCCTATGGGAATTTCACATTTTCATCTTTTTTTCTGAAACCACAAAACAGATTTGAACCAAACTTGGCAGAAATGTTCATTGGATGGTCATACACAAGATTTTTGTTTTTGGCGCTGATCGGAAATCCAACATGGCTGCCAGGGTCCATAATGTGTTCTCATTGGCTGAAATTTTAAAAATCTTCTTGTCAGAAACCACTAGATCAATTGAATTGTGACCTTGCAGGAATGATCATTGGGTGGTCCTGTACTAAATTGTGAATCGTTTGCCGATCGGAAATTCAAGATGGCCACCATGACTCGACTAACATTGGACCCTATGGGAATTTCACATTTTCATCTTTTTTTCTGAAACCACAAAACAGATTTAAATCAAACTTGGCAGAAATGTTCATTGGATGGTCATATACAAGATTTTTGTTTTTGGCGCTGATCGGAAATCCAACATGGCTGCCAGGGCCCATAATGTGTTCTGATTGGTTGAAATTTAAAAAATCTTCTTGTTAGAAACCACTAAGCCAATTGAATTATGACTTTGCAGGAATGATCATTGGGTGGTCCTGTACTAAATTTGTGAATCGTTTGCCAATCGGAAATTCAAGATGGCCACCATGACTCGACTTAGTTTAACATTGGACCCTATGGGAATTTCACATTTTCATCTTTTTTTTCTGAAACCACAAAACAGATTTGAATCAAACTTGGCAGAAATGTTCATTGGATGGTCATATACAAGATTTTTGTTTTTGGCGCTGATCGGAAATCCAACATGGATGCCAGGACCCATAATGTGTTCTGATTGGTCGAAATTTAAAAAATCTTCTTGTTAGAAACCACTAAGCCAATTGAATTGTGACTTTGCAGGAATGATCATTGGGTGGTCCTGTACTAAACTTGTGAATCGTTTGCCGATCGGAAATTCAAGATGGCCACCATGACTCGACTTAGTTTAACATTGGACCCTATGGGAATTTCACATTTTCATCTTTTTTTCTGAAACCACAAAACAGATTTGAACCAAACTTGGCAGAAATGTTCATTGGATGGTCATACACAAGATTTTTGTTTTTGGCGCTGATCGGAAATCCAACATGGCTGCCAGGGTCCATAATGTGTTCTCATTGGCTGAAATTTTAAAAATCTTCTTGTCAGAAACCACTAGATCAATTGAATTGTGACCTTGCAGGAATGATCATTGGGTGGTCCTGTACTAAATTGTGAATCGTTTGCCGATCGGAAATTCAAGATGGCCACCATGACTCGACTAACATTGGACCCTATGGGAATTTCACATTTTCATCTTTTTTTCTGAAACCACAAAACAGATTTAAATCAAACTTGGCAGAAATGTTCATTGGATGGTCATATACAAGATTTTTGTTTTTGGCGCTGATCGGAAATCCAACATGGCTGCCAGGGCCCATAATGTGTTCTGATTGGTTGAAATTTAAAAAATCTTCTTGTTAGAAACCACTAAGCCAATTGAATTATGACTTTGCAGGAATGATCATTGGGTGGTCCTGTACTAAATTTGTGAATCGTTTGCCAATCGGAAATTCAAGATGGCCACCATGACTCGACTTAGTTTAACATTGGACCCTATGGGAATTTCACATTTTCATCTTTTTTTTCTGAAACCACAAAACAGATTTGAATCAAACTTGGCAGAAATGTTCATTGGATGGTCATATACAAGATTTTTGTTTTTGGCGCTGATCGGAAATCCAACATGGATGCCAGGACCCATAATGTGTTCTGATTGGTCGAAATTTAAAAAATCTTCTTGTTAGAAACCACTAAGCCAATTGAATTGTGACTTTGCAGGAATGATCATTGGGTGGTCCTGTACTAAACTTGTGAATCGTTTGCCGATCGGAAATTCAAGATGGCCACCATGACTCGACTTAGTTTAACATTGGACCCTATGGGAATTTCACATTTTCATCTTTTTTTCTGAAACCACAAAACAGATTTGAACCAAACTTGGCAGAAATGTTCATTGGATGGTCATACACAAGATTTTTGTTTTTGGCGCTGATCGGAAATCCAACATGGCTGCCAGGGTCCATAATGTGTTCTCATTGGCTGAAATTTTAAAAATCTTCTTGTCAGAAACCACTAGATCAATTGAATTGTGACCTTGCAGGAATGATCATTGGGTGGTCCTGTACTAAATTGTGAATCGTTTGCCGATCGGAAATTCAAGATGGCCACCATGACTCGACTAACATTGGACCCTATGGGAATTTCACATTTTCATCTTTTTTTCTGAAACCACAAAACAGATTTGAATCAAACTTGGCAGAAATGTTCATTTGGATGGTCATATACAAGATTTTTGTTTTTGGCGCTGATCGGAAATCCAACATGGCTGCCAGGGCCCATAATGTGTTCTGATTGGTTGAAATTTAAAAAATCTTCTTGTTAGAAACCACTAAGCCAATTGAATTATGACTTTGCAGGAATGATCATTGGGTGGTCCTGTACTAAATTTGTGAATCGTTTGCCGATCGGAAATTCAAGATGGCCACCATGACTCGACATAGTTTAACATTGGACCCTATGAGAATTTCACATTTTCATCTTTTTTTCTGAAACCACAAAACAGATTTGAATCAAACTTGGCAGAAATGTTCATTGGATGGTCATATACAAGATTTTTGTTTTTGGCGCTGATCGGAAATCCAACATGGATGCCAGGGCCCATAATGTGTTCTGATTGGTCGAAATTTAAAAAATCTTCTTGTTAGAAACCACTAAGCCAATTGAATTGTGACTTTGCAGGAATGATCATTGGGTGGTCCTGTACTAAACTTGTGAATCGTTTGCCGATCGGAAATTCAAGATGGCCACCATGACTCGACTTAGTTTAACATTGGACCCTATGGGAATTTCACATTTTCATCTTTTTTTCTGAAACCACAAAACAGATTTGAACCAAACTTGGCAGAAATGTTCATTGGATGGTCATACACAAGATTTTTGTTTTTGGCGCTGATCGGAAATCCAACATGGCTGCCAGGGTCCATAATGTGTTCTCATTGGCTGAAATTTTAAAAATCTTCTTGTCAGAAACCACTAGATCAATTGAATTGTGACCTTGCAGGAATGATCATTGGGTGGTCCTGTACTAAATTGTGAATCGTTTGCCGATCGGAAATTCAAGATGGCCACCATGACTCGACTAACATTGGACCCTATGGGAATTTCACATTTTCATCTTTTTTTCTGAAACCACAAAACAGATTTAAATCAAACTTGGCAGAAATGTTCATTGGATGGTCATATACAAGATTTTTGTTTTTGGCGCTGATCGGAAATCCAACATGGCTGCCAGGGCCCATAATGTGTTCTGATTGGTTGAAATTTAAAAAATCTTCTTGTTAGAAACCACTAAGCCAATTGAATTATGACTTTGCAGGAATGATCATTGGGTGGTCCTGTACTAAATTTGTGAATCGTTTGCCAATCGGAAATTCAAGATGGCCACCATGACTCGACTTAGTTTAACATTGGACCCTATGGGAATTTCACATTTTCATCTTTTTTTTCTGAAACCACAAAACAGATTTGAATCAAACTTGGCAGAAATGTTCATTGGATGGTCATATACAAGATTTTTGTTTTTGGCGCTGATCGGAAATCCAACATGGATGCCAGGACCCATAATGTGTTCTGATTGGTCGAAATTTAAAAAATCTTCTTGTTAGAAACCACTAAGCCAATTGAATTGTGACTTTGCAGGAATGATCATTGGGTGGTCCTGTACTAAACTTGTGAATCGTTTGCCGATCGGAAATTCAAGATGGCCACCATGACTCGACTTAGTTTAACATTGGACCCTATGGGAATTTCACATTTTCATCTTTTTTTCTGAAACCACAAAACAGATTTGAACCAAACTTGGCAGAAATGTTCATTGGATGGTCATACACAAGATTTTTGTTTTTGGCGCTGATCGGAAATCCAACATGGCTGCCAGGGTCCATAATGTGTTCTCATTGGCTGAAATTTTAAAAATCTTCTTGTCAGAAACCACTAGATCAATTGAATTGTGACCTTGCAGGAATGATCATTGGGTGGTCCTGTACTAAATTGTGAATCGTTTGCCGATCGGAAATTCAAGATGGCCACCATGACTCGACTAACATTGGACCCTATGGGAATTTCACATTTTCATCTTTTTTTCTGAAACCACAAAACAGATTTGAATCAAACTTGGCAGAAATGTTCATTTGGATGGTCATATACAAGATTTTTGTTTTTGGCGCTGATCGGAAATCCAACATGGCTGCCAGGGCCCATAATGTGTTCTGATTGGTTGAAATTTAAAAAATCTTCTTGTTAGAAACCACTAAGCCAATTGAATTATGACTTTGCAGGAATGATCATTGGGTGGTCCTGTACTAAATTTGTGAATCGTTTGCCGATCGGAAATTCAAGATGGCCACCATGACTCGACATAGTTTAACATTGGACCCTATGAGAATTTCACATTTTCATCTTTTTTTCTGAAACCACAAAACAGATTTGAATCAAACTTGGCAGAAATGTTCATTGGATGGTCATATACAAGATTTTTGTTTTTGGCGCTGATCGGAAATCCAACATGGATGCCAGGGCCCATAATGTGTTCTGATTGGTCGAAATTTAAAAAATCTTCTTGTTAGAAACCACTAAGCCAATTGAATTGTGACTTTGCAGGAATGATCATTGGGTGGTCCTGTACTAAACTTGTGAATCGTTTGCCGATCGGAAATTCAAGATGGCCACCATGACTCGACTTAGTTTAACATTGGACCCTATGGGAATTTCACATTTTCATCTTTTTTTCTGAAACCACAAAACAGATTTGAACCAAACTTGGCAGAAATGTTCATTGGATGGTCATATACAAGATTTGTGTTTTTGGTGCTGATCGGAAATCCAACATGGCTGCCAGGGCCTATAATGTGTTCTGATTGGTCGAAATTTTAAAAATCTTCTTGTTAGAAACCACTAAGCCAATTGAATTGTGGCTTTGCAGGAATGATCATTGGGTGGTCCTGAACTAAACTTGTGAATCGTTTGCTTATCGGAAATTCAAGATGACCACCATGACTCGACTTAATTTTAACATTGGACCCTATGGGAAATATATTTAAAAATCTTCTTCTCTGAAACCAGTAAGCCAATTTAAAGCAAACATGGCATGGATGGTCCTTAAGTGGTCAATTTTCAAAATAGTGTCCAGTGACCCTGACCCCCATCCAAGATGGCCACCTTCAGCAGACATACTGTAGTTTTAACATAGGACCCTATGGGAAAAAATGTTTTTTAAATCTTCTCCTCTGAAACTAGTAAGCCAATATAGCAAACATGTCATCGATGGTCCTTAGGTGGTCAACTTCCAAAATTGTGTTCAGTGATCCCGATCTCGGTTCAAAATGGCATCCGTCAGCAGACATAGTTTTAACATAGGACCCTATGGGAAAATTGTTTAAAAGTCTTCTCTTCTGAAACCAGTCGGCCAATTTAAAGCAAACATGGCATGGATGGTCCTTGGGTAGTATACTTTCAAAATTGTGTCCGGTGACCACGACCTCCATCCAAGATGGCTGCCATGAGCAGACATAGTTTTAACATAGAACCCTATGGCAGTATGGGATTTGAATAGTAACTTAGATGTATTCAGCACGCAGACATTCTTAAGAGGACTTATTTATGTCAGGTGAGCGATACAGGCTCACCTGAGCCTCTAGTTTAGATTCTTTTCCTATGAAACAGATTGGCCAAATGAACCGAAACTTTGTAGGAAGCATCTATGGAAAGTCCTCTATTACGATTGCTCATTTCGTCCCGATCCGTTAACAAACATGGCAGCCACAGAATTCTTGTTTCTGATTGGTTGATTTTTTTTAATTCTTCTCCTCTGAAACCACTTTGCCAAATGAACCGAAACTTGGTTGGATGCATCTATGGGAGGTCCTCTATAAAGAGTGCTCATTTCGTCCCGATCCATTAACAAATATGGCTGCCACAGGCAATTCTTGTTTCTAATTGGTTGATTTCTAAAAATCTTGTCCTCTGAAACCGCTTTGCCAAATGAACCGAAACTTGGTAGGAAGCATCAATGGAAGGTTCTCTATAAAAATTGCTCATTTTGTCCCGATCCATTAACAAACATGGCTGCCACAGGCAATTCTTGTTTCTGATTGGTTGATTTCTAAAAATCTTCTACTCTGAAACAGCTTGGCCAAATGAACCAAAACGTGGTAGAAAGCATCTATGGAAGGTCCTCTATTGGAACTCATTCTGTTTTGATCCGTTAACAAACATGATTGTCATAGACAATTCTTGTTTCTTATTGTTTGATTTCCAAAGCAGCTTTTCCTCTGAAACCGCTTGGCCAAATGATATGAAACTTGGTAAGAAGCATCTATAGAGATTGCTCATTTCGTTTTGATCCATTAACAAACATGGCTGCCACAAGCAATTCTTGTTTTAGATTGGTTGATTTCTAAAAATCTTCTCTGAAACTGCTTTGCCAAAATGAACCGATATTTGGTGGAAAGCACCTATGGAAGGTTCTGTATTAAGTTTCCTCAAAGCAGAATGAAAGGTGATCGACACAGGCTCAGCTCAGTGCTGAGCCTCTAGTTAAGTCTCCCAAACGTTGTTTGGAGACTTATTATTTTTGCTCCGTTTCTTATCATTCTTTGCGACATGAACGTGTCCACAGCAGATCTCAGGAACTACTGGACAGAATTTCATGAAACTTGGCGGAGTTATAGATATACGCTTCTAGTTGGTCCTAAAGTTTTCAGCTTTGTGGTAAAGGGGGTTAAAGTAATATTTTGAGGGGTTCAAAGGGGGTGGGGTTTACTATAGAATCCTATGGGAAAGTTGAAATTTCATACATTAATGTTGATAACTTCTAAATGGATAATGATAGAGACATAAAATTTCACATAGTGATAGGTCACCATTAGAGGAGCAATTCTGCGTTTTCAAAATGGCTGCCAAAACACGGCATACAAAATGGGCGGTAATAATTCAACATTGTCCGATACCATCAAAATTTGATATGTGGGTAGATAATGGTGTCCCGACATTGAAAAATTTCTACTGGTCGCCATTTTCAAAATGGCCACCACAATACCGCAACAATTCAACATTGTCTGATATCATCAAAATTTGATATGTGGGTAGATAATGATGTCCCGAATTGATTGCCGACATTGAACAATTTCTACCGGTCGCCATTTTCAAAATGGCCGCCACAATACCGCACAAATTCAACATTGTCTGATTTCAACGACATTTCATATGTAGGTAGATTATGATGTCCCGAATTGATTCCCGACATCGAAAAATTTTTAACAGTCGCCATTTTCAAAATGGCCACCACAATACCGCACAAATTCAACATTGTTCGATTTCAACGAAATTTCATATGTAGGTAGATTATGATGTCCCAAATTGATTGCCGACATTGAACAATTTCTACCGGTCGCCATTTTCAAAATGGCCACCACAATACCGCACAAATTCAACATTGTCTCATTTCAACGACATTTCATATGTAGGTAGATTATGATGTCCCGAATTGATTCCTGACATCGAACATTTTTTAACAGTCACCATTTTCAAAATGGCCACCACAATACCGCACAAATTCAGCATTGTTCGATTTCAACGAAATTTCATATGTAGGTAGATTATGATGTCCTGAATTGATTACCGACATCGAAAAATTTCTACCGGTCTCTCATTTTCAAAATGGCCGTGACAATACCGCAAAAATTCAAGCTCAGAATTTGTCACAATGCAAAGTGTTCATTTAAACCTGTTGTCAGTGGCCGGTTTGGGAGACTTCATAATCGTTAGATTATAATCATATCTTGTTTTTATATTATAGGGAGAAAGAGATAAAGGAGTAGTATAATAGGTCTCTCATTACTTTTATATTAGAGAGAGAAAGAGATAACAGTTTAGTATAATCAGGTCTCTCGTCCAGATCATGCATCTGATTAATGTAAAAAATACTGTGTCCATCTTTTCTCGAACACTCCTGAAATTTTATTTGTACATGTATCAATAACTTTCATCTTTTGAAAATTATTCTGTGTCGGATTCACACGTCAGGCTTACAACTTCTGCACATTGGGATTAAGCACAACAAAGCCAATGGACATTGTCAACTCCAGAATGAATGGTTTTTTTGTGTATTCACAACCACTTTTCAGCCTATCGATATTTATATCACAACATTTTTCAGATGTAAAATTCCAATAACAAAACAACCCAAAGTCATTAATGTTTATTTTAATGACCAATTTACAATGTTGATACAACGTAAATGTCCAACCTCTATACAAAATATTTAATTCTGGGTTGACAGACATAGCGATGTGATATAAACCCAACATTGAATCAGCTTTGTGTGTTTATAAGGAAGTACAGACTTCCCGAAACTTGCTGAGAAGTTGTCAGTCATTCGGACTGACGGACATGAAAATCTTGTCAGACCGAAAAATATTTTGCCAGTCCGAAAAAAAAAATCCCCAAAAATTCACTGTCACATGCATAATGTTTAGTTTGGCCTTTTTAGAGTGATTTACCCTAGTATTAGCAATTGGGCACCTGATTTCACCTCTGGTTTTAATAGAGGTTAAAGTAATTCAATTTGCAGTTTTCAGTGTTGTTCAAAATTGTATATGTTATGTCTTTTATAGTGTGTTTCTCGAGTTTTGTTGTTTTGATGACCTTGTACTATAGGTCAATGGTTGTATGAAAGACGTCATGTCATTGACTAATATATATACAAATAACCAATCGTGTCGTGATCGTCTTCACAAATGGGTTTGGTTGAAACCGGAAATGTATAAAAGGGGTACAATGAAAATTATGTAATTTAAAAATAAAATTAAACACTGATCAATGCCTTTCGAACAAAATCTGAGGTAACTATTATACCAAACATTCGGTATTACAGAGTTGGCGAAAACTTTTTTTTTCTTCTGTCTGACATTGGGTCAGACAGGAACTGGGGTTCTGTCTTACCCATGGGCTTTGTGTCTGTCCCACCATTTTTTTGTAATATTGTATATAACCTGTCAAATTTTTTTTTTTTTATACAGAACTGAATGCCAGATTACCTATAGTCATGATCATTAAACAACTCAATTAAATGTTTTTCTGTATACATATTTTTATCTAAAAAGATAAGGCAGATATAGCCAACAATCCGTATCTAATGGTCCGATCACGTTCCGAATATTATACATCAATGTCAGTTTCCGGTTTACCTACATTTTTAATTTCAGTTAAGAATATGAATCTGTTGTCATCTTCAATATATAAGCATCTCAAGACATATTTAATTAAACACAAACAATCTTTGATACTTGGGAGTGTGGAAGTCAACTTATTTCTGTGCTCAGTAATATATTTCAGTCTTAATGTTCCACGTTTTGCAGGTGCTGTTTCCTACTAAAAGGATGTTTACATTTACGTACATTTGTATAGGAGTTTCGATTACAAAGAGGAACGTGTCGGTCTGACAGAATAAATAAACAAATTTCAAGTCTCTGTCTGACATTTTAATAAAACTGAAAACGAGGGAATAAATTTCAATCGCCGGTCCTTTCAAATATCTATGTTTTACTGGACATTCGGTCCGATATATATTTTGAAATCGTCGGTCCTACTGCATTTCTGTCGGTCAGGACCGACGGTTTTCGGGAAGTCTGAAGTAACGAGCATCTTGCAGTTTTATCCCAGACTTCATGCACTAAGTCAACAGACATATTTAGACTAGTTTATTATCTAATTCCTAGATTAGTTCATTTGATGTCAGGTGTTGCACATGCGGAAATACAGATAACCATGATGTTTTGTTTAGTTAATATTTACAAATGATAACAGAAGTCCATTCTGATGATAATTCATAAAGTCTTAATACTCTTGAATACAAGAAAAAAAGGTACAACTTGATCTATTTGTTACAGAATTGAACAACCACATTTTCTAGTAGTGTTACGGTCAGGACACGTATAATGACTTCATATTTAAAATCATTGGCGACCACAGCAAATGAACAAAATTGTAGTCTGTGTTCTGATACCATACAGTTTTGTTAACTCGACTTTTGTCAAGTATACTTTTAGAATATGACTATTGCAGTGATTCTAGTCAGACAAATACATTTAGTAGTTATTGATACCAATGATTGGTCATCAGCTGATGATGGTATTACGATCATCAGCCATGAAAATGTCAATGTTCCCAGCATTAATTTTTACAATATCACTCCATCAACTTCCTACATTCAATGCTTTTAGATGTAGAATCATTTAACTATTTACATTTCATCACGTAACATGATAAAATAAAATAAATAGTGTTGAGCATAGTTTAACAATATTCATCACACATCTTCAATACTACCACACACAAAAAACTTTGATGTATTTATGGATTTAGAGATATGTTTAAGAGTTGTGAAACACCTGAATTTGTTCCAGAAGAACAACAAGAACAAGTTGGAAGGAAGAACGGAAACTGAATGTTGAAACATTCGGAATGTCTGACAGAAGAAACTTTGGCAATAGAGGTTTTGGAGGCTATCGTGGCTACAACAGAGGGTATAATCGAGGGTACTATCAAAATGACAGAGGATCACGAGGATTTTCAAGAGGAGGATACAGAGGTAATCAGAATTTATAGTAGAATGGTTTAGATAAACATTTGAAGGTTTGTAATTTGTATGGTGTTATATGTGTTTTTACAGAAATAATTTTTCCATGGTATGATAACAGTTAGAAAAAAAAGATGTATGTCAAGTTTGATTATGATGAATTCTTTCACTGTACTCCATGCTTGACATTATTTTTGTTAGCCGAGTTATGACAATGATTATTTTGTCTGATTAACCATGAAAATTACAATAATATTTAAATATTTTAAGCACTGAACAAAGTTATTCCATCGATATGAAAATGGTGATTTTTGTTGTCAGGATTTAGAATCGACTGTGTACGACTTTGGAAAATCTGACACGTAATTTCTGGATAAATGTGTGCAAACTTCAGCTCCATCTAAAATCAATTCTATATTTCTATACTTTTCTCGTAGTTGTAATGGCGGAACAAGGGATGGAGTAAAGAATAATAAATATTTATACTTTCTAAGTACGACTATTTAAGCAGCAAGGTGAAGAGTTTCCTGTAATCTTTGGTGATCAAGCCAAATGTAGAGAAAATATTTCCAATTTTAGCTCAAAGGCAATGTGAGCTTTTGCCATCACTTGGCGTCCGTTGTCCGTTAACTTTTCACATTTTAATCTTCTCCTCTGAAACCCACCATATGAACTGAAACTTGGTAGGAAGCATATATGGAAGGTCCTCTATAAAGATTGTTCATTTTGTCCCGATCCATTAACAAATATGGCTGCCACAGGCAATTCTTGTTTCTGATTGGTCTATTTTTTTAAATCTTCTCCTCTGAAACCGCTTAGCCAAATGAACCGAAACTTGGTAGGAAGCATCTATGGAAGGTCCTCTATAAAGATTGCTAATTTCATCTTGATCTGTTAACAAACATGGCCACCACAGGCGATTCTTGTTTCTGATTGAGTGATATCTAAAAAAAATCATTTTTTCTGTTAAAAGGGAGAGAGCTCTAGTTTAAATATAGATACATTTTGTATCTATTCAAAATGCAGTTATCTCTGAATTGAATTACAGATAAATATGCCTCTAAAACCCCTCAACCAAATGAACTGAAACTTGGTAGGAACCATCTATGGAAGGTTCTCTATAAAGAGTGCTCATTTCGTTCCGATCCATTAACAAACATGGCCACCACAGGCAATTCTTATTTCTGATTGGTCTATTTCTAAAAATCTTCTCCTCTGAAACCGCTCGGCCAAATGATCGGAAACTTAGTAGGAAGCATCTATGGAAGGTTCTCTATAGAGATTGCTCATTCCGTCTCGATCCATTAACAAACATGTCCATCACAGGCGATTCTTGTTTCTGATTGACTGATTTTAAAAAATTTTCTCCTCTGAAACTGCTTGGCCAAATGAACTGAAACTTGGTAGGAAGCATCTATGGGCGATCCTCTATAAAGAGTACTCATTCTGTCCCATATCCGTTAACAAACATGGCCACCACAGGCGATTCTTGTTTCTGATTGGTCTATTTCTAAAAAATCTTCTCCTCTGAAACTGCATGGCCAAATGATCTGAAACGTGGTAGGAAGCATCTATGGAAAGTCCTCTTATAAAGATTGCTCATTTTGTCCCAATCTGTTAACAAACATGACCACCACAGACAATTTTTTTTTCTGATTAGTCAATTTCTAAAATCTTCTTCTCTGACACAGCTTGGCCAAATAGACCGAAACTTGGTAGGAAGCATCTATGGAAGGTCCTCTATGGGAATTGCTCATTCCGTTTTGATCCGTTGACAAGCATGGCCGTCATAGATAATTCTTGTTTCTTATTGTTTGATTTCTAAAACAGCTTTTCCTCTGAAACCACTTGGCCAAATGATATGAAACTTGGTAAGAAGCATCTATGGAAGGTCCTCTATAGAGATTGCTCATTTCGTTTTGATCCATTAACAAACATGGCTGCCACTGACAATTCTTGTTTTAGATTGGTCACTTTCTAAGAATCTTTTTCTCTGAAACTGCTTTGCCAAAGCGAACCAAAATTTGGTGGGAAACACCTATAGGCTATGGAAGGTTCTGTTATAAGTTTCCTCAAAGCAGAATGAAAGGTGAGCGACACAGGCTCAGCTCAGTGCTAAGCCTCTAGTTTATTTTCAGGACAATACCGTCCCCGTGGTGGTGGTGGTGGTAGTGGTGGTAGTGGTAGTGGTGGAAACAGAAATAGAAGTCAAGGTTGGGTGGATTATAACTATGATTATGAAGCAGCAGGATTAGATAAACGCCAGGGCTCAGCAAATAGAGTAAGTCTAACCCTAATATATGATGACCCCATCATAAGGTGCTTACATTCTCAGATCGCTTTGCACGTATTTGTAGTAAAGTGTTCGACTTCAACGACCGTAATTTCATGATAACAGAACAACTTTTACACCAAGGATACTGCTTTCATATATTATTGAAAATTCACCAATTATTTTACTGCAATAAAGATCTTGTATATAAATACAATTCTACATGCAAAGATCTGATCAGAAAGGGTATTTCCCATCAATGTTTTTATGGTGACATAATGAACGTTAAAAATCTTCAAATCTGACATTTTAACTCGTAAAAATCTTGTTTGCATTTAGACTACAACTTGGCAACTATAGTTCACTTTATGAGGCAGGTCTACTTGTAGCCAAGTAGGTTCAGCTAGCAATTAAATTAGTACATTTATATTTCATTACAATATATATATATAATATCCAATTCCAACAATTTGTTGACCTTTTTTTCTGGTCTCCAACAAAGACCATTCATTTCTTTGGATGTTCACGAGTGATGTTAAATCAGTCTTCACGCTAAGCCACTTGTCCGAACCCCAGGACAAGTAAAACTGGATTCGGACAAGTGAAAATTATGTATTCAGTGAGATAAGATGATCATAAAATGTCAGGGCTCAATTTATATGTTAATTTGAATCCTATGTTGAAGGGACGTTTTATCACATGTTAACATGTAATCCTATTGACTTTTTTTTGTTAGCAGAGACAGACGACTACTGCAGAAACGTAGAACTAGAAAGTACTCTCCTGTGATAATATGTATGCAAGAGAAGAGGGAGCCTGGCAGCTTTTCGTTAACTCCAAAGACATGATGCATGCACCATCACCCTATAGATTGACTTCATTTCACACTCTGAAGAAGCTACTTTAGTAAGAGTGGTGGAAGGTGTCTTTTATTTGTTTACATTTGTGTATTTATGTAACAGCCAATGTCTGCCAAATTACCAGACAGAACCACCATTTTATATTATAGCATCCATGGACCATAGAAGGGAATTAAATTTTTTCATGGGATGGAATGAATTTATTTGTATCCATGAACTATCAAAAAACATTTGAATACATTGAAATTCTGTATAATGTCTCACCATCCATTGTGGACAATTATTTTTCACAGTATAAAATTGATTATGAAATAAAGCTTGGTGATTTTTTGATTTGTTACACATGTTGTATCTCTGACAATGTTAGGTATAGTCCAATAGACATCTATAAATCTCCACAAAATTATTGACCAAAAATGTTGAAATTAATAAGAGTTTGTATACATTTGTATTGTATATTTTCGCATCTCTAGAAGAAAAATGGATTGTAAAGATTTTTTTTCTGGAGACTTATCTAGGTCAAATGGACTATACTTACAATGAATGATCAGATGTGTGTGTTACGTATAGGAGAATGTCCAAGTAACTCTCCATTCCTTAAAAATAATGGAGCCGAGGCCCATTGTTTTTAAGGAATGGAGAGATACGAGGACATTCTCAAACTTAAAATCCACCCATTGTACTTTATTAATTTGATTAATTATTAATCTTGTCACAAAACAAGTCTGTGTATAGTATCTAAAGTACAAAGTATTAAATTGTTTGCTCCTTGTGGGGCCTTAAAAGTACAAAGAGAACAATAACTCTCCATTCCTTAAAAATAATGGAGAGTTTTGACAATAGATTTACATCACAGGTGGATTTTAATTCTGATGACGGCACATGTGCTACTTCTGATAGTTAACCAATATAAATATGGTACAAGTCGAACAAAAAATAAAGGCTGTTATTGAACTAATATTAATCTTTCAAAACTCAGTAATTTTTATAAATTCTTTTTTGACTGAGCTGTAATTTTATTACTGAAATGAACAAAGTTGAAGATTTATTTTAAAGAGAATGTTACACTGTTTTTGGACAGAAATGTATATGATCATTAATTCATCAATTATATTGACAAAGTTACAAGTATGTAATTTATACCAACTGAGAAATCCATATTTGAGTGACATATTACAGTGGGATAATTTGTAGATATATTGTTATAATTAAACATTGTAATACTAAACTATACAAGATAACCAATGGAAATTGATCAAGACTGCTGAATTTATACTTTTGTCAACTTATCAAATTGAACCTAATTATTAGCAATTTATATTTTAATATTGAGGTAAGAAAGTCTCTCCATGATTGAAAGATATTAAATATTGTTGGGTATGAAAATTTATAAGTGTTGAAAGATAGGCCTTTGGTTAACATAATGATTTACTAAGATTTTACAATAGCGACCAGGATAGTTTTGTTAGCTCACCTGGTTCAAAGAGTTATTACCATCACTTTGTATCATCATCTTCTCTAGATTACTGTAAACTGTACAGAGTTGGCAAAATATGTCTTTCCCTCTTGGGCATACTGTTGAAGCAATGGTATCCTTTTAAATTATTTTTGTGTGGGACTTTATGTCCAGCAAGACGTTTACTTTTGGTTGTTCTAACTTTCAGCTAGTTTGTTCTGCTTTGTTTTATACTAATTTCATGTTATTGTTAGTATACATGTTTTAACAGAAATAATGACGACATTTATACACTTTTTTTTTATTTGATTTTTATTCCTCGGCTGCATTTCAGAAAAAAGACCATTATGTACAAAATCATGTCTGACACCTGGTCTGCTACCAACGTGAATATTCTTCCCCAGTATGTGGACGACTTTGCTTTGTAGGAATATTCCACTGGTGGACCTTGTCAGGCATTCACCGCAAGTCTCAACATGGGGAAATGTTTTTTAAATTAATCATTTTCTCTGAAACAATTAAGCAGTCTGAATAGAATCGTGGCTAGGATAGTCCTCTACAAAATGTATGTTTGCATCCAAGATGGCTGTCACTGAAAGACATTGTTATGGAAAGTTAAACATTTTTCTCAAAAAACTGACCATGATATAACTGATATTAGTGTTGAAAGTGGCGTTTAACACCATAAACCAACCAAACCAAAACCATGATTAAATCCAAAACTATGTGATTGGTCAGTTGATTCTAGCTCAAGTTAAATTTATTATGAGGATCAGAAGTCTTGAGATGTTTATTGTAGGAGGGTAAAGATTAATCTTCAGGGAAAAAGATGTTTTTAGTTTCATCTCGGATATCAGTGTAGTTTGATAGAAAATCAGTATTTCATTCTATGTAACCAATGACTGATTGGAAAGTTCCTTGTATCATCCTCTATCAAGTTGTTTTTTAAATATTGATCAGAAATTTGTGGAAAGTTAACACAGCCCGTCCCATTGGAAAAAGGTAAAAAATCTTATGATTGAAAAAAAAAATACATAAGTAATCATTGGGTGAGAAACAATATATAACCAGGTGAGCAATTTTTATTAGGTTATTAAACAAGTAATCATTGGGTGAGAAACAATATATAACCAGGTGAGCAATTTTTATTAGGTTATTAAACATACACAATTTTGAAAATGTACTTTCAACTTGATTAGAAAATTATTCAAAAATTTTGTTAGGTTTGTGTCTATTTTTATGATGACATTGTTTGTTTACAAGGTATTGTGTGAGAACAATGTAATACGTTTGTTGTCTATTTATTTATCACTTTGTTTTAAGATGTAATAATTATTTTCCCTGTGGCAGTAATTATTCAGCTCAACACCTCTGTAATGAGATGAAATCTGTCTATATTTTATATGAACGTTACAAATAGATATTTTTTTGTTGCTAGTGTTCTAATTTATTGTCATGTATTTAATGGAAGATTACTAATGATCTCATGTTAATGAATTATTCTGCCTTTCAAAAGCTCTCCCGTCATGCTGAATTGAATATTTTCAAAACATGCAATGTTTTCTTAATCACACAAAACGAAATAATACTTCCATTTATCTTGCTGAACTTAAGTCATCTGACTGTTCATACAGGTGACAACATTTTATCCACCTAAAAGACATCCCAGTAGTTCATGGCATTCTGCCATACACTAATTTTATTAGTTGTAAGATACATTTTCCCAATGATCCACAAAGTTGTTTATGTTAAATAGGAAAGATAATAAAAATTAAGGATGTTGACCACTTTTTTAAAAAATTTGTTGATTGCATCAAATGAAAAAAGAACATGCATGTCTTTCTACAGGGAATACATGTGTAGACTTTTTGTGGCAATCGGATAAAACAGTTTTAATGATAGATTTGTTTGTGTTCAATATCTATTCAGACAGCATTTCTTTTGTATAATTTACCATCCTTCATTTGGTGTCTATTATCTGTCTGTTTTGTGAAATTGTTATATTGACCAAAGGTCAAATTTAAACCAAACTTAACTTGAATGCACCTTGGATTGTTACCTTTCAAATTTATATCAGACAGATGTTTCCTACATCCTAATCTATTAAAAATTAGATGTTTGTTTGATTTTATTTAGGCAATACACAACATCCTGTATAAAATTAAAATAGCCTTTTATTCATCTCCAATCGGGACATCAGCTCTTGGCATGTCCTTGGTTTTTAATACCTCAAGATTTGGTAGTCTTCCATTGGTGGGTTGAAAACATGACCTGTGAAGTGACCCTATACAGGATGTTGCTAGATGTGTACAAAAATATTCAGACAAGATGATTGTCACATGAAAATTGCTAAACAGCAACATTTTTAACAGGGATTAACTAGAAATTTGTTAAAATTGTGCAAATTCAAACCTATTTTGACTCAAAAATTCTTGCTGCTCCTACTTTCCTATGAACACCAAACTTTGTTTTTTGATTTCCTTTCAAAAATAGTAGTAATTGGTAAATGACTTGAGTGGCTCTGGAAGCCTCTGCTGTGATATAGGAAAAACTGTGTACAGCCTGCTTGTTCATACAGTAATTTCTCCTTCACAGTATAAAATTACAACATCACAATTACTTCTTGTAGAAAACTTGGTTTGTCAATATTTTGTCCTCTTGATGTTTGGGAATTTCTATATATATTTTATAAATAAGGAGAGAATTTTTATTTCTCTATGCATTAATAATTTTAATATCTTCAGAAAAAGTTAAAATCTAGTCAGTAAAGAGAACTGCCAGGAATGGTAGGATCCACAAGAAACAACAATTAAATGGTCAGGATATTTGAAGAGGTGTTGACACTTGTAGATGTATCAAATTCAAAAAACAAGAAAAATTTTGAATAAAGTGCTGAAATATATTATTTTGTTTTTGTGACACCATGCGATGTAGTTTTGACCATGTCCAGTGTGGGGCAGTTAGTCTGTTAGTTTGCTTCACATTGAATGCTACTCCTAAGGTAGATAGTCCGATACCTTCACATTGAATGCTACTCCTAAGGTAGATAGTCCGATACCTTCACATTGAATGCTACTCCTAAGGTAGATAGTCCGATACCTTCACATTGAATGCTACTCCTAAGGTAGATAGTCCGATACCTTCACATTGAATGCTACTCCAAAGGTAGATAGTCCGATACCTTCACATTGAATGCTACTCCAAAGGTAGATAGTCCGATACCTTCACATTGAATGCTACTCCTAAGGTAGATAGTCCGATACCTTCACATTGAATGCTAATCCAAAGGTAGATAGTCCGATACCTTCACATTGAATGCTACTCCTAAGGTAGATAGTCCGATACCTTCACATTGAATGCTAATCCAAAGGTAGATAGTCCGATACCTTCACATTGAATGCTACTCCTAAGGTAGATAGTCCGATACCTTCACATTGAATGCTACTCCAAAGGTAGATAGTCCGATACCTTCACATTGAATGCTACTCCAAAGGTAGATAGTCCGATACCTTCACATTGAATGCTACTCCTAAGGTAGATAGTCCGATACCTTCACATTGAATGCTACTCCTAAGGTAGATAGTCCGATACCTTCACATTGAATGCTACTCCTAAGGTAGATAGTCCGATACCTTCACATTGAATGCTACTCCAAAGGTAGATAGTCCGATACCTTCACATTGAATGCTACTCCTAAGGTAGATAGTCCGATACCTTCACATTGAATGCTACTCCAAAGGTAGATAGTCCGATACCTTCACATTGAATGCTACTCCTAAGGTAGATAGTCCGATACCTTCACATTGAATGCTACTCCTAAGGTAGATAGTCCGATACCTTCACATTGAATGCTACTCCTAAGGTAGATAGTCCGATACCTTCACATTGAATGCTACTCCTAAGGTAGATAGTCCGATACCTTCACATTGCTACTCCTAAGGTAGATAGTCCGATACCTTCACATTGAATGCTACTCCTAAGGTAGATAGTCCGATACTTTCACATTGAATGCTACTCCTAAGGTAGATAGTCCGATACCTTCACATTGAATGCTACTCCTAAGGTAGATAGTCCGATACCTTCACATTGAATGCTACTCCTAAGGTAGATAGTCCGATACCTTCACATTGAATGCTACTCCTAAGGTAGATTGTCCGATACCTTCACATTGAATGCTACTCCTAAGGTAGATAGTCCGATACCTTTCATATTTGGTAGGATGATTGGTCATGATGTGTAGTAGATCATATTATCCTGCCATTTTAACTGAATTTTTTTGTAGGAATTGTGGGACATGACCCCTCAACGGGATGCTGTTAGATGTTACAAAAAAACATGCAATCTTATTATATTGATAATTCAATGACAAGTGAACCTAATCTTTGGATATCAGCTTGGTTAAAAATGTAGGATGAAATTTGTAGTTTCTGAGAAGCTTTTATATGTGATATATAGTTTAATGCAAACTCGGCAATATCATGGCGAGAACAAGTTAATTTTCAATGATATGATGATGAGATTCAATTTGTACCTGACCAACACACATAGTTGGATTTTTATAATGATAGCTCACTGAAACAACAGTCCGCTGATAGACATGTCGCCCCACTCGGACACATTAGCCATATTCCGAGCCAACCAGTCTTTGCTCTTTCTCCTTAATGCTGTGTGCTTAGCAGAGAAGCAACAAATACCAATTTTATAGTCTTTGGTTGGACTCTTTATCAGGGATGAACCCACGATCTACCACACCCGATGCAAGCATGCTAACAATCGCACCACTGATGCGGTTGAGAAGCTTTTATATATTTTCCATTAAAATTCATATGTTGAACTATGTCCTGCGTGGTGATCTTATATTTTCTTAACTAAAATATTTTGTAGAAGAAATTACAGTGAGCATTTCAGCCATGTCCCTTTTCATATGGATTCTATGTTAAATAAATGTTAGAGAAAACCGAAAGGACAATACAGAGAAACTGGTAACATTGGGTACACCAGACACAGGATGAAGACAATACAGAGACACTGGTAACATTGGGTACACAGGACACAGGACGAAGACAATCCAGAGACACTGGTAACATTGGGTACACCAGACACAGGATGAAGGCAATCCAGAGACACTGGTAACATTGGGTACACCAGACACAGGATGAAGGCAATCCAGAGACACGGGCAACATTGGGTACACCAGACACAGGATGAAGACAATCCAGAGACACTGGTAACATTGGGTACACCAGACACAGGATGAAGGCAATCCAGAGAAACTGGTAACATTGGGTACACCAGACACAGGATGAAGACAATCCAGAGACACTGGTAACATTGGGTACACCAGACACAGGATGAAGACAATCCAGAGAAACTGGTAACATTGGGAACACAAGACACAGGACGAAGACAATCCAGAGACACTGGTAAACATTGGGTACACCAGACACAGGATGAAGGCAATCCAGAGACACTGGTAAACATTGGGTACACCAGACCCAGGATGAAGGCAATCCAGAGACAATGGTAACATTGGGTACACCAGACACAGGATGAAGACAATCCAGAGACACTGGTAACATTGGGTACACCAGACACAGGATGAAGGCAATCCAGAGACACGGGCAACATTGGGTACACCAGACACAGGATGAAGACAATCCAGAGACACTGGTAACATTGGGTACACCAGACACAGGATGAAGGCAATCCAGAGAAACTGGTAACATTGGGTACACCAGACACAGGATGAAGACAATCCAGAGACACTGGTAACATTGGGTACACCAGACACAGGATGAAGGCAATCCAGAGACACTGGTAAACATTGGGTACACCAGACACAGGATGAAGGCAATCCAGAGAAACTGGTAAACATTGGGTACACCAGACACAGGATGAAGACAATCCAGAGAAACTGGTAAACATTGGGTACACCAGACACAGGATGAAGACAAACCAGAGACACTGGTAACATTGGGTACACCAGACACAGGATGAAGACAATCCAGAGACACTGGTAACATTGGGTACACCAGACACAGGATGAAGGCAAACCAGAGACACTGGTAACATTGGGTACACCAGACACAGGATGAAGACAATCCAGAGACACTGGTAACATAGGGTACACCAGACACAGGATGAAGGCAATCCAGAGACACTGGTAAACATTGGGTACACCAGACACAGGATGAAGGCAATCCAGAGACACTGGTAAACATTGGGTACACCAGACACAGGATGAAGGCAATCCAGAGACACTGGTAAACATTGGGTACACCAGACACAGGATGAAGGCAATCCAGAGAAACTGGTAAACATTGGGTACACCAGACACAGGATGAAGACAATCCAGAGAAACTGGTAAACATTGGGTACACCAGACACAGGATGAAGACAAACCAGAGACACTGGTAACATTGGGTACACCAGACACAGGATGAAGACAATCCAGAGACACTGGTAAACATTGGGTACACCAGACACAGGATGAAGGCAATCCAGAGACACTGGTAACATTGGGTACACCAGACACAGGATGAAGACAATCCAGAGACACTGGTAACATAGGGTACACCAGACACAGGATGAAGGCAATCCAGAGACACTGGTAAACATTGGGTACACCAGACACAGGATGAAGGCAATCCAGAGACACTGGTAAACATTGGGTACACCAGACACAGGATGAAGGCAATCCAGAGACACTGGTAAACATTGGGTACACCAGACACAGGATGAAGGCAATCCAGAGACACTGGTAAACATTGGGTACACCAGACACAGGATGAAGGCAATCCAGAGACACTGGTAACATTGGGTACACCAGACACAGGATGAAGGCAATCCAGAGAAACTGGTAACATTGGGTACACCAGACACAGGATGAAGACAATCCAGAGACACTGGTAAACATTGGGTACACCAGACACAGGATGAAGGCAATCCAGAGACACTGGTAAACATTGGGTACACCAGACACAGGATGAAGGCAATCCAGAGACACTGGTAAACATTGGGTACACCAGACACAGGATGAAGGCAATCCAGAGACACTGGTAAACATTGGGTACACCAGACACAGGATGAAGGCAATCCAGAGACACTGGTAAACATTGGGTACACCAGACACAGGATGAAGACAATCCAGAGACACTGGTAACATTGGGTACACCAGACACAGGATGGAGGCAATCCAGAGACACTGGTAAACATTGGGTACACCAGACACAGGATGAAGACAATCCAGACACTGGCAACATTGGGTACACCAGACACAGGATGAAGGCAATCCAGAGACACTGGTAAACATTGGGTACACCAGACACAGGATGAAGACAATCCAGAGACACTGGTAAACATTGGGTACACCAGACACAGGATGAAGACAATCCAGAGACACTGGCAACATTGGGTACACCAGACACAGGATGAAGGCAATCCAGAGACACTGGTAAACATTGGGTACACCAGACACAGGATGAAGGCAATCCAGAGACACTGGTAACATTGGGTACACCAGACACAGGATGAAGGCAATCCAGAGAAACTGGCAACATTGGGTACACCAGACACAGGATGAAGGCAAACCAGAGAAACTGGCAACATTGGGTACACCAGACACAGGATGAAGACAATCCAGAGACACTGGCAACATTGGGTACACCAGACACAGGATGAAGGCAATCCAGAGACACTGGTAACATTGGGTACACCAGACACAGGATGAAGGCAATCCAGAGAAACTGGCAACATTGGGTACACCAGACACAGGATGAAGGCAAACCAGAGAAACTGGCAACATTGGGTACACCAGACACAGGATGAAGGCAAACCAGAGAAACTGGCAACATTGGGTACACCAGACACAGGATGAAGACAATCCAGAGAAACTGGTAAACATTGGGTACACCAGACACAGGATGAAGACAATCCAGAGACACTGGTAAACATTGGGTACACCAGACACAGGATGAAGACAATCCAGAGAAACTGGCAACATTGGGTACACCAGACACAGGATGAAGACAATCCAGAGAAACTGGCAACATTGGGTACACCAGACACAGGATGAAGACAATCCAGAGAAACTGGCAACATTGGGTACACCAGACACAGGATGAAGACAATCCAGAGAAACTGGCAACATTGGGTACACCAGACACAGGATGAAGACAATCCAGAGAAACTGGCAACATTGGGTACACCAGACACAGGATGAAGACAATCCAGAGAAACTGGCAACATTGGGTACACCAGACACAGGATGAAGACAATCCAGAAAAACTGGCAACATTGGGTACACCAGACACAGGATGAAGACAATCCAGAGAAACTGGCAACATTGGGTACACCAGACACAGGATGAAGACAATCCAGAGAAACTGGCAACATTGGGTACACCAGACACAGGATGAAGACAATCCAGAGAAACTGGCAACATTGGGTACACCAGACACAGGATGAAGACAATCCAGAGACACTGGTAACATTGGGTACACCAGACACAGGATGAAGGCAATCCAGAGACACTGGTAAACATTGGGTACACCAGACACAGGATGAAGGCAATCCAGAGACACTGGTAAACATTGGGTACACCAGACACAGGATGAAGGCAATCCAGAGACACTGGTAAACATTGGGTACACCAGACACAGGATGAAGGCAATCCAGAGAAACTGGTAAACATTGGGTACACCAGACACAGGATGAAGACAATCCAGAGAAACTGGTAAACATTGGGTACACCAGACACAGGATGAAGACAAACCAGAGACACTGGTAACATTGGGTACACCAGACACAGGATGAAGACAATCCAGAGACACTGGTAACATTGGGTACACCAGACACAGGATGAAGGCAAACCAGAGACACTGGTAACATTGGGTACACCAGACACAGGATGAAGACAATCCAGAGACACTGGTAACATAGGGTACACCAGACACAGGATGAAGGCAATCCAGAGAAACTGGTAACATTGGGTACACCAGACACAGGATGAAGACAATCCAGAGACACTGGTAACATTGGGTACACCAGACACAGGATGAAGACAATCCAGAGAAACTGGTAACATTGGGAACACAAGACACAGGACGAAGACAATCCAGAGACACTGGTAAACATTGGGTACACCAGACACAGGATGAAGGCAATCCAGAGACACTGGTAAACATTGGGTACACCAGACCCAGGATGAAGGCAATCCAGACAATGGTAACATTGGGTACACCAGACACAGGATGAAGACAATCCAGAGACACTGGTAACATTGGGTACACCAGACACAGGATGAAGGCAATCCAGAGACACGGGCAACATTGGGTACACCAGACACAGGATGAAGACAATCCAGAGACACTGGTAACATTGGGTACACCAGACACAGGATGAAGGCAATCCAGAGAAACTGGTAACATTGGGTACACCAGACACAGGATGAAGACAATCCAGAGACACTGGTAACATTGGGTACACCAGACACAGGATGAAGGCAATCCAGAGACACTGGTAAACATTGGGTACACCAGACACAGGATGAAGGCAATCCAGAGACACTGGTAAACATTGGGTACACCAGACACAGGATGAAGGCAATCCAGAGACACTGGTAAACATTGGGTACACCAGACACAGGATGAAGGCAATCCAGAGAAACTGGTAAACATTGGGTACACCAGACACAGGATGAAGACAATCCAGAGACACTGGTAACATTGGGTACACCAGACACAGGATGAAGACAATCCAGAGACACTGGTAACATAGGGTACACCAGACACAGGATGAAGGCAATCCAGAGACACTGGTAAACATTGGGTACACCAGACACAGGATGAAGGCAATCCAGAGACACTGGTAAACATTGGGTACACCAGACACAGGATGAAGGCAATCCAGAGACACTGGTAAACATTGGGTACACCAGACACAGGATGAAGGCAATCCAGAGACACTGGTAAACATTGGGTACACCAGACACAGGATGAAGGCAATCCAGAGACACTGGTAACATTGGGTACACCAGACACAGGATGAAGGCAATCCAGAGAAACTGGTAACATTGGGTACACCAGACACAGGATGAAGACAATCCAGAGACACTGGTAAACATTGGGTACACCAGACACAGGATGAAGGCAATCCAGAGACACTGGTAAACATTGGGTACACCAGACACAGGATGAAGGCAATCCAGAGACACTGGTAAACATTGGGTACACCAGAAACAGGATGAAGGCAATCCAGAGACACTGGTAAACATTGGGTACACCAGACACAGGATGAAGGCAATCCAGAGACACTGGTAAACATTGGGTACACCAGACACAGGATGAAGACAATCCAGAGACACTGGTAACATTGGGTACACCAGACACAGGATGGAGGCAATCCAGAGACACTGGTAAACATTGGGTACACCAGACACAGGATGAAGACAATCCAGACACTGGCAACATTGGGTACACCAGACACAGGATGAAGGCAATCCAGAGACACTGGTAAACATTGGGTACACCAGACACAGGATGAAGACAATCCAGAGACACTGGTAAACATTGGGTACACCAGACACAGGATGAAGACAATCCAGAGACACTGGCAACATTGGGTACACCAGACACAGGATGAAGGCAATCCAGAGACACTGGTAAACATTGGGTACACCAGACACAGGATGAAGGCAATCCAGAGACACTGGTAACATTGGGTACACCAGACACAGGATGAAGGCAATCCAGAGAAACTGGCAACATTGGGTACACCAGACACAGGATGAAGGCAAACCAGAGAAACTGGCAACATTGGGTACACCAGACACAGGATGAAGACAATCCAGAGACACTGGCAACATTGGGTACACCAGACACAGGATGAAGGCAATCCAGAGACACTGGTAACATTGGGTACACCAGACACAGGATGAAGGCAATCCAGAGAAACTGGCAACATTGGGTACACCAGACACAGGATGAAGGCAAACCAGAGAAACTGGCAACATTGGGTACACCAGACACAGGATGAAGGCAAACCAGAGAAACTGGCAACATTGGGTACACCAGACACAGGATGAAGACAATCCAGAGAAACTGGTAAACATTGGGTACACCAGACACAGGATGAAGACAATCCAGAGACACTGGTAAACATTGGGTACACCAGACACAGGATGAAGACAATCCAGAGAAACTGGCAACATTGGGTACACCAGACACAGGATGAAGACAATCCAGAGAAACTGGCAACATTGGGTACACCAGACACAGGATGAAGACAATCCAGAGAAACTGGCAACATTGGGTACACCAGACACAGGATGAAGACAATCCAGAGAAACTGGCAACATTGGGTACACCAGACACAGGATGAAGACAATCCAGAGAAACTGGCAACATTGGGTACACCAGACACAGGATGAAGACAATCCAGAGAAACTGGCAACATTGGGTACACCAGACACAGGATGAAGACAATCCAGAAAAACTGGCAACATTGGGTACACCAGACACAGGATGAAGACAATCCAGAGAAACTGGCAACATTGGGTACACCAGACACAGGATGAAGACAATCCAGAGAAACTGGCAACATTGGGTACACCAGACACAGGATGAAGACAATCCAGAGAAACTGGCAACATTGGGTACACCAGACACAGGATGAAGACAATCCAGAGACACTGGTAACATTGGGTACACCAGACACAGGATGAAGGCAATCCAGAGACACTGGTAAACATTGGGTACACCAGACACAGGATGAAGGCAATCCAGAGACACTGGTAAACATTGGGTACACCAGACACAGGATGAAGGCAATCCAGAGACACTGGTAAACATTGGGTACACCAGACACAGGATGAAGGCAATCCAGAGAAACTGGTAAACATTGGGTACACCAGACACAGGATGAAGACAATCCAGAGAAACTGGTAAACATTGGGTACACCAGACACAGGATGAAGACAAACCAGAGACACTGGTAACATTGGGTACACCAGACACAGGATGAAGACAATCCAGAGACACTGGTAACATTGGGTACACCAGACACAGGATGAAGGCAAACCAGAGACACTGGTAACATTGGGTACACCAGACACAGGATGAAGACAATCCAGAGACACTGGTAACATAGGGTACACCAGACACAGGATGAAGGCAATCCAGAGAAACTGGTAACATTGGGTACACCAGACACAGGATGAAGACAATCCAGAGACACTGGTAACATTGGGTACACCAGACACAGGATGAAGACAATCCAGAGAAACTGGTAACATTGGGAACACAAGACACAGGACGAAGACAATCCAGAGACACTGGTAAACATTGGGTACACCAGACACAGGATGAAGGCAATCCAGAGACACTGGTAAACATTGGGTACACCAGACCCAGGATGAAGGCAATCCAGACAATGGTAACATTGGGTACACCAGACACAGGATGAAGACAATCCAGAGACACTGGTAACATTGGGTACACCAGACACAGGATGAAGGCAATCCAGAGACACGGGCAACATTGGGTACACCAGACACAGGATGAAGACAATCCAGAGACACTGGTAACATTGGGTACACCAGACACAGGATGAAGGCAATCCAGAGAAACTGGTAACATTGGGTACACCAGACACAGGATGAAGACAATCCAGAGACACTGGTAACATTGGGTACACCAGACACAGGATGAAGGCAATCCAGAGACACTGGTAAACATTGGGTACACCAGACACAGGATGAAGGCAATCCAGAGACACTGGTAAACATTGGGTACACCAGACACAGGATGAAGGCAATCCAGAGACACTGGTAAACATTGGGTACACCAGACACAGGATGAAGGCAATCCAGAGAAACTGGTAAACATTGGGTACACCAGACACAGGATGAAGACAATCCAGAGAAACTGGTAAACATTGGGTACACCAGACACAGGATGAAGACAAACCAGAGACACTGGTAACATTGGGTACACCAGACACAGGATGAAGACAATCCAGAGACACTGGTAACATTGGGTACACCAGACACAGGATGAAGGCAAACCAGAGACACTGGTAACATTGGGTACACCAGACACAGGATGAAGACAATCCAGAGACACTGGTAACATAGGGTACACCAGACACAGGATGAAGGCAATCCAGAGACACTGGTAAACATTGGGTACACCAGACACAGGATGAAGGCAATCCAGAGACACTGGTAAACATTGGGTACACCAGACACAGGATGAAGGCAATCCAGAGACACTGGTAAACATTGGGTACACCAGACACAGGATGAAGGCAATCCAGAGAAACTGGTAAACATTGGGTACACCAGACACAGGATGAAGACAATCCAGAGAAACTGGTAAACATTGGGTACACCAGACACAGGATGAAGACAAACCAGAGACACTGGTAACATTGGGTACACCAGACACAGGATGAAGACAATCCAGAGACACTGGTAAACATTGGGTACACCAGACACAGGATGAAGGCAATCCAGAGACACTGGTAACATTGGGTACACCAGACACAGGATGAAGACAATCCAGAGACACTGGTAACATAGGGTACACCAGACACAGGATGAAGGCAATCCAGAGACACTGGTAAACATTGGGTACACCAGACACAGGATGAAGGCAATCCAGAGACACTGGTAAACATTGGGTACACCAGACACAGGATGAAGGCAATCCAGAGACACTGGTAAACATTGGGTACACCAGACACAGGATGAAGGCAATCCAGAGACACTGGTAAACATTGGGTACACCAGACACAGGATGAAGGCAATCCAGAGACACTGGTAACATTGGGTACACCAGACACAGGATGAAGGCAATCCAGAGAAACTGGTAACATTGGGTACACCAGACACAGGATGAAGACAATCCAGAGACACTGGTAAACATTGGGTACACCAGACACAGGATGAAGGCAATCCAGAGACACTGGTAAACATTGGGTACACCAGACACAGGATGAAGGCAATCCAGAGACACTGGTAAACATTGGGTACACCAGACACAGGATGAAGGCAATCCAGAGACACTGGTAAACATTGGGTACACCAGACACAGGATGAAGGCAATCCAGAGACACTGGTAAACATTGGGTACACCAGACACAGGATGAAGACAATCCAGAGACACTGGTAACATTGGGTACACCAGACACAGGATGGAGGCAATCCAGAGACACTGGTAAACATTGGGTACACCAGACACAGGATGAAGACAATCCAGACACTGGCAACATTGGGTACACCAGACACAGGATGAAGGCAATCCAGAGACACTGGTAAACATTGGGTACACCAGACACAGGATGAAGACAATCCAGAGACACTGGTAAACATTGGGTACACCAGACACAGGATGAAGACAATCCAGAGACACTGGCAACATTGGGTACACCAGACACAGGATGAAGGCAATCCAGAGACACTGGTAAACATTGGGTACACCAGACACAGGATGAAGGCAATCCAGAGACACTGGTAACATTGGGTACACCAGACACAGGATGAAGGCAATCCAGAGAAACTGGCAACATTGGGTACACCAGACACAGGATGAAGGCAAACCAGAGAAACTGGCAACATTGGGTACACCAGACACAGGATGAAGACAATCCAGAGACACTGGCAACATTGGGTACACCAGACACAGGATGAAGGCAATCCAGAGACACTGGTAACATTGGGTACACCAGACACAGGATGAAGGCAATCCAGAGAAACTGGCAACATTGGGTACACCAGACACAGGATGAAGGCAAACCAGAGAAACTGGCAACATTGGGTACACCAGACACAGGATGAAGGCAAACCAGAGAAACTGGCAACATTGGGTACACCAGACACAGGATGAAGACAATCCAGAGAAACTGGTAAACATTGGGTACACCAGACACAGGATGAAGACAATCCAGAGACACTGGTAAACATTGGGTACACCAGACACAGGATGAAGACAATCCAGAGAAACTGGCAACATTGGGTACACCAGACACAGGATGAAGACAATCCAGAGAAACTGGCAACATTGGGTACACCAGACACAGGATGAAGACAATCCAGAGAAACTGGCAACATTGGGTACACCAGACACAGGATGAAGACAATCCAGAGAAACTGGCAACATTGGGTACACCAGACACAGGATGAAGACAATCCAGAGAAACTGGCAACATTGGGTACACCAGACACAGGATGAAGACAATCCAGAGAAACTGGCAACATTGGGTACACCAGACACAGGATGAAGACAATCCAGAGAAACTGGCAACATTGGGTACACCAGACACAGGATGAAGACAATCCAGAGAAACTGGCAACATTGGGTACACCAGACACAGGATGAAGACAATCCAGAGAAACTGGCAACATTGGGTACACCAGACACAGGATGAAGACAATCCAGAGAAACTGGCAACATTGGGTACACCAGACACAGGATGAAGACAATCCAGAGACACTGGTAACATTGGGTACACCAGACACAGGATGAAGGCAATCCAGAGACACTGGTAAACATTGGGTACACCAGACACAGGATGAAGGTAATCCAGAGACACTGGTAAACATTGGGTACACCAGACACAGGATGAAGGCAATCCAGAGACACTGGTAAACATTGGGTACACCAGACACAGGATGAAGGCAATCCAGAGAAACTGGTAAACATTGGGTACACCAGACACAGGATGAAGACAATCCAGAGAAACTGGTAAACATTGGGTACACCAGACACAGGATGAAGACAAACCAGAGACACTGGTAACATTGGGTACACCAGACACAGGATGAAGACAATCCAGAGACACTGGTAACATTGGGTACACCAGACACAGGATGAAGGCAAACCAGAGACACTGGTAACATTGGGTACACCAGACACAGGATGAAGACAATCCAGAGACACTGGTAACATAGGGTACACCAGACACAGGATGAAGGCAATCCAGAGACACTGGTAAACATTGGGTACACCAGACACAGGATGAAGGCAATCCAGAGACACTGGTAAACATTGGGTACACCAGACACAGGATGAAGGCAATCCAGAGACACTGGTAAACATTGGGTACACCAGACACAGGATGAAGGCAATCCAGAGAAACTGGTAAACATTGGGTACACCAGACACAGGATGAAGACAATCCAGAGAAACTGGTAAACATTGGGTACACCAGACACAGGATGAAGACAAACCAGAGACACTGGTAACATTGGGTACACCAGACACAGGATGAAGACAATCCAGAGACACTGGTAACATTGGGTACACCAGACACAGGATGAAGGCAAACCAGAGACACTGGTAACATTGGGTACACCAGACACAGGATGAAGACAATCCAGAGACACTGGTAACATAGGGTACACCAGACACAGGATGAAGGCAATCCAGAGACACTGGTAAACATTGGGTACACCAGACACAGGATGAAGGCAATCCAGAGACACTGGTAAACATTGGGTACACCAGACACAGGATGAAGGCAATCCAGAGACACTGGTAAACATTGGGTACACCAGACACAGGATGAAGGCAATCCAGAGACACTGGTAAACATTGGGTACACCAGACACAGGATGAAGGCAATCCAGAGACACTGGTAACATTGGGTACACCAGACACAGGATGAAGGCAATCCAGAGAAACTGGTAACATTGGGTACACCAGACACAGGATGAAGACAATCCAGAGACACTGGTAAACATTGGGTACACCAGACACAGGATGAAGGCAATCCAGAGACACTGGTAAACATTGGGTACACCAGACACAGGATGAAGGCAATCCAGAGACACTGGTAAACATTGGGTACACCAGACACAGGATGAAGGCAATCCAGAGACACTGGTAAACATTGGGTACACCAGACACAGGATGAAGGCAATCCAGAGACACTGGTAAACATTGGGTACACCAGACACAGGATGAAGACAATCCAGAGACACTGGTAACATTGGGTACACCAGACACAGGATGAAGGCAATCCAGAGACACTGGTAAACATTGGGTACACCAGACACAGGATGAAGACAATCCAGACACTGGCAACATTGGGTACACCAGACACAGGATGAAGGCAATCCAGAGACACTGGTAAACATTGGGTACACCAGACACAGGATGAAGACAATCCAGAGACACTGGTAAACATTGGGTACACCAGACACAGGATGAAGACAATCCAGAGACACTGGCAACATTGGGTACACCAGACACAGGATGAAGGCAATCCAGAGACACTGGTAAACATTGGGTACACCAGACACAGGATGAAGGCAATCCAGAGACACTGGTAACATTGGGTACACCAGACACAGGATGAAGGCAATCCAGAGAAACTGGCAACATTGGGTACACCAGACACAGGATGAAGGCAAACCAGAGAAACTGGCAACATTGGGTACACCAGACACAGGATGAAGACAATCCAGAGACACTGGCAACATTGGGTACACCAGACACAGGATGAAGGCAATCCAGAGACACTGGTAACATTGGGTACACCAGACACAGGATGAAGGCAATCCAGAGAAACTGGCAACATTGGGTACACCAGACACAGGATGAAGGCAAACCAGAGAAACTGGCAACATTGGGTACACCAGACACAGGATGAAGGCAAACCAGAGAAACTGGCAACATTGGGTACACCAGACACAGGATGAAGACAATCCAGAGAAACTGGTAAACATTGGGTACACCAGACACAGGATGAAGACAATCCAGAGACACTGGTAAACATTGGGTACACCAGACACAGGATGAAGACAATCCAGAGAAACTGGCAACATTGGGTACACCAGACACAGGATGAAGACAATCCAGAGAAACTGGCAACATTGGGTACACCAGACACAGGATGAAGACAATCCAGAGAAACTGGCAACATTGGGTACACCAGACACAGGATGAAGACAATCCAGAGAAACTGGCAACATTGGGTACACCAGACACAGGATGAAGACAATCCAGAGAAACTGGCAACATTGGGTACACCAGACACAGGATGAAGACAATCCAGAGAAACTGGCAACATTGGGTACACCAGACACAGGATGAAGACAATCCAGAGAAACTGGCAACATTGGGTACACCAGACACAGGATGAAGACAATCCAGAGAAACTGGCAACATTGGGTACACCAGACACAGGATGAAGGCAATCCAGAGACACTGGTAACATTGGGTACACCAGACACAGGATGAAGGCAATCCAGAGAAACTGGCAACATTGGGTACACCAGACACAGGATGAAGGCAAACCAGAGAAACTGGCAACATTGGGTACACCAGACACAGGATGAAGGCAAACCAGAGAAACTGGCAACATTGGGTACACCAGACACAGGATGAAGACAATCCAGAGAAACTGGTAAACATTGGGTACACCAGACACAGGATGAAGACAATCCAGAGACACTGGTAAACATTGGGTACACCAGACACAGGATGAAGACAATCCAGAGAAACTGGCAACATTGGGTACACCAGACACAGGATGAAGACAATCCAGAGAAACTGGCAACATTGGGTACACCAGACACAGGATGAAGACAATCCAGAGAAACTGGCAACATTGGGTACACCAGACACAGGATGAAGACAATCCAGAGAAACTGGCAACATTGGGTACACCAGACACAGGATGAAGACAATCCAGAGAAACTGGCAACATTGGGTACACCAGACACAGGATGAAGACAATCCAGAGAAACTGGCAACATTGGGTACACCAGACACAGGATGAAGACAATCCAGAGAAACTGGCAACATTGGGTACACCAGACACAGGATGAAGACAATCCAGAGAAACTGGCAACATTGGGTACACCAGACACAGGATGAAGACAATCCAGAGAAACTGGCAACATTGGGTACACCAGACACAGGATGAAGACAATCCAGAGAAACTGGCAACATTGGGTACACCAGACACAGGATGAAGACAATCCAGAGACACTGGTAACATTGGGTACACCAGACACAGGATGAAGGCAATCCAGAGACACTGGTAAACATTGGGTACACCAGACACAGGATGAAGGTAATCCAGAGACACTGGTAAACATTGGGTACACCAGACACAGGATGAAGGCAATCCAGAGACACTGGTAAACATTGGGTACACCAGACACAGGATGAAGGCAATCCAGAGAAACTGGTAAACATTGGGTACACCAGACACAGGATGAAGACAATCCAGAGAAACTGGTAAACATTGGGTACACCAGACACAGGATGAAGACAAACCAGAGACACTGGTAACATTGGGTACACCAGACACAGGATGAAGACAATCCAGAGACACTGGTAACATTGGGTACACCAGACACAGGATGAAGGCAAACCAGAGACACTGGTAACATTGGGTACACCAGACACAGGATGAAGACAATCCAGAGACACTGGTAACATAGGGTACACCAGACACAGGATGAAGGCAATCCAGAGACACTGGTAAACATTGGGTACACCAGACACAGGATGAAGGCAATCCAGAGACACTGGTAAACATTGGGTACACCAGACACAGGATGAAGGCAATCCAGAGACACTGGTAAACATTGGGTACACCAGACACAGGATGAAGGCAATCCAGAGAAACTGGTAAACATTGGGTACACCAGACACAGGATGAAGACAATCCAGAGAAACTGGTAAACATTGGGTACACCAGACACAGGATGAAGACAAACCAGAGACACTGGTAACATTGGGTACACCAGACACAGGATGAAGACAATCCAGAGACACTGGTAACATTGGGTACACCAGACACAGGATGAAGGCAAACCAGAGACACTGGTAACATTGGGTACACCAGACACAGGATGAAGACAATCCAGAGACACTGGTAACATAGGGTACACCAGACACAGGATGAAGGCAATCCAGAGACACTGGTAAACATTGGGTACACCAGACACAGGATGAAGGCAATCCAGAGACACTGGTAAACATTGGGTACACCAGACACAGGATGAAGGCAATCCAGAGACACTGGTAAACATTGGGTACACCAGACACAGGATGAAGGCAATCCAGAGACACTGGTAAACATTGGGTACACCAGACACAGGATGAAGGCAATCCAGAGACACTGGTAACATTGGGTACACCAGACACAGGATGAAGGCAATCCAGAGAAACTGGTAACATTGGGTACACCAGACACAGGATGAAGACAATCCAGAGACACTGGTAAACATTGGGTACACCAGACACAGGATGAAGGCAATCCAGAGACACTGGTAAACATTGGGTACACCAGACACAGGATGAAGGCAATCCAGAGACACTGGTAAACATTGGGTACACCAGACACAGGATGAAGGCAATCCAGAGACACTGGTAAACATTGGGTACACCAGACACAGGATGAAGGCAATCCAGAGACACTGGTAAACATTGGGTACACCAGACACAGGATGAAGACAATCCAGAGACACTGGTAACATTGGGTACACCAGACACAGGATGAAGGCAATCCAGAGACACTGGTAAACATTGGGTACACCAGACACAGGATGAAGACAATCCAGACACTGGCAACATTGGGTACACCAGACACAGGATGAAGGCAATCCAGAGACACTGGTAAACATTGGGTACACCAGACACAGGATGAAGACAATCCAGAGACACTGGTAAACATTGGGTACACCAGACACAGGATGAAGACAATCCAGAGACACTGGCAACATTGGGTACACCAGACACAGGATGAAGGCAATCCAGAGACACTGGTAAACATTGGGTACACCAGACACAGGATGAAGGCAATCCAGAGACACTGGTAACATTGGGTACACCAGACACAGGATGAAGGCAATCCAGAGAAACTGGCAACATTGGGTACACCAGACACAGGATGAAGGCAAACCAGAGAAACTGGCAACATTGGGTACACCAGACACAGGATGAAGACAATCCAGAGACACTGGCAACATTGGGTACACCAGACACAGGATGAAGGCAATCCAGAGACACTGGTAACATTGGGTACACCAGACACAGGATGAAGGCAATCCAGAGAAACTGGCAACATTGGGTACACCAGACACAGGATGAAGGCAAACCAGAGAAACTGGCAACATTGGGTACACCAGACACAGGATGAAGGCAAACCAGAGAAACTGGCAACATTGGGTACACCAGACACAGGATGAAGACAATCCAGAGAAACTGGTAAACATTGGGTACACCAGACACAGGATGAAGACAATCCAGAGACACTGGTAAACATTGGGTACACCAGACACAGGATGAAGACAATCCAGAGAAACTGGCAACATTGGGTACACCAGACACAGGATGAAGACAATCCAGAGAAACTGGCAACATTGGGTACACCAGACACAGGATGAAGACAATCCAGAGAAACTGGCAACATTGGGTACACCAGACACAGGATGAAGACAATCCAGAGAAACTGGCAACATTGGGTACACCAGACACAGGATGAAGACAATCCAGAGAAACTGGCAACATTGGGTACACCAGACACAGGATGAAGACAATCCAGAGAAACTGGCAACATTGGGTACACCAGACACAGGATGAAGACAATCCAGAGAAACTGGCAACATTGGGTACACCAGACACAGGATGAAGACAATCCAGAGAAACTGGCAACATTGGGTACACCAGACACAGGATGAAGACAATCCAGAGAAACTGGCAACATTGGGTACACCAGACACAGGATGAAGACAATCCAGAGAAACTGGCAACATTGGGTACACCAGACACAGGATGAAGACAATCCAGAGAAACTGGCAACATTGGGTACACCAGACACAGGATGAAGACAATCCAGAGACACTGGCAACATTGGGTACACCAGACACAGGATGAAGACAATCCAGAGAAACTGGCAACATTGGGTACACCAGACACAGGATGAAGGCAATCCAGAGACACTGGCAACATTGGGTACACCAGACACAGGATGAAGGCAATCCAGAGAAACTGGCAACATTGGGTACACCAGACACAGGATGAAGACAATCCAGAGACACTGGCAACATTGGGTACACCAGACACAGGATGAAGACAATCCAGAGACACTGGCAACATTGGGTACACCAGACACAGGATGAAGGCAATCCAGAGACACTGGCAACATTGGGTACACCAGACACAGGATGAAGGCAATCCAGAGAAACTGGCAACATTGGGTACACCAGACACAGGATGAAGGCAATCCAGAGACACTGGCAACATTGGGTACACCAGACACAGGATGAAGACAATCCAGAGACACTGGCAACATTGGGTACACCAGACACAGGATGAAGGCAATCCAGAGACACTGGTAAACATTGGGTACACCAGACACAGGATGAAGACAATCCAGAGAAACTGGCAACATTGGGTACACCAGACACAGGATGAAGGCAATCCAGAGACACTGGTAACATTGGGTACACCAGACACAGGATGAAGGCAATCCAGAGAAACTGGCAACATTGGGTACACCAGACACAGGATGAAGGCAATCCAGAGACACTGGTAACATTGGGTACACCAGACACAGGATGAAGGCAATCCAGAGAAACTGGCAACATTGGGTACACCAGACACAGGATGAAGGCAATCCAGAGACACTGGTAACATTGGGTACACCAGACACAGGATGAAGGCAATCCAGAGAAACTGGCAACATTGGGTACACCAGACACAGGATGAAGACAATCCAGAGAAACTGGCAACATTGGGTACACCAGACACAGGATGAAGACAATCCAGAGACACTGGTAAACATTGGGTACACCAGACACAGGATGAAGGCAATCCAGAGAAACTGGCAACATTGGGTACACCAGACACAGGATGAAGACAATCCAGAGACACTGGTAACATTGGGTACACCAGACACAGGATGAAGGCAATCCAGAGACACTGGTAACATTGGGTACACCAGACACAGGATGAAGACAATCCAGAGAAACTGGTAAACATTGGGTACACCAGACACAGGATGAAGGCAATCCAGAGACACTGGTAAACATTGGGTACACCAGACACAGGATGAAGACAATCCAGAGACACTGGCAACATTGGGTACACCAGACACAGGATGAAGGCAATCCAGAGACACTGGTAAACATTGGGTACACCAGACACAGGATGAAGGCAATCGAGAGACACTGGTAAACATTGGGTACACCAGACACAGGATGAAGACAATCCAGAGAAACTGGTAAACATTGGGTACACCAGACACAGGATGAAGACAATCCAGAGAAACTGGTAAACATTGGGTACACCAGACACAGGATGAAGACAATCCAGAGAAACTGGTAAACATTGGGTACACCAGACACAGGATGAAGACAATCCAGAGAAACTGGCAACATTGGGTACACCAGACACAGGATGAAGACAATCCAGAGAAACTGGCAACATTGGGTACACCAGACACAGGATGAAGACAATCCAGAGAAACTGGCAACATTGGGTACACCAGACACAGGATGAAGACAATCCAGAGAAACTGGCAACATTGGGTACACCAGACACAGGATGAAGACAATCCAGAGAAACTGGCAACATTGGGTACACCAGACACAGGATGAAGACAATCCAGAGAAACTGGCAACATTGGGTACACCAGACACAGGATGAAGACAATCCAGAGAAACTGGCAACATTGGGTACACCAGACACAGGATGAAGACAATCCAGAGAAACTGGCAACATTGGGTACACCAGACACAGGATGAAGACAATCCAGAGACACTGGCAACATTGGGTACACCAGACACAGGATGAAGACAATCCAGAGAAA